>VZDJ01000251.1:0-42512 GCA_008694505.1 Cyanoderma ruficeps | reverse complement strand
GGACAGATGGATGGATGGATGGATGTTAGTCCATCTTCCCCAAAGGCCAGCACCCCCCCACCTGGCCCCCCCAGGTAGGCAGCCTGAGCCAGGGCGAGCAGCAGTTTGTGGCCAGCACCTGGGTGGTTGCAACACCCCCAGGGTGGGGGGGCCACGGTGACTCACCCCATCCTGGGCACCAGTAGGAACCCTGACTCAGGGCTGCGTGCCCATGCCGTGCCATGCCCCTCCCTGCCCGCCTCGCCCACCTTATCTCCCGCCCTTAGCACCTGGCACACCTGGGCCAGGGGGGACTGGCGCCATTCCCCTCCTTTATGGGGAACAAAGGGCAGGGGAAGGGTTGGCAGCAGGTGCCACATCCCTCCTCCTTTCCTCCTGTCCCCCGTCCCTCCTCCCTCTCACGGATGCTGTCCAGAGCTGTGCCCTCTTTTGTGTCCCCCACTGGGGGACACAATGCCTGGAGCATTGTCACAGTGCGGTGGGCAATGTTGCCCACAACCCTGCTGCCGCTGGGCACTGGGCAACTCGTGGTCCCACAGCTGGCTCCTGCCCAGCATATGGTCCACGTTGATGGGAGAGGTGGGCTACCATGGAGGGCACGCTGGCGATGCCCCTCTGCCCACCTGTCATCTCCACTGCCTGCCCACGGGTTCTTGCACAGCCCAGCTCTTTCTGTAAGCATTGCTGGGGCTGGGCCAGAGGCCCTTTGCTGTCCAGCTGGTATGGGGCTCTTCCCCTTTCTGCCTGGCCTCCTGCTACAGATGGCACCAGCATGGTGCCTGGAGCCTATCCGGGGCCATGCCAAGGTGCTGCAGTGCAAGTGCCCCTGACTGGTCTGGCGTGGGTGGCCTGGGCGGGTGCTGGTGCTAGTGGTGGGGTGTGGGGTGCACTCTCCAGGCTGTTAATTGCTGTTTAGCTGGGGACACAGAGGGTGTAATTATGGGGGGATTGCGTGAATCTGCAGCCTGGCTGGGGAGCCCATGAGTGCCCCTGTCCAGGGAGTGAAGGGGATCAGGCAGCATAGTCCAGCTGGGCTGTCATTGCTTCCCACATTCCCCATGGGACCTCAGGAACCTGCTCCAAGGGTAGAGCAGGACAGGAATCCATAGGACCGAGGGCTGGCTCCAGGGCTGGTCGGGCAGGCTGCAGCATGCTGCACCGAGCCCTGCCCTGCTCCTGCCAAGCGCAGGCGCCCTCCCAGCTCGGCCAGGCTGGCGACGGCCAGTGGCGAGCACCCAGCGCCCTGCCTTGGGGCAGAGGAGAAGGTGAGGGCCTGTATGATGCCTCCGCACGGGGAGCAGGGGCAGAGGGCTTGGAGACAATGCTAATGGTGGCGAAGGCATACTTATGGTACAGGGTGCCTGTCCTGGCAGTGCTGGGAATTTTCTCCTGTGGGAGGGGGCCAGGGGAGGATGCCCCCTATCTCGTTCCGGCTTGGCGCCCCACGACGGCACGGTACCGGCCACAAAGAGTTAATGCCGTGTGTGTTCTGGGAAGCGGGGCTGGGAGGTGCGTGACCCGGGGTGTGGGCGTCGACTCCTTTTGAGGTGGGATCCTGAGCTCAAGTGCAGCGGGGAGCGGGGCCAAGTTCACACAGAACCCTGCCTTCCCCTCCCTGCCACTCGCGGGCCGCCAGCCTGGCCGCGACGCAGCACTGAACCACTCCAGGACACGGGGCAGGTGAGCTACACACCCACCCTGCCATCACTGGCTCGTACGGTGGAGGAAGTTGCCAGGGTGGTGGGGATCCAGCGTAGTACTACTGGGCACTTGGAGATCTGGGCCAGCTGCTTCGGCACCAGCAGGCTGTGGGATGTTGGTGTTGCCTGAGCCCTACACCACCCTTGCTGCTGGTGGGATGGGACGAGTGGCGAGATCTGGGTCACTTTGGTCTGGCAGAACAGGGCCCACACCCTACAGTGGCAATGCCAGGCTGCTGGATGTGGCAGTGGGGTAGGTTTTGGCTGAAGGAGGGGGCCAGGATGTTAGCACAGTGCCAGCAGGCTGGGTGGGCGGCATGGGGACTTTGCTTCTTGTCTCTGCCACAGATGGCAGGAGTGGCTCTGGCAACATAGCTAGTCCAGCTCCTCCATAACGGGGATGCCCTGTGCCCAGCCTCAGTGGCAGCTATCATGCTGGGCTGGCACTGGGCTCCAGGTGCATTGCTGGCTGGGCGCTGAGGTGGGCCACAGTGCTCCAACCCCTTCTCAGTGCCAGTGGCTAATGTCCCATGGCTGCGCAGCACACGGCTCTGCCTGGGATCTCTGTGGGTGGCTGGACATTATCAGGGGGCCTGAGCAGGGCCATGGGGCTCACTCTCAGTGCTGTGGGGTGGGGGACTGTTTATCCTCTTTCATCTCCAAACCATTTCCTTTTGTCTCTACTCATTCTTTTCTCCTTTCAAAGACCAGTGCTGCTTTCCCTACTTTCTCCAGCAATGGGACCCCCAGCATGTGCTTGCTACAGGCTCACCAGCTGAGCCAGAGCCCAGCCACCACCTTCCCTGCTGGGCTGACAGAGGGGCCGCACAATCCCTGCCCTGCAGCCACACCACCCTCCATGCTGTGACCATTGGCACCAGGGCCACTGCTGCTCCCAATTGGCTTCAGGCAGGGCAGTAGCAGGGTGCGGGGCTTGCACAGCCTGGACTCCTGGGTCCACGTCCCAGTTCCCAAAGGGTGAGGGGCCCCATGGGGTGAGGGCCCAGGGTGACACTGCACTGCGCTCCCCTTCCTGGGTGACTCATTCTCCCCAGTGGGGCTGTGAAGTCCCTCGACAGCATTTGTGACTCTTGTAACTGAAAGCAGGGGCACTTGGCAGCAGCCCAGGGTGGGGACTGTGTTTCCCAGGACCTCTGGCCTCCTTCCCCATGGGGGAACAGGTCAGGAGATTTCCCTTAGACACCCCTTCCCACCTTATAACTCCCACTGTCCCCAAGCCATGGCCCAGTGCTCAGCGCAGGCTGGCATTGTGGCCTCATCCAGGGTGCCATCCCGGCTTGGTGGCATGAGACACAGCCTGTCCCCATGCATGATGGGTGCTGCAGGGGCCCCACCCCACTGTCCATGGCTCTGCCTGAGTGGCTGGACCCCTAGGATGGAGGGAGCTGGCAAGTGGGTGGAGCCCAGCTATGGTTGTTAGTATGGGCTGACAGAGGGATGTCAGGGTGACCCGGGCAGACATTGTTCCTGCTGTCACCCGCCCTGCATGGCAGCCAGCTCAGCATGGGGAGCAACTCCCCCTTTCCTCAGTCCCATTTGGCTCCTGCAGCTGAAATGTGCCCAGCCACAGCATTGATGTAACTGAGAAAGCTCTGGCATGGCGAGGACATGGGTATTACCACCTGCTCCCTCCCAGCCATCATCTCCAGCACCAGCCAGGGAATGTTGGGGTCCCGGGGGTGACTCCATTCCCCTCACACCTCATCCTCTGCCATTTCCTTATCACTGCGGTGATCTCCTCGACGGCAGCACCCGCTCAGCATGTGACTTCGCTCCAGTGAGGAGGATGTGCGGGGGGTGGGGGTGTCAGCAAAGGAGCTGTAACGGGTGGTTTGGTGCGATGGAAAATCCCCCTCCTGTCACTGCCACCTCGCCCCCACCCTGCCCCAGCCCTGCAGCTATGTCTGCTGGCATCGAGTCCTGTGGCTGCTCACAGGGGTCCCAACTCCCTTACCAGACCTCTGCTGGTGGTTTCTGTGGCATTGGCAGCACTGAGTGTCCATCTGCACTGACATGGTGAGGCTGGTGCCCGTGACCGTCCCTCGGAGCACCCTGCCAGCTGCTGGAATATGACGGGGTCTCAGCTGCTGTCCTGTGTCCAGACACCCCCACAGGCACGTGCCAGTGGGTGCTATCAGTCTTGTGAGTCTGTGAGTGCCCTGTGCCGAGGTGTTTTGTGGGGCTGGAGGTGCTGTGGGGACAGGGCAGCCATTGCTGTGGGAGGCAGTGTTGGAGGACAGTGCCACCCTATCCTGTGACCATTGCCTGTGACAGTCCTGGGAGTACATGGGGCTCTGGGCCACCCTTGGCAGGTGCCACATCCTTGTCATCCCTCTCCAGCTGCCCAAGCTGTGGCATGGGGTACTTGCCCCCCTGCTTAATCCTGCCCCTGCAGCTAATCCTGCCTAATCCCACCGGGGGCTGTCACTGCCTGTTGGCTCCCAGGGCCCTGATGGTTTAATCACCCCTAATCCGATCACCCTCACCTCAGCAGGCAGAGGGGACCTCAACCAGTGGTGGGATGGGCTCCTGCCAAGGAGGGGGGTACTGGCGCCAGCATCCCAGGCAGTCAGTACTGCCTGGCTCCCAGTTTCAGGGGTGGCTGCCGCCTGCCATGCCGGTCGGGCCTGCTCAGCAGCGGCTGGGGCGGCTCCACAGCCGGTTGCTCTGGGGCCGTTCCCAGCTGCCTGCCGAGGCAGCCCCAGCTGGCAGCCACCCAAATGCAGGGAGCGGCCGGCTTGGGGATGGGCCCCTGTGCCGGGGGCCGTCGGCCGCACCGCCCCTCCATGGGCAAGAGGGGGCACGTCCCCCACGCCCGCCTGCCGACGGCACAGTGTGGCTTGGCACGGCATGGTGGGTTTGGGGTGGATGGGCCTGACATGGCTCAGCGTTGCCTGGCATGGCTCAGCGACGGCCAATGCCACATGCCACTGTCCACCATGGCTTGGCATGGCACAACTCTGGCAGCAGCAAGAGCCATAACCCAGAGGTGGTACCCACCTCTGCTTCCCCCAGGCTGCAGTTGCTGGACCCACTGTCACCCAGCAGTACCAATGTCACCCAGCAGCCTAGCTGGCTGCAAGGGCCATAGCTGGGCATGGTGTCTCAGGGCGGGTTGCAGCCCCGGAGATGCCACTGCTGCCTGCACCCTGCCTGCAGGTTGTGAGGGTCATGGGCTCCCCCTTCCTGCCTATGCTGGCTCCACAGAAACACGTGGGTCCCTGGTGGTGCACCATAGGGACCACAGCGGGAGTGTGAGCAGTGCTGGGTTTAGGGGTGAGGCCAAGCTCTGCCAGCCACAGCGTGGGAAAGGCCTGACTGGCGCAGGCTGGGCTTGGCTGGGCGAGGAGTGGCCCCAGGCTGGGGCACAGGGGGGAGGGAGGGGGCCCAGTCCCAACCAGGAGCGGGGGCAGGAACTGGCGGCATGGGTGCTGATCCTAATCTGCCGTGGCAGGAAGTGTGGCCCCTGTTCCCAGCCCAGCTGGGTTCCATGGGGCGACCTCTAGCCCTCAGGGTGCTCTTCCCAGCATTTGCCCACCCACCCATGCCTACTGCCATTGAGGCCCACGTTCCCAGGATGGGGTTGCTGGGAGGCAGTGGCCGTGCCTGGCCATGACAGTGGGCTGGGGCTATTGTGGGTGGGCTGGCACAGGAAGTGCTGCACCTTGATGCTGTTCAGAGGCACCACGCTGAGATTTCCCCCTTTGCTGTGGTGGCGCGGGCGGCTGGGTACTGGTGGTAGTGGAGGAAGCGTGGGGGCCTGTGGTGGGGGGCCTGTGGTGGGGGGCCTGTGCCTGCCAACCTTTACATAGCTTGGAGGGAACTGAGGGCAGACCGCGGGCCCCAAGTCTACTCCAGTTTAGCATCCCACTGAAACCCCAGTGCCACTCAGCACGTACATGGAGGGTTCCTGGTGCTCTGGCTTCATGACAGCGATGCTCCAACTGCAGTGTTTCTTTCGAGTGCTGTCTCCCGGGTTGTTCCTCTATCAGTCAGGCAGCATCCTATCCTTCCCGCAGGTGAGGACAATGGCCAGCCCAGAGGATGACCTCATTGGCATCCCCTTCCCTGAGCACAGCAGCGAGCTGCTGAGCTGCCTGAATGAGCAACGGCAGCTGGGGCTGCTCTGCGACGTCACCATCAAGACACAGGGGCTGGAGTACCGCACCCACCGTGCTGTCCTGGCTGCCTCCAGCCGCTATTTCAAGAAGCTCTTCGCAGGGCCAGGGCCAGGGCAGGAGGTCTGTGAGCTGGACTTTGTGGGGCCAGAGGCACTTGGTGCACTGCTGGAGTTTGCTTACACAGCCACGCTGACCATAAGCAGCGCCAACATGGGCGAGGTGCTGCGTGCTGCCCGGCTACTGGAGATCCCGTGTGTCATTGCTGCCTGTGTGGAGATCCTGCAGGGCAGTGGGTTAGAGGCACCTGGTCCCGATGATGGCGACTGCGAACGCGCCCGCCGCTACCTGGAGGCTTTCTCCACCCTCCCCGAGGGTGAGGTGCCTGCCCCACCGCCCCCTCGCCCCACCCCCCGCCGCAGTAAGAAGACCCGCAAGTTCCTGCAAGCCCGTGGTGCCCGGCTCAACAACCATGCTGAGGAGCCACCCACTGAGGCCGAGGGCTCTGGCAGCCCCCCACCACCTTCTCAACTGCCCTCACCCCCTCTGCCTGAGGGGCTGCCCCTGCCCTATGACAGCTTTGAGCTGCCTGAGGAGGAGGAGCTACCCCCACACCCCTTCCCCTTCCCCTACCAGCCCCCCCTGTCCCCTGAGGAGGCTGCTTCTGACGATGATGCCATTGACCCCGACCTGATGGCATATCTGAGCTCACTGCACCATGAGTCGCTGGCGCCTGGGCTGGATAGCCCTGACAAGCTGGTGCGCAAGCGCCGCTCACAGATGCCCCAGGAGTGCCCTGTCTGCCACAAGGTCATCCATGGTGCCGGGAAGCTGCCTCGCCACATGCGCACGCACACGGGTGAGAAGCCCTTCGCCTGCCAGGTCTGTGGAGTCCGATTCACACGGTGAGTACTGCTGGATAGACTTTCCCTGCCTGATATGTACCAAATTACATCCCCTATGGCACTCTCCCTGCCGGTCCTACTGGAGCCTGGCCACAGGCTTGGCATGGTTCATGGGGTCTTCTGCATCCCCTGAGTACTGTCAGACCAAACTGGGGTACCTGATGGCATGCTGCACAGCAGCTCTCTGGCAATCCTGCCAGTGTGGTGCAGATTCAGAGAGTCTTCTGCACCCCATGACTGCTCTGGACCAACACAGGGTACCCAATGGCATCCTCTGTGGCACCCCCTGCAAGTTCTGTTGTGGTGCAGTGGGGTTATGGGGCCTTCTTGCACCTCATGAGGGCTACTAGACTGACCAAAGGTACCCAGTAGCATCCCTTTTGGTGCCTCTCTGCCACACCTGCTGGTGAAGTCAGGCAGGTGTTCTGCACTCTCTGAGTGCTGCCAGATCAACCAAGGCCTGATACCTGATGACACCCATAACATCATCTGCCGGCGCTGGCATGGTTTTGGTCCAGGTCCAGGGGAGTCTTCTGCACTATGTAAGTGCTGCCAGACCATCCCGGGGTACCCAGCAGCATCCCCCCTTGCCAGCAGCAGGCTGCATCAGCCATGCAGCCGTACAATGGTCCCGTGCCCCGTCAAGCACTCAGAACCCTGTGCCCTGCAAAGCATCCCTGCTGTCGGGCTTTCAGCATCACTGCCCTCCCCACTGTGGTTGGATGGCATGTCAGCTACTCAATGCCATTATCTCCCTCTGTGTCCCAACTCCAGGAATGACAAACTGAAGATCCATATGCGGAAGCACACAGGTGAGCGGCCCTACTCCTGCCAGCACTGCAGTGCCCGCTTCCTGCACAGCTATGACCTGAAGAACCACATGCACCTGCACACAGGTGCCCGGCCCTATGAGTGCTACCTCTGCCACAAGGCCTTTGCCAAGGACGACCACCTCCAGCGGCACCTCAAGGGTCAGAACTGCCTGGAGGTGCGGACCCGCCGCCGTCGCCGCGATGAGCCACCTCCACCACCTGCTGGGCCCCCTGGCCTCGACCTCTCCAATGGGCGGCTGGAGGGGCTGCGCCTCTCCATTGCCCGCTACTGGGCTCCAGGGCAGCCCGAGGAGGAGGAAGAGGAGCCGGAGGGTGAGGAAGGGCCACAGCCAGATGGCACCGTGCCGGTGGAGACGGCATAGGGCCGATGCAACAGCAGGTGTCATGCTGTTCCATGCCGAGCTGTGCCGTGCCCACTGGGGTTTCTGTTCCTGTTTTTCCTGTCACAGTTCATTCCTAGTTATGCAAAGGGGGAAACTCCCCTCGGCCTATTTGCACAAGGGGGTGGGGGGCCCCTACCACCCCCCACCATTCCCAGGCCCACCTGGTCATGCCCAGTGGGTGATGGGGGAATTGGGGCTTGGATGTCCCCCCACCAAACCCCTCGTGGATGCCAGGACTGGGCAGGGACCCCCATGGACCAAGGCCCGCCCCCCAGATGGGGAGAGCCCCCCCATCCTCTCCCCAGTTGTGGGGGGAGGCACTGCCCTGCGCTGTGCATAGCTTGTCCCTACCTCCCCACTCCAAGCAGCCCCCCCCCGGCGAGCCCCCCTCGCCCCTGCACTCCTGGCTGCTTTCTCTTGGTTGCACTATTCGGGTGAGCCCACCCGGGTGCGGGGCAGCCCCGGCCCCCCCCGGACCTTTCCCCCTTCCAAAATTCCCCGGCCCTGTGGGACCCCTCTTCCCTGGGGTGGCCGGGCCCCCACGGTCACCCCTCTGTCCTTTGCACATGCCCCCCGCAGGGCGCAGCCTCCCCGGGGGTGTAGGGGACCGGCACTATTTGTCTACAATAAGAGTTTTATCTATATTTAAAAAGATGATGTAATATATTCCCCCCACAGCCCCTCTGCTGCCAACCACCAGCGCTGCCCGGACTCCACATTTGCCATGGGGGGTCGGGAGGGGTGATGGGGTCGGGGGGGCTCTGCTCCCGTCATGGCTTTAAAGTGCCTTATGGTGAACTTGAACCTTTTCGGCTACTTGAACCTCTCTGGTGTCAGGAACCAAACAAACCATGGGCAGGCGGCCCCTGCCCCTCCAGGCCGCCTCTGCCTCTCTGTATGTCTGTGTTTGTTGTTTTTTTTTTAAACGAAGGCTGCTTGGTAATAAACGGAGAAGCAGGGACTTCCCCCGCGTCCAGCTGTCTGTCCATTCTGCACCTCCACCCTGGAGCAGCTCGGGACTGGGGGCACTGTGGGGCTGGGGACAGGGACATTGAGAGTCTTGGGGCACTGCAGGGATGGGGAGAGGGGACCATATGTGGGGAGAGGGACATCGAGGGGTGGGGGGGTCAGCATGGGGCTGGGGGCACCACAGGGATGGGAATGGAGACACCATAAAGGCTGGGGACAGGGATGTGTAGGGGCTGGAGGCACAGTGGGCATAGAGATGGTGGCGCCAAGATGCTGGAGATGGGAGCTGGGGGACATCGAGAGGTTGGGGTCACAGCAGGGATGGAGCCAGGGGCAGCATGGAGCTGGTGTATCACAAGGTCAGGACCACCATGGAATGATGGATGCCAGCTCAGAGTACCAGGACTCTGGTGCCTTAAGGACCAGGTGATTTATTCATCAGCCCTTCCCTACCCAGTGGCTTTCAGCTTCCACCGCACTGATGGGGCTCCAGCCACATCGCAGCACCTGGATCCATGTTTTTACTCCCACATGGCACTATCCTGCTGTCACTGCGCCCTTGCCCTCACTTTCACTGGCCTGCTGCTGGTAGTTTAAGTCTTGCTGGGAGAGAGGAGTACAGTGTTAGCATCCAACATCCCCAGTGCTGAGGAGAACAGGGGGCATTGCCACCTCCACAGCCAGCCCTCACCTGCAAAGGAATCTGTTCTTGTTGGCCACCCCATTGCTGCCCACGTTGCTCTTCTCACTCTCTTCCTCCTCCTTCAGCTGGGCTCACAGCTGGGCAGCCATTCTGGAGGGGAGTCTCTGGCCCTTTATCATGTCCTTCATGCACTGCAGCAGCTGCTGTTCTCCCTCCTGGCCCCGCAGTGTCCGCACAGCACCCAGCCACAGCCTCGGCATCTCTTCATCACTGGAGTCCCTGCAGGGGCAGGATTGGACAGGGGTGAGCTGCAGTCCACCCCCCTACCCGCTGCAGCCCCCCAGGCTCGGGAGGGCTCCCAGCACCCCTCTGCTCACATCTCCTCATCCCCAGAGTCTGGGTAGCTCAGGGGGGCCATGCAGACAGAGCAGATGTTGTTCAGGGCTCTGTAGCACTCACCGCAATACAGCCCTGTGGAAAATGGGGCTGCCAGGGGGGACATGGAATTTTCTGGGGAGAGGGTCTCCAAGCTGTTGGGGCTCCTACTTTTGCTGCCAGGTGTCATGCAGGTGCTGAAACCCAGCAGCTGGATGCCCAAGAAGTGAGTGAGGCGGGTGTGGGCAAGAGACTTGTGGGAATGGGGTGATGCTCTACAGGTCAATGCCATCCTGGGGCTCCTTGACACAGACCCTCAGGGATACCACTGATCTCTTCCATCCCCCCAGGTGTAACTTACCTGTATTCACAAATCTGCTGTCATCAACATACAGTTTTTGCCTTATTCCTGTAAAGGTTCATCCCTTAAATTTTGGCATCTTGACTGCTCCACAGTGTGTAGCCAGTCATATTGAAAAGGTCCTTGCTTTTCAGTAGGGAGAAAAATGGCTTCATTTAAAGTTGATATCAAACACATGACTAGTTCTCTCCCTGGTCCATTAGCACAGCTTGCTATTTGGCCAGTCAGCTTAGAGAGATCCAATGATGTCCTTTTGGATTCCAAACAGGCAGCAATGGCATATGGGACTAGCACAGTTAGTGATCATCCCAAAGTGAATTTCAGGGCCTCCTGCATCATTAGGATGGTGACTGCTATGGCCCATAAGCATGCTGACCATCCAGTTGCTTGGAGAAGGATGCCACCGGCCTTTGCCAACTTCCAAGAACTGTGTCATCCCCACAGAGGCTACTTGTTGCCTTCTGTGCACACATCATAAGGGTTTATTTGTATCTGGACGGCCTAAAGCTGGTGCTTCCATGAGCATCCTTTATGGTGTTAAAACTGGTTCAACATTCTCAGGGCCATTCTAGCAATTCTTCAGAACCTTTGATTGGACTAAATATTAGTCCAAAAATTTTGAACCTGTATGGGGCAAAATCCTGCCACTAACAAAACTCCTGTTAGTTATCTTTTAGTCCTATGAGCTGGAATATCACTACTTTTTTTCCTTCAGACCTTGTTGTCCTTTTGATACCTTAAAATTAAGGTATTGGTCTTGCATCTTTTTCTGGAAATTACAGCAAGTCCCCAAAAGTTCTGCAGGCTTATGATCACTTTAAAGGAGGTTTGTTCCTAGTCAGCTCCAATTAGGATGTCATCTGCACACTTTAAAAGAAGAATACTGTTACTTTTTTCTATTCTTCTACTTCTTTTGCCAAAACTACCAAGTAAAGTGGGCTTACTTTTGAATCCTTGATGGAGCACTGTTGAACTGCATCTTTCTTCCAGACACAGAATGATTCTCTCATTCATAGGCAAAGATTGTTTGGTTTTGCTTATCTACCGGTATACAAGAGAAAGCATCCTTTAAAACCAAAACAGTAAAATAAGAGTTTGTTTCCAGTACTGAGGTTAACAAGCCATAAAGATTTGCTACAGTTGGGTGTATATCTGTGCATATTTGATTGATTGCTCTTAAACTTGTACTAATCTACACTCTCAAGAACAAGGCTTCTTTACCTGGAGCAAGGCATCTAAAAGTAAGATTGACATTGTCTGAGTATGCCAAATTGTAAGAATGTGTATATTGATGGCTCCAGACCTTTTTGTGCTTCTGTCTTTATAGGATATTTATTCATTTTTAATGGTTGAAGTTCTGGTTCTGAGCTTTTTCTCTTAACTGGAGACATTCTTTGCTTTACCTCATTTTCCTGTGGCCCATGCGGATCACTGCATTTAAATGGCATCCAGAATATTTTCTCCGATGTCCTCCAGTGGTTTACACATTAACAGGTAGACCTGAGTTTTCCAGCCTGTCTTAGGTGGAATGTGAAGCTGCATGGTATTCTCAGAAAAGGTTTAAGGTTTTGTCCATTAAAGTTGCAAAATATATCTCATCCCAGCAAGGAAAGGGGGCATTATAGCATATACAGAAACAGATGAGTTATTTTAGTGCCACCATCTATACATGCCATGGGTGGTAGGAGTGGCTACAAAGTTCATTTTCCTGCTGCCCCAACAATCTGGGGATTGTTGGAAAGTACTGGAACTTTCCTCAGCAGGCCCTTGCAGCAAGTTTCTTCTGAAGGTGTGGCTCCAGTATCAATACAAAAATCTAATGTTTCATTCCCCAGCTTTACTGGAACCAGAGTATCAACTGGGTATGCCCTGATATTTTCCCCTGGTCCCCTTCCCTCACTGTCAAAATCCTCCACCATCATATAACATTTACCTCTTATAACTGACCCCTCCTGTCAACAAATGGCACATTCAGGCCAAGACTCCCAAATCCTTCCTCTTGTTTCTCCTCTAACACCATTCTTTCTTCTTCCACAGTAAAAAAGTTTGGTCCTTAAGTAGTTACAGTGCTCCCATCCCATTAATTGATTAAGGCCCATCACCCAGTGTTTCCTTATGACTTACATGGACATTGATCCCACTGATCAGTTACACTGATAAATCTCCGCTTTTTGTAAAAGTAGTATGAAAAAGGAACAACAGTGCACTTGCCAATCCAAGAATTCCATCCACCCATCCACCCTTGCTTGAATATCTCTAGAGCATTGCACTTTGGATTTGCTCACTGCTGTGATGCTGAAGAAGATTTGGAAGAGTCCCTGATCACCTGGTGGGTGCCCAGTGGAGTCCTGTCGGTTCTCGTTCTCCATTGCCAGGGGCAGCAAGATGATCCAGGCAAGGCCTTACAGCCAACCCAGCTGAGTCACCATAATGTCCCCTGTCCTGGTTTAGGGCTTCAAATGGGATCCCTCCAGAAAGCAAATCCAAGCAGCCCCTCCCCCAACTGGTCCCGAAAAAATTTCTTTAGAGGAAAGTGGAAAAAAACTGTTTATTCAACCAGAAAAGTGCTCACAAGCTTAAAAAAAGAGAATAACATTAAACAATAAAACCTCTCACTATCCTGAAGAGAAATAGTAAAATTGAGAAAGTCTTTGCCGTGGGTTGTAGGTCAGCTCACCCAGTCTCTTATCAGTCCCTCCGGCGCTGGAAAATGCCATCCTGGGACCCAGTGGGCCACAGGCGTGAGCTCCGGGTGTTTTTCTGTGTCCAGAACAGGTTTAAACAGTTCCAAGAAGAAGAAGAAGGAAAAAAAAAGTCCAGGGAAATGGTCAGCCTCAACTAGCTAAAAACTAACTGAAAAAAGCAAAGGAGCACTGTCTCTCGCTGTCCATGCGTAGACAGCACAGTTCAGGAGCAGAATGCGGAGAAGTGAGTGCGGTTTCTGCAAACAAACTGTGCCCTTCTCTCTCTCCCTTTGCTCTCAGAATCAGTCTTAAAGGTGTAGAACTTAATATCCACCACAAACAGAACAGACAACTGGGGATACAAGCATCACAAAGTCACCCCAGGACATCCCCTAGAGTGAGTTCTTTCCTGTAGAGTGCCAGGAACTGATCCACACCCAGATCATCTGGGATATTTGTTTCTTCTATGTCTGTGCAGAGATGGGTGCTGGGTAGTGAATCCTCAGGTGCCAGTCACCCGCTTTGATACACTTCAAAGAACAACAGATCCACATTTCCCATAAACACCACAGTCTAAAGCTATGAATAAGCTATGGATAAGGTATGGATCATCTGCAGAGATCCAGCACATGAGTATTTACTGCACATGCCCTCTGGGGAAGGGCATCAAAACCTTTCAAGTTAGTGGGGAGATGGCGATAGATGCTAGCTGCCATTCTCAGAGCTTTGGACTATGAAGTCACGTCATTGCAGAGCAATGTGAGCGTTGAAAAAGGAAGTCAGGACTTTACAAGATGCAAAGGCCATCACACAAGATCTAATTATACTTCAGCACAGTGGTGCTGTGAGCAGCAATGCAGTGTAGAATGACTGCAGAACAGCAATATGTGGTGGCACATGTTGCTCACAAACAAAGGCACAGATATGGGGGAAATAACATTTTGATTTCCCAGTCAGGAAATTCACAGGATCCTGAGGAATGGAATGGAAATATCTTGAGTGAGTCCTCAGACTCCAAGCTTGAGCTTCAGCTGATTTAGCAGAAAGGGAGGTGGTAGAAGCACAACTCCTCATACAAATGGAGGGGCAGAGGGATCTGCCAGATGGAGGGGTGCACTTATACTCCAAAATGGAATTTCTGGAGATCTATCAGCAGAATAGAGGAGAAGACAAACTGGCCTTTGTGAGCTTGGAATGGATTTTGTGATCTTGGAATAGTGGGACTGTGTCTGTCTGCTTATTAATTGGTGAAAAATTTTATTAAGCCCTGTAGGCAGTAAGGATCAGATATACTGGGGGATGTGTTCAGTGACAAAGTATCAGGGGTCCTGTTGGACAGGATATTGCCCCCCCCCATGCTATCAAGTGTTGTGTGCAGCAGTTTTAACAGCATATGCTGTTAAATTAGTGTCATCCCTCAGAAGCTAATGTTCAAGGCAGAAAGTTCTACTTTCCTGCAGCAGATGGGGATGCCTCACGCTCTGATTACAGGATCTAGTCTGGATGGGGCAACAGTAACTAAAAGTATCAAAATACAGCTTTTGAGGGAGGCGCCTATTTAATTGAAGACCTTGATTACACCAGCCGTCATAGTGCTACTAGTAACATATATGTCCTAGCAAATACCTTAGGGGAAATTTGGGCTCTAATTTCAGAACCAGCTGTGCGGGTGGCGAATGAAAATCATCGGGCAAAACTGAAGAATTACCTCATGTGCGATGAGGAAACAAATGTCGAATGATCTTGTGCAAGTCAGTGTCCCATGATCAGAAATAAATAGGACCTTAACAGCAGAAAAGTTTCATCATTGACAGAAGTCAATGCCTATGCAAAAAATTCTTCTCTTTCAACCCCTGTCACCTCACACCAAGACACTATCTGGCAAATGCTATAACGGTAGAAATGGACCAGGAAGAATGTTGTTTGGCAATAGACAAAGAAAGAAGAAGAAGTCTCTGATGCCTGCAAAAATGTTTTGATTGAGCAAGCCAAATTACACACTTCTAGGTAAGGAAATCCTTTTGAATTGAAAGTAACAATTCTAGGCAATAAAGTCTTATGGGAATTTTGGCAGACAACTGGGCTGAAAAGTCAGAAAAAATGTCAAGGATTTTGGTCCAAGGCATTACAAGGCTCTGCTATACATTATAACTCAATGGAAAAATGAATTAAAACGGTAATTTGGGCATTGCAAGAAACAGAAAGAATTACAGG
This sequence comes from Cyanoderma ruficeps, assembly GCA_008694505.1. NCBI lineage: Eukaryota > Metazoa > Chordata > Aves > Passeriformes > Timaliidae > Cyanoderma > Cyanoderma ruficeps. Next base: position 27,306 of record VZDJ01000251.1, on the reverse strand, counting down.
CCAAAATACTGTGACTGTACCTTCAGTATAAAACATGGTCAGGACTGAAATTCTTCCAGACAGTGTCTCTTCCAAAATGTTAGAAAAAGTGGAATTGTTTACATCAATGGATTCTGTGCTGGGACTGCAACCTCTCAATCTAGAAATGACCATTTACATGACAACCCCTGACAACGCAGTATGGTTCTGTACTCTGCATTCTCCTCTTCTACATCCTCTGTTAGTATAAGATTCTCAAGTTCCTGTATTCTAGGTATCTTTGATAATTTCCTGTGTCTTATTTAGGGGGATAGCACTGGAACTCTGTTATTGGTGTCACAAACCAAACATGAAATTGAAGTTCAGTCTGTAAAAGGACAATTCACAGCCCTTCAATCTCTGCGGGCAATTATCCCATATCAAGTTCCTGGGCCTGGAGCAATATTATCTGGAGGAACTGGGGCAAAACTGTATATATTACTGGACAGAGATAACACTCCTATTTTCCTCCCTTATCACAAGCCGGTTCCTTGAGTTTCGTAGGCCACACAGCAAACACACACCTTGAATACGTTTCTACAAGCGCAATATGTAAAAAGTTGCGTGTAGGTTTTTACTGTAACTAACATATTATCATTCTTTCAGAGTAGCAACTATGGAGCAGCTAGCATGCACCTTCATGGAAGGTTAAACTTGCACATCCAGGGCAGTTTGCCTTAAATTTGAGATTAACCGCTCTACACTGAGTAACTCTCTAACGCTGATTACTGATGAACTACCCCCCTCTTTGTCACAGGCAGGATGGGAGCTTCAGACGAAATTTATTAGAAGCCCTCACCTTGTGTCACAAGGTGCAGAAACGATGCCCTGGCTTTCTAAATTCCTCCTCATAGAGGAGTCTGGATGTGGTTAAATCCAAATCCAATCCCAGGCCCAGATGTGGTCAAAGGTTTATGTCTAAAGGATCATACAGGTGTAACCCTACCTTTATACAACTTTGTCTTGTGGGATTAAGGATGGCTAACCAAATGTATTTTTATAAATATAATAAATAATTTCTTTAATTCTATTACAATACTGATTATGCTTAGACAAAAAGACCTTAGTCAGAATTATCTAGTACACAGGACAAGTAGCTGTAACTTCTAGCATAATGCTCTATTTTTGAAACAATATTGAAGCAATTTCATTAAAACTAGAAAAAAAACAATTTTTAAGTAGAGATTGATGTTCCTCACAGCAACTGTGGGCAAATCTCTTTTGCTGAGCCTCAAGGTGTAACCTTGAGGAGCATCCCATGAGGGGCATCCCCACTCATGGGAAAGATCTTCACACAACCTTAGTGGGGATGTGCCAGAAGTCCTCACTGTGAAAATGTGGGACTGGCCTTTTATAGCACGTGACTGTCAGTCACATTCATTTTTACATTATGCATTGCTAGGCTTACTCAGCAAAATATGCTTTGCTGATGAAGACGGTGTGATCAGCTCCTTGGTTTCTTCTGCTTGACACTTTGGCCTCTAACTTCCATATCAGGGCCTGCGCATCCCTGCTGCTCCTGGACTCGGGCAGGGAGCACCTGTTGTGTACATCCTCATGTACTCTGTACTTTCCTTCTTGGCTACATCAACCATCATGTCCTCTGGATCCCTGAGTCCAAAGCTAAACAGAATTGTTTCCACATAGGCTGAGTTAGGAATATGTATCAGCAAAGGTAGCCGTGGCAGACCTTCCCCCTTACAACTGATAACTTGAATTTGGCAGGCAGCCGAGTGGCAGCCACACTCCTCTTGCAGCCTGTACAAGTCCACTGCACACAGAACCACGGTCCTCTGTGGGTTCCTTCTTCACCTTACGTAACATCACATGTTTTCATTCTCCCAGAGGGTGAAATGTCCACCTACTCCTCATACAGAACAATGAGCCAGCACAGGAGCCATCCAGCGCACTGCTTCTGCTGTCAAAACACACCAGTGCCATGCACTTTCCTTCTGAGATCAACATACTGTCACATTCTGTCTCTCTTGTAGTCCGATTTTAAACCAAAAAGTTTTCAGCTGCATCTTGCACAGATGAATGTGTGCCAGGAAAAGCAGCTTTCTTAGACCTTGCCTCTTATGTGTGGAAACTTGTATTCGCTCCCCAGGAGGTAACAAATTATGGTGTTTTTTAACATCCAGAGGGAATTCAACATTCTCAAATAGTGATGTGTCAGACCTGAAGGGGGAGAAGGAGGTGAAAGGGTGGGAAAAATCATCCTCTCCTCTTTTCCCAGTAGGCTGGGTGAAATCATTATTAAACCCCCAGAAGCAGCATCCCAGACAAGGACAGGCAAACAACAATGAACACACATCGAAAATGATCTTTGTTGCCACTGATGTTGGCTTTCCATAAACTGATATCACAAAATGTATCCACAAAGCAATCTCCCTGATCCGAAAAAGGACATCATGGTGGGGAAATGGCTCCACATATACGGACACATAGACAAAGTTAGGTGCCACACCCACATGACTAGACCCAGAAGCATAGTGACCAGGGAGTTCTGTATGCAATATACAAATGTTTTGGACAATATTGTTATTTTGTCACTTTCTCTCTCAAGCGCCTTTAGCTGTGTGCCAAATTTGTCTTAGTTTAAGACTATTTACAAGGTGGAGCCTGGGAACAAACTACCTCTCCTTTAGTTTTAAGCACTCCTCTTTCAACAGGAGAGACAAATGTGAAAAGATAAAAGTGAAAAAACAAGAGTTTACTAAAAAACAAAACATCCGTTAATAAGGAAACAGCAGCAACCAAAAATACAAAGGCTCTAAAGCAAAGACTGAAACAGTCCCACAGAAACAACAAAAACAAAATATCAGAGAAGCCCCTCCCCAAGATGGGGCTGCCCTACCGACTGCATGGCCCAAAGACAAAGACAATGTGACAAGGGAGTGCCCTCCCCCAGTATGGCAGCCTCCATAGAAGATCATGTGTATTGGGGTTATGTAACAACAACAAAATTGTTTATTCTATTCCATCTGTTGAAACTGGCTGGGCAGGTGTAACTCCAGGGGAAGTATCTCTCATCTCTTGTAACTCCGGGGGGAAGTGGGGCAGGGCCTTCTTATAATGGGCCAGCTGTTAAAACCAGGCAGGGCATTGCTGCTTCTCTCTTTCCACGCTACAGTGGATATCTTTTGGTAATGGGCCATCAAGGCTCACCAATGACATGACACATTACATCATCCCATTGAGAGATGCTCCACCCAGTGGGGGGAGCCAAACCATTCCTAGCCAGATAAAAACCGAGACATAGGGACACCGGGCATCTGTTTTTTCCCCACTGGATTCCTGAAGGAAGACCGGACCTATCTTGCCATTACTGGACCCTTTTTCTTCTACAAGGACTATCTCTACTCCAACAGAACTACATCTGCCACTCCAGGAGGGCTTTCTTTGGACTGCTTCCTACACGCTGAGCAGCAGGGCGTCAGGTTGTATTTCTGACTCTGTCAGGGTTTCTAGGATTTTCTGTTTGTTTTATTTGCTTGTCTTTTGTACTACAACATTTGTATTCTTAATATTTCTAATAAAGAACTGTTGTTCCCAGATCTTTGCCTGAAAAGCCTTTAATTGCAAAATCATAATAATTTGGAAGCGGGGGGTGGGGGGGGAGGTGTTACATTCTCCATTCCAAGGGAAACTCCAGCTTTCCCTGGCAGATACTTGTCTTGCCAAACTAAGACACCATGTAGCCCAGGGGACAAAGACAAGATGGAGGAGTCCACTTCTTCTGACAATATGGTGGAGAGGGGGAAGAAAGGAAAAACAACACAGCAAAGGAACTTCCAGGTTTACAGAACTCCCTCTTCCCCCCTAAAAAATAACCAACATGAAACAGGGACAAAAGTAAAACCTGGAAGAACCCTTTTCTTGTCAAGCTTAGGAGATGGGTGAGCAAGGCAGTGCAAGGCAACGGAGTGGAGGAAGGGCAAGGGAAGAACGCAGAGGGGTCCATAACGAAATGCAAGGTTGAGGTAGGTATGGGAAGGCAAATCAAAAGAGGGGTAAGCCTTGCAAGAGAAGGCCAGGAATGAAGGCAGTAGACAGGTCAAGGGGGCGAAGGCTATGCAAGGTAGTGCACACATTTCCATGGAAATGTATAGAAGATTTCTGCCTTGTGAACATTTGATGTGGCTTTTAGAGCTCGTAAAGTGAGGTGTCTGTCAGTCAAAAATCTGACTTACGCTGTGTGGAGTTTCTCTTGTGAATAGGCACACTTGCCTTCACAGTTACTCCCCAGGGGTTAAGGGAAGGAATCTGTGTACATTATTGTCATTTTGTTTCTAAGTTACATTTGCCTCCTAACCAGTACTATTTCTTTTCCTAGCTTTAATATCGTTACCTTGATATAGCGCACTGTCTTATGTTATGCTATAAGCTCCTCGTAGGTCTTTCGTTTTCTGCTGTGTAGTAAGTCATTCTGATTAGGATCTTTCCTCTGTTGTCTCTTGTCTGTTTAATAAACAACTAATTTTTATAAATAGATCTAATTTGCTATCATTAGAACTTGAAGTCCAGAGTGATCCCTTAAATTTAAACTGTTACCAGTATCTGAGGCTAAGGCAGGGCTTGTCTGAAGCTTCCACATGTCACAGGAAGCCTTCCTATGGTGTCACTATCATTCAGGAGCCCCCAAGCTGAAATTGGATTCCACCTCCAAAATTCCATACATTCAAGGATTGCTCCCAGACAAAAGTCAGATTCATTCGCTGCGAGGTAACCACCCCTGAAATTTTGATTCCACCTCCAAACTTCATTATGTCCAAGAATTACTCCCAGACAAAAGGACCCAGGACAGAAAGATCTTCCTGTGGGGCCAGAGGTGCATTTTTCAATGCTTGGCTTCCCCCACTGGGCGTCCCTTCCTCCCTCGAGTGCAGAAGATACCAAAAGGAACAGAGTCAATACCAGCTGAGTCCAACCAAACTGAGGGAAAGCCCAGCTGATACAAAAAGGGCCCAGTGAGTGGCAGGAAGAGACAGTGAAGTGCCAAAACTGACCTATACAAACACTGCTACTGTCACTGAGAGGGAGCAGGGAAACTGATTCTGCAGGTCTGGAGCTCACTAGGCAATTCCAGCACCACCCCCTGTCTGACATTAGAATTATTCCATAAGCCCCTGACATCCTCTGGGGTGTTTTTAGTACCGGGGGGAGAGGGGGGAAGAGTTGAGCCAAGAGAACCTTACCAGCATCTTGTCTTTGTCCTCCTGGGCCACATCAGCTGCTAAGGGAAGCAGAAGCCATTTTATCTTTGTTACAAGGGACTAATTAACACCTTGTTTTTAGCTGGTTAAAACATTTTCCTTCATTTTGTACCAATTTCTTTCCATCGCGTATGTCTCATTCCATTGCTTTGTGATTTTATTTTTTAATAAATTCTTATTTTTAAGTCATCATCTCCGATTTATTGTCCCTCCCTTGATGGCAGGCAGGGAAGGACAGGGACCTGTTTGGAGTTTAGCTCCTTGTTGGTTGTTGAAACCAACACAGACACCTTTGTGGGGTGGAAGTCCCCTGTGATCTCCTCATCCTCCTCACACCTTCTCTTCCACTGCACTATTGCCCACCCCCCACTCTGACATTTGGATATCCCAATAGACATAATCTCACCCCAACCTCCCAAAGAGGCACAAAACAAGGGAAAGAGCTCAGACCAGCAGATCATTATTTTTACAATGCCATTCAAAATGGGCAAACTCCTCCCCTGCAAAAAAAGGGGAGGCATTCCCCCTCCCCCCAAGAGCTCCAGTCCTTGCATGGATGATGCACACCACACTTGACCAAGTAAAAAAAAATGGAACTGAAGTGTAAAACTTTAAACAGTAAAATAAAGAACAAATCTCAGAAATTCACTTTATCCTAAGGAGGGGGGATGTGGTTATACACACCCAGTAAAAATACTCCTGTGGCAGAAGTCTTTGGTTGTCCTTTTGCATTAACTGAATTTGCACAGCTGTAAATTGGTACCAGTAAATTTTCCATCCCCAAAATACACAGGCTTACCCTGACTAGGAGATTTTGTGTTACAGAGTTAGGAGGGACATCTGACCAGCTGCACTACCCAAGAGAGATGCTGATGGGACACACACCATTGGAAGTCAGAATATTAATGCAGAAGCAATGCCAGCAACTTTTGGAAGACGTGCTGCACTGGGGTCTCTTTCCAACCAAAGTCAAAACTACGCACTGTAGGGCAGTGGTCCCGGATCCCTCAATGGAGCTTTCAGAGGGTAGAGGGGTCTGAAGAAGCCACATCAGCTAATCAGGCACCATTCCTGCAGCTGGCAGGTTACTCTCTGTCATCTGCAAGCAAACTCCCCAGTCAGAATCACACCAGACACCACAGAGGTCTTCCACACCAACCCTGCCCTTGAAAGCTCCACAGCCTTCTGCTCACCTGCTCTGATAGGATGCAGCCGCTGTCATTGCTTGTGCCACCAAAATTACCAAAAGACAGAAAACTACCACTGCACTTGTGACAAATCACCAGCCCTGAGCTCCTCCTTGCTATGGCCCAGCTCAGCTCAAATACCCATCCAATTCCAAAGGCTGCCCACACAGCACCTGCAAAGCCAAAGGTAAATACTTAACACAGATGCCACACGTTCCTCTGCTTTTAGACACTGACCCAGCCAACAACCACATCACCTTCTTGGAACCCCTTCTAAGTGTGTGGCTTCACCCCTCGTTAACCCAAGTCAAATGCTAGAGCTGGGATTAAATGGTCGACAGACACAGTTTTTGTGTTTGGACTCAGATGTTTGTTAATTCTTATCTATAATACAATCTCACAAGTTGTGACTTCTAGTTAACAAGGTGAAAAATGGCTCTATCTCTTTTCAAGGTCTTTTAAGCGCAAATTGTCCAATTCACAAAGGACACCTAAATTATTTTTACTTTTAACCCAATAACCAAACAACCGTGGTCCACAATGTGCATCTTTTCACCCCATTACAATACATCACCCAAACCCATGCAGAAGTAGTAGTTAGCCTGCACCCTGAATCCTCCATCTTGTTTTATATATATTACTATAGTCTAAAGCCTTAAATTCTAAGATTTCCATCATGTGATATTACATAATTCTATTCAAACTACACACCCATAATCCCAGTGCTATCAGTCAACTTTGGAAACCTGTTCCACGTCGTCAGGTCAAATGTAATGTTCTCTTGAGGGTCAGTGCCTGTTAGCACAGAAAGCCTAAAATTCTCAGCTTCCAGGTTTACAACAGTCAGAGTCTTCCAGAATACCGTTATGTGGGTGGCATTGGTGCTGTGTGATCTCCTCTTCTGGCATGAAAGCCATCACATACTGACCAGCAGCACCAAGATAGGTGCTTACTGGGGAGGAATGAAACATTTCCCAAAAATCCTCTTGCTTCACAAAAACAGGTCTGAGGTTCTAAGAGCCAGGACAGGTGTTGTATCAGTGTTCCAAGACTGTGAACGGCCTGCCCTGGCTGCAGCAAACCACGCGAGGGCAGCGGGGGGGCGGGACGTCGTGTGGGAGACAGAATACTTAAGTGGCCTCAATAGCCAACACGGATTGGATCTGTCTTGCTTTTCATTGTCTGCGGCTTGGAGCATTTCTCCTTGAGGCAGAAGGGAAAGAAGAAAGTGGTTATAGGAAGAGATGCTGGCACAGGCTGGGAGTGGGGACCTCCAATGAAACGGTTTGAGGCAGCACACGCAGCCAAGCTGGATCGGTGCACATGGGCTGTTCATCTGTGCACGTGTAAGTGGAAAAAGGTGAACAGAAGAGGACCCCAGGGCCCTGTTTCCACCAGAGGCAGCTGCCAAAAGAACAAGGACACAGGGAAGCTCTCAAGGCTTCCCACAGTGATGAAAATGGCAGCAGGTTTGTTTTGTTACTGACTGCACCAGGGAGGTTAGGACATGTCCCGATCCACTGTCAGCAGGAAGCTGGAGCCTGTCTAGGGGAGGGGAGGGCAAGTAGTGAAGTTAGGCAGAGCATCGCAGGAAAGGAAAATTCCCTGGCCTCTGCACCTGATTCTTGAGGAGTTTAACCTTGATCCTCCTCCCTGCACTCCAGCCTCACTGCTTTACAAGCCCACCATGGACCTGGGCAGGCTGGTGGGCCAGAGAACAGCATCAACAAGGCAAAGCGGCAGGTCTGACATCCTCTATCAAATCAGGTCTGTGGTGTCACCAGAGCAAGCCCTGTCCCACAGGGCAGGCAGCACCCAGAGGGGGCCCTGAGCTATGACACCCTGCAGAAAACTGCAACAGGCAAATGGGAGCTGGAGGCAGCACAGGGGGCAGAGCCCCACAGACAGACCGCTCTGGGCACTAACACGCTGCTCGTATTGCTGCGGCTGCAGAGGAGAGAGGGGTTCTGCCTCCAAAGGGGCTGGACAAGGCAGTTTGGGACTTTTGGTTGTTCTTTTTTCGCTTTGCTTGTTCCTCCTTTAGAACACAGAGGACACCTCATCGCTGCCGCTACAGCCCCCGAATCCTTTGCCCAGAGGGCTGAAGCACGGCCCAGGCAGCACCTCGCAGGGGACGCTGCCATCCCGACCCAGCTGCTGTTCTTGGGGGTTGTGGGTTGTCCTTTCCCGAGCTCTGGGGTGCTGGCGGCATTTGACTCTGCTCAGTTCTTTTTGGTCTTGGGGGTGTCGTACTTCCTCTTGCTCGAGTACCAGAGCAGCAGGGGGATCCCGATGGAGGGCAGGGTCATCACACCAAATGCCGCCCAGTCCAGCTGGAGGGAGAAATTGTTAGAGAAAAGTCAAAACAACCCAGGCCAGAGGAGTCTTAGAGCAGTGAGGTCAGAGGAGGAGAGTCGGGGAGACCTCACGCTGTCTGCAGCTTCCTCACGTGGGGAAGCCGAGGGGCAGGCGCTGACCTGTGCCCTTGGTCAGGTGACCAGGGACAGGACTCGAGAGAGTGCCCGCAGCTGTGTCAGGGCAGGTTTAGGCTGGGTATTAAGAAAAGGCTCTTCTCCTAGAGGATGGTCTCCCAGGCATTGGAAGAGGCTCCCCAGAAAAGTGGTCACAGCACCGAGCTTGACAAGAGCTCAAGGAGTTTGGACAGGGCCAACAGGCGCATGGTTGGGATTCCTGGGAGTGTCCTCTGCAGGGCCAGGAATTGGACTCCACGATCCTTGTGGGACCCTTCCAGCCTAGGAGGTTCTAAGATTCTACCCTCAGGTTTTCCGGCTCAAATCCCACAGTGCAGTTCCTTCACAGAGGGAGCTGAGATGGAAGCTCAGCTGCTCCTGTGACAGAGCTGTGGAGAACTGACAGGAATTAACTCCAGCTCCTGCTGAAGCTCTCCAGGTGACTGCAGGGCAAGCCCCACACCCCACGTGCAAGCAGGAAGGCACGGCACTGGGCTGCAGCTGCCGTGGTGCACTTTTCCATTATCGATTGAAAGGTACTTACAAAGTGAGGGGAGAACCTTCTGTCAAAGTCACGCTGAGCCAGGATTCCTCCCTGCCCGGGAGCACTAGTGAAGCCAACCTGGAAAAGGCAGGGAAAAGACAGGCTTTGCCACCTTTCCTCCTCGCTCCAGAAGCGGGCAGGGCGAGAGCGCACAGACACGCATCATCCCCGACCACGCAGCTCCAGGAGTGTATCTGCAGGGCTCCCATAAATCAACCACTTACCACAACCTGTGCACCCTCCTGTGCCAGGTACGTGATGGTGGCAGAGGTGAAGTTGAAGTACCCAGCTTTGAGAGGCCGCAGAACCACAGTGTGGGACACGTTGCTCGCTCTAGGAGCCAGACGTTAAGGAAAATGGTTGTATTCCATCACAGGAAGAAAAGTGAGGAGCCAAGAAAGAGCAGGCTGGAGCCAGGTGCAAAAGTCAGTGCTGCTGACAGACCTGAGTCCTCCTGGCCACAGACAGCCAGACCCACCTGAGGCTGACCCAGCTGCTCCTGACACGTGTGTCTCAGGAGCAGTATCAGGGAGGGTCCTGAGGCCCTTTTCCCACCAGCGACATCTGCCTGGGAGACACGGGCACAGGGGAGCTCTCGGAGCTTCCTGCAATGCTGGAAACACCAACAGGTTTGTTATGTTACTGGCTTTGCACTAGTGAGGTCGGACACGTCCTGTTCCGCCGGCAGCCGAACGCTACAGCCTTCCTGGGAGGAGTGAGTCAAGCAGGGTGTCCTCAGTGCAGGAAGGGACACTCTGGGATTCTGTGCACCTGATTCTTGAGGAATTTTGTCCTGCTCCTCCTCCTTCACTCCTCCTTCACGGCTTTACACATCCACCACGGACCTGGAGAGGCTGCTGGCCTGGGCAGATCAACTTGTCGTGCCGTGACACACCTGCTGCTGTTCTCCAGAGCCTTACTAGAGCCCCGGCCAAGCATGACGTGCCGTCCCGCCGCTACCTCCACCCCGTTCCCCGAACTCCGCCACCAGCGGGCTCCAGGGCGGTGCAGGAAGCCTGCTCTGCGCAGGCGCGGGGTCTCTGCCTGTGTGCGGACGTAAACTCCATTTCCCAGGGGGCATAGGGCCCGCCGGAGTCGTGATTCATGGGCGTCATTTCCGCCGCGGCTGCACTGACTCGTCTTTGCGGCGTTGGCGGCGGGAGAGACGGTGAGGGGCGGGAGGCTCGGGGCAGCTCGAGGCTGTGTCCTCGGGGCTATGGACGGAGCGGGGGACGCTGGGAAGGGTCTGTAGGAGAGGATCGGTCGTGGGCTGTGAGGGGTCAGGACGGACCGGCCGGTTTCTGGCGCTGGAGCGTCAGACTCGGGGGTCTTCCGCGGGCAGCGGTGGGTGAAACCGGGCCGTTCCCTGTTGAGAGGTGTCCCTGAGCCCCTCTGCGCCCCTGGGCTTCGTGAGGGGCCAGGAGGAGCCCGGGCTGCATGCGCTGGTGTGCGGCTGCAGCAGGGCAGGACTCGGGGGAAGGAAGGGGCTTCTGGCACCCGCACTGGGACGGGCTGGGCAGGCGGGTCCGTGCCAAGCCCAGGAGGTTCAGCGAGGCCAAGGGCAGATGCTGCACCGCACCGAAACACAGACAGGGGAGGAATGGATGGGGAGCAGCCCGGGGAAGGATTTAGGGGCCTGGGTTAACAAGAAGCTCAGCATGCTGTGGCACCGTGCTCTGGGGGCCCAGAAACCAAGCACTGTCCTGGGCTCATCCCCAACAGCGTGGGCAGCACGTGCCCCTCTGTTCTTTTCTGGAGACACTTCCTTGCAGAGCTGCTTCCAGCTCTGGGGTCCCCAGCAGAGGAAGGACGTGGAGCTGCTGGAGTAAGTCCAGAGGAGGCCACGGAGTTGATCCAGGGGCTGCAGCCCATCTGCTCTGGACACAGGCTGGGAGAGCTGTGGGTGTTGAGCCTGGAGAGGAGAGGATTCCAGGAAGACCCTAGAGCCCCTTCCAGGGCCTAAAGGGGTTCCCAGAGAACTGGAGAGGCACTTTGCACAAGGGCCTGGAGTGACAGAACAAGGCTTCCAACTGCCAGAGGGCAGCATTAGATGGGATATTGGGAAGAAATTGTTCCCTGTGAGGGAGGTGAGTCACTGGCACAGGTTGTCCAGAGAAGCTGTGGCTGCCCCATCCATGGAAGTGTCGAAGGCTGGGTTGGGCAGGGCTTGGAGCGACCCGGTCTAGTGGGAGGTGTCCTTGCCCATGTCAGGGGGGTGCAACTGGATGGTCTTTACAGTCCTGTCAAACCCCAGCCACCCTGTGACTGTGGAGGGCAGAGGCCCTGATATTGAAGCAGGTTTTGCATTTAAAAGCCCAATCAAGTGTCCTCACTGGTCACATCTGTAGTGTGCCTGTTGTCTTGCCCTCTCAACAGGGTGGCTTTCCAGGCACTGTGTTTGGATAAGTTGGGACACATGGCCTGAAGCAGGGACTTGTGCAGGGGATCATAAAAGCCACAGGAGGGAGTTGGTGGTTCCTCAGTGGCTGGAAATAGGAAAGAATAAATGTTGTAAGTGAGGAGCTGGTGCTTCCTGGGAAGAACTAACTCTGTTGTGCAAGACAGTGCTGGAAGGCTGCCAGGCTTTGCAAGGGCAGTTAACTGTTAGTTGCTAAAACTGATGGAGTTGTTAATTGCCAAAACTTTTGCTCTGGAAGTTACTTGAAGAGGCTCAGTGATCTGAAAGCTTTGCCCATTACTGAGATGTGCAGGGCCAGGGCTTGGGCTCGATGATCCTTGTGGGTCCCTTTCAACTCAGGATGTTCCATGATTCTGTAAAGAGGAGGGATACTGGGCTGGGCTTTGAAAGGAGAGAAGACCGTTGACTTTTCTTCCACGACTGCAGATCTGGGACACTGCTGTGCCAATTCTTACATCCTCACAGGCAGGTGTTCAGAGATTTCAAATGATCGGTGACGTTCCATTTCCTTGTGTTTCTAGATGAAGCTCCCGCTTCTTGCTGTGTTTGCCCTGGTGTCTGTGGCTCACTGTGAGGATGGCGCCAGGCTCCTGGCCTCCAAATCCCTGTTAAACAGATACGCGGTGGAGGGCAAGGACTTGACTTTGCAGTACAACATCTACAACGTTGGCTCCAGGTAAGCCCTCTCCAGGCTTCAGTACTGACCACGAGCAAATGTTCTTTGTGTGGCTGCAGGGTACAAGGCGTTTTCTGAGCTCCGTGATGTGCTGCTGCTTTTGCTCCCTCTAGCGCTGATCTTTCCAGCAGTGCCTGAAGGATTGACCCTGAAATTTGCCTTTTCCTTCCTCTTCTGTTGTCCCTGCTTTCACCTCGTGGCTGCCTAAGCAGCCGGTCCAGCAAGGTATAGTTCCTGTGGTGTCCTGTGACACTCTGCTCCCCATGGATGCAGCTCCCTTTCTTGGCTTTGTGAGCTCTTTTTTAGGTCTATTCTTTTTAATGAAAATTCCTTTTTGCTATCAGGACTTAACTATGGACCTGACAAAGATAACACAAAACTTCCACAATGCTGGTAAAAAGTTTCATGTGCAGAATGAAAAGCTGATTGGACAAAATGCAGGATATTTTGAAGTGCTGTGGGGTTTTGTTTTTTAGATTTTTTTTTTTTAAAGGCAGAATAATGCAAGCTGAGTGAAGTACTGCTAAGAGAAGAATATATGGTGCTGTGATGTTGGATTCATACAACGTTAATGAGAGACTGTAATTCTGCACGTGGGATTTAGTTATTATTTAGGCCAACGTGTGTATCCAGGGGATGGGATCTGAAGTTCAGCAAACTGCCAAATCCTGTTGTGGAAAAAACAGTGTTTTTTCTGTCCTTGTGGTTGTTCCTCTCAACTTTGCCTTCCTCTCTCTGCAGTCTCCCTGTAAGACACCTCATCTCTCCTCCCCATCTTCTGCTGGTGACATTTCGCCTTTCAAAAATCAGTTCTTCCATTTGGTCAGGATGGAAGTGTCAGTGCACTTTGCTGCAGAGCCTGTAAGCAGCTGGCAAATCTTAAGATTCCCGTCTCACCCCTCTCTTTGTTGTGTTTAGCGCTGCCCTAGATGTGGAGCTGTCGGATGATTCCTTCCCCCCAGAAGACTTTGGCATCGTCTCTGGCATGCTCAGCGTCAAGTGGGACAGGATTGCTCCGTATCTTTTAATGTTTTCAAATTCTCCCAGCTCCCTTTCTTGCCCCTGAGCATTCTGCAGCTTCATCCTGTCTTCATCTGCTGTCTCTGAAATTCCTTCCAGAGCCTGGACAGGGTACTGAATCCAAATCCCTGCTCTTCTGGATGGTGCAGTATAAAAATAAAGTTCCTTGCAGACAGAACCAGGTCCTGGGGTAGTTCCCTCTGCTTGGGGAGGAGCAGCTGGGTCAGCCTCAGGTGGGTCTGGCTGTGGCCAGGAGGACTCAGGTCTGTCAGCAGCACTGACTTTTGCACCTGGCTCCAGCCTGCTCTTTCTTGGCTCCTCACTTTTCTTCCTGTGATGGAATACAACCATTTTCCTTAACGTCTGGCTCCTAGAGCGAGCAACGTGTCCCACACTGTGGTTCTGCGGCCTCTCAAAGCTGGGTACTTCAACTTCACCTCTGCCACCATCACGTACCTGGCACAGGAGGGTGCACAGGTTGTGGTAAGTGGTTGATTTATGGGAGCCCTGCAGATACACTCCTGGAGGTGCGTGGTCGGGGATGATGCGTGTCTGTGCGCTCTCGCCCTGCCCGCTTCTGGAGCGAGGAGGAAAGGTGGCAAAGCCTGTCTTTCCCCTGCCTTTTCCAGGTTGGCTTCACTAGTGCTCCCGGACAGGGAGGAATCCTGGCTCAGCGTGACTTTGACAGAAGGTTCTCCCCTCACTTTGTAAGTACCTTTCAATCGATAATGGAAAAGTGCACCACGGCAGCTGCAGCCCAGTGCCGTGCCTTCCTGCTTGCACGTGGGGTGTGTGGCTTGCCCTGCAGTCACCTGGAGAGCTTCAGCAGGAGCTGGAGTTAATTCCTGTCAGTTCTCCACAGCTCTGTCACAGGAGCAGCTGAGCTTCCATCTCAGCTCCCTCTGTGAAGGAACTGCACTGTGGGATTTGAGCCGGAAAACCTGAGGGTAGAATCTTAGAACCTCCTAGGCTGGAAGGGTCCCACAAGGATCGTGGAGTCCAATTCCTGGCCCTGCAGAGGACAACCCCAGGAATCCCAACCATGCGCCTGTTGGCCCTGTCCAAACTCCTTGAGCTCTTGTCAAGCTCGGTGCTGTGACCACTTTCCTGGGGAGCCTCTTCCAATGCCTGGGAGACCATCCTCTAGGAGAAGAGCCTTTTCTTAATACCCAGCCTAAACCTGCCCTGACACAGCTGCGGGCACTCTCTCGAGTCCTGTCCCTGGTCACCTGACCAAGGGCACAGGTCAGCGCCTGCCCCTCGGCTTCCCCACGTGAGGAAGCTGCAGACAGCGTGAGGTCTCCCCGACTCTCCTCCTCTGACCTCGCTGCTCTAAGACTCCTCTGGCCTGGGTTGTTTTGACTTTTCTCTAACAATTTCTCCCTCCAGCTGGACTGGGCGGCATTTGGTGTGATGACCCTGCCCTCCATCGGGATCCCCCTGCTGCTCTGGTACTCGAGCAAGAGGAAGTACGACACCCCCAAGACCAAAAAGAACTGAGCAGAGTCAAATGCCGCCAGCACCCCAGAGCTCGGGAAAGGACAACCCACAACCCCCAAGAACAGCAGCTGGGTCGGGATGGCAGCGTCCCCTGCGAGGTGCTGCCTGGGCCGTGCTTCAGCCCTCTGGGCAAAGGATTCGGGGGCTGTAGCGGCAGCGATGAGGTGTCCTCTGTGTTCTAAAGGAGGAACAAGCAAAGCGAAAAAAGAACAACCAAAAGTCCCAAACTGCCTTGTCCAGCCCCTTTGGAGGCAGAACCCCTCTCTCCTCTGCAGCCGCAGCAATACGAGCAGCGTGTTAGTGCCCAGAGCGGTCTGTCTGTGGGGCTCTGCCCCCTGTGCTGCCTCCAGCTCCCATTTGCCTGTTGCAGTTTTCTGCAGGGTGTCATAGCTCAGGGCCCCCTCTGGGTGCTGCCTGCCCTGTGGGACAGGGCTTGCTCTGGTGACACCACAGACCTGATTTAATAGAGGATGTCAGACCTGGTGCTTTGCCTCGTTGATGCTGTTCTCTGGCCCACCAGCCTGGCCAGGTCCATGGTGGGCTTGTAAAGCAGTGAGGCTGGAGTGCAGGGAGGAGGATCGAGGTTAAATTCCTCAAGAATCAGGTGCAGAGGCCGGGAAATTTTCCTTTCCTGCGATGCTCTGCTTAACTTCACTACTGGCCCTCCCCTCCCCTAGATAGGCTCCAGCTTCCTGCTGACAGTGGATCGGAACATGTTCTCTGCCACCAGCTATTTCCCCGTTCTGGTCTCACCCTTCATCCCTTCGGGTAACATTGAGCCGCCGGGGACACAAAATGGCCGTTCGCGGCTGAGCAAGGCTCAGGGCCCTTCTCGGACGGGGTACGGGCTCAGTGCCTTCCAGCAGCAGTAGTTCCTGCTCTGGGCCCCGGTCATGGCTTGTCCTATCGGACGGGCAGTGTCTCCTCAAGATCCGTTCTTTCTCATGGGTCCTGCAGTTCGGGCTGGGCGAAAGTCCCCTGCTGACCGAGGGGTAGGAATTGAGGGCTGCCTTTCGGAGCCGAGGTCTCTCCTTGCATCTATGATCCGGTGCCTTCCGGATTCAAGGGGAAGGCGGCAACGACAAGTCCTCTCCCCGCCCACCCCGCGGGCCCCGCCGCCTCTTCCCTGGGTCTGTGCAGGGTCCCCCCCTCCCCACGGGCCGGCGGGCACCGCGCTCGCGCCCAGCCCCATGCAGCCCCGCCCTGTGTGTCTAGCGTCACTTCCCAACCGGAACTCGCCGGGCGTTTCCTCTGATTGGGCGCAGCGCTCACGCGGGATTGATCGCGGACGTGAGAGGCGGTGCACGCTGCCGCGGCTCTGCAAGGCTCCAGTTCTGAGGCTCTAGAAGGTTCCGCCCCACTCGAGCCGCCGCGATGATGGGTCCGCGCCCCGTCCTGGTTCTCAGTAAGTGCCGCCGGCGCGGCTTGGTCTCCCGGAGCGCAGGGCGAGGGGATCGCCGTTTCGGACCCCCGCTGCGCTTTGCCGCTCGCCCGATTCGCCGCCATGTTGGGTTTCTTCATGGCCAGGCGCCCTTTCACGGCCCGTTCCGGCCGGGGCCCCCTATCCTGCCGGGGATCCACCGGGTATCGCTGCCGCCCTGGGCGCGGGCCGAGCTCCCCCTCGCCGCTCCCTACCCAGAGCCTCTGCCGCGCCCTGCGCGTGCGATCTCCGAGCCCCGCTGCGGTCAGACCTTTTCTGGCATTCTTCTGTGCTCTCACGTGTTTTCTCGTCTTTCTCAGCACGTTGCTTTGTACTACCCCGTTTGAACCGCATGTGAACCCCAATTTTTAGGCCTCTAGTATGCAAAGGACATGGAGCTGCTGGAGAGAGTCTAGAAGAGTCCACGGAGATGCTCTAAGGGCTGAAGCCCCAGTGCTCTGGAGACGAGCTGGGGATGTTGAGTCTGCAAAAGTAAAGGCTCCAGGGGGACCTTGGAGCTCCTTCCAGTGCTAAAAGGGGCTCCAAGAGAGCTGGCGAGGGACTTCGGACAAGGGCCTGTACTGATAGCAGATGAGGGGGTGGGTTCTCACTGCCAGAGGGCAGGGTTAGGTGGGATAGTGGGAAGAAATTCTTCCTTGTGAGGGTGGTGAGGTCTTGATACATGTGGCTCAGAGAAGCTGTGACTGCCCCATCCATGGAAGAGTCCAAGGCCGGTTTGGACAGAGTTGGAACTCTACTCTACTAGAAGGTGTCCCTGCCCATGAAAGCATTTCAGAATTGGATAGTCTTTAAAAAGGCCCTTCCAACGAAAACCATTTTATGATTCTCTCATCATCCACAAACATGAGGTATTCCCAGGTTTTTGGTTTTTTTTCTCTTTGGGTATCCCATTCTCTTTTCTCCATCTGTTCTGTTCTCTATTAACCTAGTGGGCAGACTGTTGTAGCCCACTGCTACTTTTCTATAAGCCTACTTGCCTGAGACTTGGTGCTGCTCTTACTGTTGTTTTCTTTAGTTCTGTCTTACACCTCCCTGTGTGCATGTGTTTGCTCCTGAGTAAATCTGGGCAGGCTCGAGCCAGGCTTGTAATAGCAGAAAAGCATCCTTGAGCCTAAATATGCTCTAGGGCTGAGTTTGTCAACAGCTGGTCTCCAGCTGTGGTTGTGAGCCAGTTGGTACCCGAGCTTCTGCTCACCCTCATGTGCCAAAGCAGCATTGATGGATTAACTTTATGTTCACCCTGTTCTGCTTACTGTACATGAGCCTCTGTAGCTTTTTTTGACTGAATGCTTCTGTACAATAGCAGCTCCTTGGCTTTGTGAGATCTGGCAGATCCTAGTGTGTCACTGCAGTTTGATTTTCTGGGGTAATAGGTCGTATTTCAGGGTTACAAAGCTTTGTTTCAGGATGCTAATGAGGAGTTCTGTTATAATAGGGAATGTTGTTTTTCACTGATGGTTCTCTGTCAATGTATTTCTCATAATGACTGCAGTATTTGTATTGTAAACTCTGAATTTCAAACTGGTCACATGTTAAATGTATGACTGAGTGGTGACTGCATCCTTGTTGGTTTGTACTTGTTTATACTCGATACTCGATTAATTTTATTTTTTCTGTGTGCTTTAGGTCAGAATACAAAACGTGAGTCTGGAAGAAAGGTCCAGATGGGAAACATCACTGCTGCAAAGGTACCAAATTCTCAAGCTATTCTGATCCTTTTTGTGTGTGCGCGTGTGTATTTATATATTTCAGAGGGAAAACTGGATGTGAAGAATGTTTTTTCTATCCTATATAAATATAGAGTAGAAGAAGAAGCAACATATAATAATTTTCTATGTTAGCAGAAGATTTTTATACTAGCATATAAAAATTCTGTATAAAAATTAAATATCTGCATGGTTCATGTAATGAGTACCCTGTAAGTCATGGAGGGATTTAACCAACCAAACCTTCTTTCTCCGCAAAGTCTGAAAGCGTCTCAGTTTTGACATTGGATTGAGATAATAATTTAGTGTGGTTCCAGTGTCTTGATAATCCCCATATTCTCATTTCCACACAGTTCTTAACCTTGGCTGCATCTCAACCACAGCGTTGTTGGATCACTTAAATTTTGCAGGGGCTGCTGATTTCACTGTGGGGTATTAGAGACTTTTTGATGCCCTCCTGAATTCCCTCATTTCTTTGATTCCTCCTAGACTATTGCTGACATTATCCGAACATGTTTAGGACCGAGAGCAATGATGAAGGTAAGAATTTGTGCTGCAACACCTGTGCTGCAGCTGACTAGAAGTGAAGCACACATGGAACAGAGCAGTCAAGTGTTGTTTCTCTTGTGGTTGCAGATGCTTTTGGACCCCATGGGTGGGATTGTGATGACCAACGATGGCAATGCTATTCTTAGAGAAGTAAGTTTCTCTTAAAGGATTGTGTTGCTTAACATTACATCAGTATGTGCCTGAATCTTGGGTGACAGTGGAGCTATGTGATCTCCTCACCTGTCCTGAGAGCAAGTGCTAACCAGCTGTACCAAGAAAGGTTCTCACTGGGGAGAAATGAAACATATCCAGCAAGTGTTCTTGCTCTACATAAGTGTAGCTATGATCCTAGAGTGGGAAGTTTTCATGGAGTGTTTATGAGACTGATGCAAATTCTTTGGTAATTGGAGCTATTATCAACTGCATTGAGACCTTTTGGTGTTCACAATGCCACATGATGACACCTAGAAATCATTATCGTCTGTGTGGTGCAAGAGCTGTTAAAAGAACATCCTAAAAACTGTAGTGCCTGAGAAAAGTGAAGAGACACAATACTGTCAAATACAAGGGCTTGGTTTTGGTATCAAAACCGAAGAAAAAGCCTTGCTGTGGTTCGACAGAATGCCTTTGATTGTACTAAAAGTGTGGTATTTGTTCCATTGAGTGACATGAGATGTTTCTGCTTTAATATTCTGGGACAAATCCATACCCCTTGCTCCTACATAGATTCAAGTCCAGCATCCAGCTGCAAAATCAATGATAGAGATCAGCCGCACTCAGGATGAAGAAGTTGGAGATGGGACCACATCTGTCATTATCCTTGGTAAGGAGGCTGACTCAGACACTTTGAATAAAGGCTGAAGTTCACCCTTTTTTCTAAGCAGAGCCCATGATGAGACACATCTTAGTTATTTACTAACCTTGAGATGGAGAGGGGTTTTTTTACTGTGTAAGAGCATGCTAGGTTCATGAGACCCTAACATGATCAGTCCACACTTTGGGAAGTTGTTCTTTTCCCATGATAAGCACAGTTAAGAGTAAAGAAAGATGTAGGTGATGTTAGAGCTCTCTGCATGGATAGAAGATATATTTTTTTTCTGGTATGAGCTCTCCTTTCTTGACTGCTGATTGTCCTACTAACTTACTTGGGGGATTTTGATTTATTTTAAATTTTTTTTTAGCTGGAGAGATGCTCGCTGTTGCTGAACACTTTCTTGAACAGCAGATGCACCCAACTGTGATCATCTGGGCTTATCGTAAGGCTCTTGATGACATGATCAGTATTCTAAAGAAAATTGGGTAAGTATGGGCTGGCAGAAGTTAGAGAGGAGGGATGTGGACTTTCTGTACTGCTTCAAGCAGCTGTGTTAGTCGAATACAACTTAGCAAAATTGGAGAGGGTGTCAAAAAGCTTAGATTGTTGCTTGGAATTAACATGCAGTTTAGTCTTTGATTTTTCCTTTATCTCAGCACTCCAGTGGATGTGAACAATAAAGAGATGATGCTTAAAATAATTAAGAGTGCGATAAACACCAAGGCAATAAACCGCTGGTCTGACTTGGCCTGTAGCATTGCTCTTGATGCTGTTAAGACTGTGGAGTTTGAAGAAAATGGCAGAAAGGAAATCGATATTAAAAAATATGCAAAAGTAGAAAAGGTGAGTTTGTCCTGAACTGTTACTTATCCTTGTGCCCCTTTCTTGTTGTGAACTAGTTTATTCTGCGTGCATTGGAAAGAATTTTGTGTTACTTCTCTGCAGTCTGCAGACATAATCCTAGAAGATATTTCAGTCAGTGGTGTCAGCCATGCTCATTTACAATGCCAACAGGAACTGCTATTTCAACTCTTTTAGAATATTTGTCAAAAAGACAGTTTCGGTTGGATTTGGAAGATGGAAAATGAAACATATTGCCAGACAATAGGATGTTAAAGGTTTCTTAAGTTCTTTCGTGGCCTCTCACTTACAATCTAAGTCAATGTGTGCTCAAAATTAAACTTGTATAGTGATCTGGATGCACTGTGGTTACTTGGGAGATATTTTCTCTTTTCTGTGTGTGGGACAGCTTCAGGAGATATTTTCAGATACACAAGTTTTTGTAGACTAAACTGATTCACCTAATTTTCTACCTTGTGTCTGTCAGATTCCAGGTGGTTTTAGTGAAGACTCCTGTGTTTTGCGTGGAATCATGGTGAATAAAGACGTAACCCATCCCAGAATGCGTCGCCTTATTAAGAATCCACGCATCGTCCTTCTGGATTGTTCACTGGAGTACAAGAAAGGAGAGAGCCAGGTAAAGTGAGTCCTGTTGGAGACATCTGCAAGTCTTGATTCAGGATGAGTAAAATGAGCAAATATAGATGGCTTGTTAAAAGCGTAAGTGGTGAAGGGCTTCCTGTGTTGTACCTTTCAGAGGCCTGTTGAATGTGGGAGATAATTCTGCTGTGGGGTCCAGAAAAATAGTGAGGCTACAGCCTTTTGACTCTTTGAAGCAGCTACAGTGATTTGTGTATCTAAGTGCTGGTCAAGAGCAAAAGAAATATTTCTGAGCTTGAACAAAGGTTAATGCTCAACTGACACAGTGTCGCAGTTTACGTGATGAGTGGTTTTCATCCCTGACTCTTTCCCTGGTTATACTGGAGGAGCTGAGCTGCTTGAAGCTGGGGGAGGTGTGTAATACAGTGAAGGTTGGAATGAACACCCTAAGCTGTCTACACCTCTTTTGTACAGACTGACATTGAAATCACTCGGGAGGAAGACTTTGCCCGTATCCTGCAGATGGAGGAAGAGTACATTCAGCAGATGTGTGAGGATCTGATAAGAGTCAAGCCAGATCTGGTCATCACAGAAAAAGGAGTTTCTGGTAATAGCACATGTGATCCTTTGTATTGAATTCATCTCAGTGAGATTCATGGTCTTAAGTGCACTGCTCAGGAACTTAGAAAAAACCCAACCAAAACTAAAAAAAAACACAACAGCAAACTAATACGACTCCTCTCAGATCAGGTGCTGAATCTGGTTTGGGTTTTATTTTAGCGTTCTAGCAAATAGGTGTACACTGCAGGCATTGAATTTCATCCTTGATGTTGCTTTGTGAAAGTAGACTCTTACACTATTTTGCTTTTCCAACATTTGGGAAAGATACCAAAATACAAGTGAAGCTGAGTCTTACCTGCTGGAGAACTGTGCTACCATTTTCCCTTGCAACCTGGTTTAAAAAGCTACATTTAGGTGTTTTTTTTCCTGTAACCCTTTTTGTTTCAAAGATTGAAATTAAAATAGCTGGATTGATAACTGATAAACAGATGAAGTTTGACGATACTGCTGATTCATTACTGAAATTGCACAAACCTGGTTTCAGACCTGGCCCAGCACTACCTGATGAGAGCAAACATCACTGCCATCCGCAGGGTGAGGAAGACTGACAACAACCGGATTGCCAGGTAGGTGTTGGCTCCTGTCTGGAGCCCATTCCTACTGTGCACGACATGGAATTGTTCTGATCTCACTCCTTCTCAGTTCTGATTTGTGAGTGTCTAATGTCGTGCTTTGGTGTGCTAGGGCCTGTGGAGCTCGCATTGTCAGTCGCACAGATGAGCTCCGGGAGGAAGATGTGGGAACCGGTGCTAGGCTCTTTGAAGTGAAAAAAATAGGAGATGAGTATTTTGCTTTCATCACTGATTGCAAAGATCCTAAGGCTTGCACCATCATCCTGCGGGGAGCCAGCAAGGAAATCCTAGCGGTGAGTGAGTGCATGGGCTGCTTCACCTCCTGTGCCAGCCGCCTTCATGGTGAATCGTGGCTAGCAGATTGTGGGCTGTGCTTTCAGCTGGTGTGGTGCACCAGTTAATAATGAGAAGGGCAGAGTGGAGCTGAGGAAGGGTCTGGAGCACAAGGAACAGCTGAGGGAACTGGGGGGGCTCAGTGAGGACCTTACTGTGCCCTATTTAGTAGTACCTGACAGAAGGGTCTAGCCCACTGGGGGTCAGACTCTTCACCCTAGTAGTAGCAAGTGACAGGGCAAGAGGAAATGGCCTCAAGTTGCACCAGGGGAGGTTTAGATAGGATGTTAGGGGAAATTTCTTAATGGAAAGTGTGTTCAAGGACTGGCACAGGGTGCCCAGGGCAGTAGTGGAGTCACTATCCCTGGAGGGATTTAGCAAATGTATGGATGGGGCACTTTGGGACTTGGGTTAGTGGCGGCCTTGGCAGTGCTGGGGGAATGTTTGAACTAGATGATGTTAGAGGGCTTTCCAGCCTCAACAATTTTATGATCTTGTACCTGTTGCAGGAGGTGGAGCGCAACCTGCAGGATGCCATGCAGGTGTGCCGCAATGTCCTTATGGATCCACAGCTGGTGCCAGGCGGGGGAGCCACTGAAATGGCCGTTTCCCATGCACTGACAGAGAGGTCCAAGGGCATGACAGGTGTGGAGCAGTGGCCCTACCGTGCAGTGGCCCAGGCTCTGGAAGTCATTCCCCGGACACTGATCCAGAACTGTGGCGCTAGTACAATCCGTGTGCTGACTTCACTCAGGGTAAGGCATGCGGCAGGGGCACCAGGAGGGAGTCAGCCCTTTCCTGCTTTACCTAGCTCCTCGGATCAGTCACCATTCAGAACAGTGCCCTTGTCATGCTATCAGTAACATGTTCTTGTATAAACTCGAGGATATTCTAATGACCTGTTACAGTTTCCTGAACACGTGGTCAATTTTGAGATTCCAGATGGGAATTTGCCATCTCACCCCACTGGTGGTGACCTGTCTTTTTGCTTCCAGGCCAAGCACACTCAGGAAGGCAGCCAGACATGGGGGGTGAATGGGGAGACTGGAGCCCTGGTTGACATGAAGGAGCTGGGGATCTGGGAGCCCTTGGCTGTCAAACTTCAGACCTACAAAACAGCCGTGGAGGTAAGGAGTGGTGGAAACTTCAGAGCCTCTTGGTATCATTTGGGAGAGGAGGACATCCTTCCCTTTATGCTGGGGTGTTTGGGTGCGCATCACACACCCAGTGCAGTGCATGCATGTGTCTGAGTTCATGGTTGCTGGAGGTGGGATAATGAGGGGTGTGGGAGCCCAGACTCAGGCTTTCCCAGGGTTTTTGATCCTGTAGCTAAATTTCATCATGTTTCATCCCACCTTTTCCTGCAAATGCAGAGTGCTCCCACTGCTTCTAATGCTAGACAGAGCTGTGCCTGAGCAATCCCATGCCAGCAACATGCTGGAATCATCAGTAGTTGTGGGAGCTTTATGCCTTTGGCTGGCTGGGGCTGCCGTGTCTCAGCTGCTGGTCTAGTTACAGATCTGCCATTACCTTGCTGGTGTTGGATCAAAGGCTGTTACTCTAAGAGGGATACTGTGTCCCTTCTCTGTCAGTCAGCAAGAAAAAAAAGGGTGTCCTTGTTTGCAAGCAGTGCCTTGCTGCTCCTCACAAGCCTGTGAGGCACCATTCCCTTCTCTGCTGCTGAAAGAACCATTTCACCCCAGGCTGATGGTTGTGTGGTATGAAAGCTGGGCAGATTGGGTTTTCTCTTTTGTGATGAACTCCAGATGAGCCCTGGGTGTGGGGTTTCTCTGCAGACTGCAGTTCTCCTTCTCCGTATTGATGACATTGTTTCGGGGCACAAAAAGAAGAGTGACAACCAAAGCAAGCAGTCTGCAGCACCGGAGGCAGCCCAGGAGTGAGGTTGAGTCTCTGCCAGTGGAGAACCAACTGCCTTGACCCTGACATGGGGAAGAGCTCAATGTAGTGGCCTGGTCTTGAGGTTGAGCCTGAAGAAGTTTGTTTGAAGTCTGGGAGGGATGGAAAATAACCTGAACAGGGGGAAAAGACAGTGGCTGGTGGTGTCCCTGCACTGGAGGACACTGCTCATGGGGTAAGGGATCCAGACTGAAGATTCTCATTGCCTCAAAATAAATACATTGTTTCAGGCTGTTTCTGTGTTTAATCCCCCAGAGTACCGGGGATGTGATGGAAAAAGCTCTGTCCAAGGGCTGGGTAAGGTCTGGGGGCGGAGTCCCAGTGTGGGGATGACCTGGAGGGGCCAGGACCGGGCTAGGCTGCTGCCATCAGCTTCTCTCCCCACAATCCCTCCAAAGGCTGGGATCTCCCGCGGGGAGCGGTGGGTGAAACCGGACCGTTCCCTGTTGAGAGGTGTCCCTGAGCCCCTCTGCGCCCCTGGGCTTCGTGAGGGGCCAGGAGGAGCCCGGGCTGCATGCGCTGGTGTGCGGCTGCAGCAGGGCAGGACTCGGGGGAAGGAAGGGGCTTCTGGCACCCGCACTGGGACGGGCTGGGCAGGCGGGTCCGTGCCAAGCCCAGGAGGTTCAGCGAGGCCAAGGGCAGATGCTGCACCGCACCGAAACACAGACAGGGGAGGAATGGATGGGGAGCAGCCCGGGGAAGGATTTAGGGGCCTGGGTTAACAAGAAGCTCAGTATGCTGTGGCAGCGTGCTCTGGGGCCCCAGAAACCAAGCACTGTCCTGGGCTCATCCCCAACAGCGTGGGCAGCACGTGAAGAGAAGGATTCTGCCCCTCTGTTCTGTTCTGGAGACACTCCCTTGCAGAGCTGCTTCCACCTCTGGGATTGAGTCCAGAGAATGAGATATTGGAAAGAAATTATCCCTGTGAAGGCAGTGAGGCACTGACACGTGACCCAGAGAAGCTGTGGCTGCCCCATTCCTGGCAGTGTTAAAGGCCTGCTGGGAGGAGGCTTAGAGCAGCCTGGTCTAGTGGGAGAGGGTTGAACCTAGATAGTCTTTAAAGCCCCTTTGGATTGAAAGCAGTCTGTTACCCTGTTATTCCATTATCACTACAAGAGCCCACGGAAGTAGAGACGCCGTGTTGTGAGCCTGGCTGAAGAGATTTACAGCTCACTGCACTCTGCAGGCAACCTGTCTTTGAGCACAGTGGTACAACCAAGATGTCTTGGGGTAATTTTATGATGCTTTATTCCCTTATCGTTGGCTTTATGCCCAGAAAACGAATACTGTAGCTTTAAGATGAACCTGGGAGTGGGGAGCCTTGAGCTCCAGGGGCTGGGTTCAAGCTCTCTCAGTGTGCTCCAGACAGTGCAGACTGGGATGCTACTTTTGTTGGATTGAGGTGGGTTTTTTTGCTACTAGCCTGGCAAAAAATTTTTTTCCTTCCCTCCCCCTAGCCTGGAGGCTGTACTGGGAATCCTCTCAGCGGTTTTTTTGTGGTTTTTTTTTCCTTTGAACTGTTTCGGATTGCTTGGTTTTTTTCTTTTTTGGCTGGTCTGGGGAGCTGGCAGGACCACCTCTAACCTGAGGCCTCGGAGGAGCTGAACCGACTTGAGAGGACATTAAAATCCACCAACTTCAGCAGCTACAAAAAGACACCAGAAGTCCATCAGGTTCCCAACTGTTGTGAACTCTTCTCCTCCCATCCCCATAGACAAAGAAGGGCAGTTGTCAACTTTGCCTCTCAACCGGGAGGCACCGTGGGGTGTAAATTTCAATTTTTTTTTACGTTTTTTCCATGCCTTGCAGGCACCTTTTTTGTTGTTGGGGTTTCTTTTTTTGTTGTTTTTTGTTAAGAAACAGGGTTTTTTTCACTTTCATCCCCATCCATTTCTCATTGGCAGAAGAAAGACTTACTGAAGCCCTTCCTCTTTCAAGAAATACACTCACTATAGAGTGTCTTTCTCCTACAATTTGTCTCTAAACCAAGACACAAGGTGGTACAAGGAAGGCTTCTGTCATAATATTTTTATATTATTACAAAATGCTCAATACCTTGACACACTACAACCGTGTGCAAAACAACAAAAAAGAACAGCAAAAACACAGTTCTCTGCTCAACAAAACACATCAAGGCTACCCAGACAACACCATCAACAGAGACCTCCCTAAGTGTCCCTTTTGGGCAAGCAGCAGCTCTGACATCTTCTATCACATCAGGTCTGTAGTGTCAACAGTGTGAGAAACGACACTCACTTTGTAAAATTTCAAACATTTATTAAAAATGTTAACAAAATGGAACAAAGGACTGAATAAGGAAAAAGGACAGCATGCAAGGGAGTTGGTGACCTGGCAGCCACGAGCTTGTCTACAAAATGGCTGCTCCACCTTTTATAGTCTTGGGGGTTGCATTAGCAAACCCTGCCTCTCCCAAAGTCAGCCAGTGAACTCTTCTTTGCCATTTATTGGAGGAGGCTACATTCTTGAAACTTGATTGGAGGGCAGGTGTTGTTATCCTGTGCCTCCTAGCAACAGTCCTTCCCCCCACCCAAATGCCTCATGCAGGGGGAACATTTACATGCCCACTTTTCACATGTCCCGCCGACCAAGGCCGTCTCTTGGCAACCATATGGGGAGGAAAGGGGCCTATGGGGAGAACAGAGGAAATCCTAACAACAAAATACAACAACACAACTATATATCAATAAAACTTCTCTTAACATACACATGACATTAATCCCTTAATTGCACATAACATTAATCCCTTAATTGAGAGACACAACCATTGCATTATCCATCTATAACAAGAGCAAGCCCTGTCCCACAGGGCAGGCAGCACCCAGAGGGGGCCCTGAGCTATGA
>VZDJ01000250.1:390697-528983 GCA_008694505.1 Cyanoderma ruficeps | reverse complement strand
AGGTAACTACTATATATATATACATTTGGCTGGGGCGTGGAATGATTGGTCCATTGCGTCCAGCAATCCGGGGGCAGAGCGCTGATGCTGCTGACATGATGTCCACGGAGCCATCAGTCCATTAGAGCTCCCCCACAACCTTCAACACGTATCCCTCAGAAACATCACCCACCCACAACAATTGCAGCCTTTAATACAGAAACATCAGCAATAACAGCTTTAAATACACAAACTTCAGAAACATCAACAATTACAACCGTTAACCACTGGAAATGTTTATTTACTTATAACAAACTCCCCCCTCTAAAACTTTGATTGGGCTGTGTCCCACATCAACCACTTAATATTGAACTGTCTCTACATTAAACTCTTTCTTCATAAACTCCATATACCTTTTGAATCTTCCAGTATTTCTCATACACTTCCTTTGCTGTTTTAGGGCTTTCTACTCGCTGATCTTACTTCAACTGTCTGATCTTTTCGATGTTCTCTTTACTCAACTTTTCAATAGAGTTTTGTACAATACTCGTAATCATTCAAATTAAACAGGAGATAATACACGGAAGAAAAATAACCCTTGTTAAAGCAATTCCAACGATCAATAAGGTTTTTTTCAGCCATTCTTCATTAAAAAGGGCATCCCACAAATTTGATTTGAATTTCGGGTCCCTTTTTAATTATCCCTTTCACCTCCTTTTCTTTGACTATATCCTGCTCATAGACCCTTTCTTTTTCCCCTTGTTTTACCAGCTTCTTCTTCGAACAGATCCATTTCTCTTTCACAGGGCATTCTCCCAATAATTTTTGTTTAAAGGTTCCTATATTTTCAAAAAGCCAATACAATTTTCCGTCCTCTGTACAAGTTGTTAATGATAAAAAGTTGACACAATTGGGGCTCGGATTGTAATGAATTCTGAGGACTGCCGTCCAAGAGTCTCCTGCATGCAAGGGGTGGTAACACTGGTCGCAGGGCCTTGCTCTCCCTTTTGTTATCAGCAGGAGGGCCAATATTAATGGGGGTCCGGCACAGCGCACTCTTCCACCCATGTCTCCCCTCTGTTCACCTCAGAGGATCTGCAACTTCCTGTGGCAAGAGTGTATCCTGATCTGGTCTTGCCCCCCACAA
The DNA here is from genome assembly GCA_008694505.1 of Cyanoderma ruficeps. NCBI lineage: Eukaryota > Metazoa > Chordata > Aves > Passeriformes > Timaliidae > Cyanoderma > Cyanoderma ruficeps. Next base: position 527,857 of record VZDJ01000250.1, on the reverse strand, counting down.
TATTCTTACTAGTAACTGTTACCCTTCTTCCTGCAGGAACTCTCTTCCCCTTTTGTATCAACTTGTTTCTTTTTTTCCCCTTTTTTTGGGTTCTGATTACTGCCGTGTGTGGGAGGATGCTCTATTTTTCTGGATGGTAGGATCTGCAAGGAGAAGTACTTAACATTAGAACAGACTTTTTATACATAATTACACAGAGTTTTATCCACATAGTAATATAGTAACTTAGTTTAACAGTCTGGGGTAGAGTTTTCCTTCCTAGATGGTTCTCTCCTCAGGGTTAGCCGAGTGTCAGTAACTTTCACTCCAACCCATTCAGTTGGAGGAGGAATTGGCCCTTTTACTCCAGAAACATGTGTCCATCCTCTTTCCTGTGTTCGCACTGCAGTCTCTATAATCAGTAGGATCTGATAGAGACCTTCCCATTTTGGAGTCAAAGGTTGTTCTTTCCAAGTTTTAATTAGGATCCAGTCACCAGGTTGGAACTTGTGCATGTTGAAGTCAAGGGGTGTGGTCTGGGGAAGGTGTCCCTTTTCTCTTAATTCCTTTAAGGCATTAACAGTGGTTTGTATGTATTTGTTTACACCCTGTTCACCTCCTTCATAAGTTTCAAGGTTGCCTGGAGTAGTTAGCGAGGGTATGCCAAACATCATATTGTATGGAGAGACACCAATATCTGCTCTAGGTCTTGTTCTGATCCTCAGTAATGCCAACAGAAGACATTTCAACCAATTTGTTTTCATTTCTTCTGTTAATTTGGTGAGAGTTGTTTTTAGCGTTTGATTCATTCTTTCAACTCTTCCAGAACTCTGGGGTCTCCATGGGGTATGAAGCCTCCATTAGGGTACTAGTTGTTTGTTGTAGCACTTTAGCTGGAAAATGTGGGCCCCTGTCCGAGTTAAATTGTATTTACTATTCCATATCTTGGTATAATTAGTTCTAATAAAATTTTGCTAACTACATCTGCAGTGGCCTTTGTAGTCGGATACACCTCAACCCAATAAGTCAGATGATCTATTATAACTAGCAAGTACTTAAATCTTTGCACTTGTAATTCAGTAAAATCTAGCTGTATATTCTGAAAGGGTGTCCTAGCCAATGCTCTTCCTCCTTGTGACGTTTTTCTCATTACTCTTTTATCCACTTTTTGGCAGATCATACATTGTTTGGTTACGGTTCTTGCTATTTCAAATACTCCAATACATACATAAGTCCGCATAAAATGATCACAAAGTGCTTGAGTTCCCCAATGGCATGAAGGTTCTCTAAGACTCTCCTTGTTAATATTTTATTTAAAATTTGTCTTCCATCTGGCATCCTCCACTCTCCGTTCTCTCTTTTAACTGCTCCATGTTTTTGTATTTCTTCTTGCTCTTTTTCACTAAACACTGGTACTTCCTTATCATTGTTATCTCCTTGACTTGTCACATATAAAACTCTTTCGCTATTCTCAAGGGCAGCGTTTTTTTGCTCCTTGGTGAGCAAGGTTATTTCCTTTGGCTTCCAGTGAGTTCCCCATACATGTACTACTGCTATTTCTATGGGACCTGTCAAGGTTTCTAATGCTTCCTTAATTAGACATTCATGTGTTAATGTCTTCCCTTTTGAGTTGATAAACCCTCTCTCTGCCCAGATCTTTCCAAACCTGTGTACCGCTCCAGACCCATATTTAGAATCGGTATATATAGCACCAATTTTCTGATCGAGCCATTTTAAACCTTTTAACAATGCATATATCTCACAGCGTTGTGCTGACCATTTCGCAGGGAGTTCCCCTTTTTCTATGACTATCAGATTTCTTCCATTTATTACAGCATACCCTGAAACTCATTTCCCTTCTATGACCTTGGAAGAACCATCTACAAAAAGAATCTCTCCTTCACTCAAGGCATGCTCTGATAGGTCCTCTCTAATTTTCGTTTGCAACTCCATGTTTTCAAGGCAGCAGTGCTCTAACCTATCATCTATATCTGTGTCTCCATATAAGAATTGTGCAGGGTTCTGGACTCTTGTAATGCTTAGCTCTAGATTTTCACTGCTATTCAAAATCAGTTCACATTTCAAAAGTCGGCTATCTGAAATCCACTGACTTATTTCTTTGCTCAACATAGTTCTTAAATCACGTGGGGTATATACTCTGATCTTTTCCCAAATGTTAGCTTAAAACTTTCTTCCACAAGTATTGCAGTAGCCGCTACTGCTTGGAGCTAAGTTAGACACCCCCGAACCACTGGACCCAATGGTAGCTCAAGCTGCTGAAAATGCTTCTGCCCACTGAGTTAATTGTTATTATAACTAATAGATTTATTTCCACCAGCCTACTTCAGGTAATTCCATAAAATCAACCTGGATCTTCTCAAAGAGTCTATAAGCTGTCTTGTGTCCTCCAGAGGGAGGACTCCTGAACATTTTTTTTTAATTCACCTTTGGATAGGTGTAACATCCCCATGATATTTCTCTTCCAATTTCAAATATCCCTATACACCATAAAATTTAAAACATAATCACAAAGTGCCCTTGTTCCCCAATGAGTCCATCTATGCAAGCTCTTAAAGCAGGCTGTAGCTCCCATCAAATTTCTTTTCTGGCAAAATGGGAGTATTATGGGGTAACGTGCAAGGCTCGAATATTCCTTGTTTTTCAATTACCAGTTTCAATCCTCTCCATCCCTCCAATAATATTAAATATTGTTTCACTCAGACTGGTATTTCTAAATTTTGTATTTCAATTTTAGTGGGCTAAATATTTAACCTCCTATATTACCAAAATGCCAAATGGTATTATTAGTCTCCAGATTATCCTCCTTGGCTAAAAAAAAAAAATAAATTCTAAGTTTTCCTTCACAGGATTTCATTTGCATTTCCAAAGCTATTATTAGGTCTTTCCCCAACAAATCATTTTCAGTCTCTGATAACAACAATAAGTAATTTGCCCCAAATTTGTTATCCAATTCAATTTTCACCCCTTTAATTAGAGGCGCCAAAAAAGTCTCCCCTTAATCACAACTACCGGGATGTTTTCACTACTTATTTTACATCCCCGTGGTAATTTTCCTACTGTAGGCCTGGAAGCTCCAGTGTCCACTAAAAAAACATAATTTCTTCACTGTGGGGACCTATTTTTAAACTTTATCAAGGGCTCTGCTGATGTTTCAGTCCCCTTCACTAAATGGAACCCCCGACTTCCCTAATATCTTGCCACCTTTCTTACACTTTTTGCGGGTGTCTCTTTTGTGACAGTAAAAACAGATGAGTCTTGTACCCTTGGAGTAAAAAAAAAATCTGTAAATGTCCCTTTTTTGTAACGGGAAAAACATGTGGTTCTTGTGTCCCCAGAAATGGGACCTTACTTCTGCTGTTTATTCTTTCTTGAGGGTTTTTTGTTTTTAATCCTTAACTGCTGTCACCAACATTTTTGCCTCCGCCCTTTGCTTCTCCTCATCCCTTCTTAGATCTCCAGCCATTCTACCGAGGACTCATCCTTTCTTTGATGCTCACTCAGAGCTTCCCTATATTGTGCCCCCTGGGCACTCCCTCCCAAATTCCTCGGATAACCCATCCACCGAAGATCACTCCCACTCTGCCTATGCCCCGCATCCCGATTATTCCAACCTGGATTGTTGTCAGGGAAACTCCCAAAAATAATGAGGAGTTGAGACGAGAGCAACGCAGGTCTGACCAAGATGGTTATATCTACGCTCTCCGTTTATTTCACCTAAGATGGCAGATTATACACAGTTCTATATGGTTTACAGTTACGGCGACACTTTCGTTGGCACACAGCACCGAGAAAAATGCAAACACACTGTTTAACTTATTCTTAAGGTGGCAAAAGCGTGCCCACTAATAATTGCACTCGGTGACCTCTAGAAAACCCAGTATCTCACATTAATACCTTAATGTCTAATTTCTGCTGCGCCACAAGTGATTTTAACTGCGCAACAGCTTCAAGGCCTCAGGGCCTCAAGGCCCAGCCTCAGCCAGGTAGGCCTCAGCTGGGTAGTTCACTGTCTTATTCTAAACACAGATCGTGCCCTCTTTCTCTCAGAAAATCTGCTACAAATCCCCCTTTCTCTTTTTGGACTACCCAGACTGAGCTGAAGGCACGGCTAACTAATTTTTGCGTACGTTTTAACAAACAAGGCATAACGATTAAAATAACTACAATAACAATAAAAACAGTGACACCAACATGGATGAGATCTTTGAGCCAACCAGCAAAACGCCATGAATTGATCCACTTGTCAAAAGGAGTGTTGACAACTACAAGTTTTGCCATGTTGCTCTTGAGCTGTGAAAGCTGCTTGTAGATTGATTGAGAACAGTCAGACAGATTCATACAACTCAAGCTCAAAAGTCCTTGCACACAGAACAAAAAGATGGTTACAGTCTTGATACTGGTTCACTTCTGTGTGCTCACTTCTTCATTCTCGAGGCTGCTGGGGATTCTGCGCTCGACATGAGTCCCACATTCTTCACAGGAATTCACCGGTGTTCTGTATCTACAGAGACACAAACAAGCTCTTTCCCACAGGTTAGTAAAAAGGTGCACTTTGATGGAAAATGCACAATTCTTGTTGAAACAGAAATCTGTCAGAAAGAAGTTCAAATCCAACAACTTAAATGTTTCAAATGACAGTTTATGACTGTTAACAACAACACATGTAAATTTAAATAGTTGTCAATTACTAAAATGCTGTTTCATTGTCCCAGATTCTGCAGCAGCTGAAAAACTTTTTCCCAGTGAAGACCTTGGTGTCCTGTCTCAAGCAAGGTTCCCAAGTTCACTTCAAAAGTCTGTCCAGCTGTCATTGATGAGGTTAAATCGTCAAGTCAAAGTGACTTGTATTTAGTTTTTTGGTGCAGAAAACATCTGGTTTTGTTGATGAGCACATCTCCTCTAGCTAAAGTCAAGGTGGGGCCAAGACCCGGCTTTATCTAGAGTGATATCCTTTAATAAATTTTTAAAACAAAGCTCTTAACAACAATAATTACAAAATGCTTAAACAATTAAAAAATATAAAGAAGAATCCTGAAGAGACACGTGTCTTTTGGATAATTAAAAAAGAAATGTCAAAGCACATGAGAAGTCAGTTATTGATATAGAAAATTAACAAATCCACAGTACTTATTACTTAAAACTTATTATCTTAAACTTAACTTACTTAACTTAATTATTACCCTTAAAAAAACCACAAAACTCTATAAAATAGCTTACAACCTATAACAATCACAATGTGAAATTTTTCTGTTCTTCCAGTCACAAACAGGTGACACTTCTCAGTGTTTCATCACAGCTGTTTTCCATCGAAGCAGTCTTATTTCTGAGAAAAAAAGCTAAACTTTGCAAATTAGATTTGCTCATTTTAACAAAACTTACATCTAAAACCTATATACAATAAAACCTTAAATTAATCAAATATAAATCTATTATCACTTAAACTTTATAAATCTTAATCTTAAATTCAACTTATACTTAAATAAATTAACTTAACTTAAACCTAAAACAAACCACATAGAAATCATTTCTAATATCAACAGAATGCTAAAACATGAATGCACCTCCTTCTGATCCGAGGGTTACTGGCATCTCAGTAAATGTGGGAAATCAAGGCACAGAAAATTCTCAAAACCTTGTGCCTACAGGCCCAGATTTAGAAATGAATACAGGCTTCGACTTGAGACCTTGGAAAAGGCTTCCAGATTTAGAGACTAGAAGAAAAATGTGGATTTGTAGTTAAAGGAGAAACATCTCAAGGTAGGTAGTGGAAAGTTTTGTAGCTTAAGACGTAGAAGTAGTTATAAAGCTAGTGAGAAGTTTTTAGGTGTACTTCTGTAGGTTTGTGTGTCATTATGTGATTAGTTAAGAAAGTCTGCACTGCGGCAAAACGTGTGAAAGAAAATAATTAACCGTTGGGTTAAAGACAAAAACAACCTTTGTGGCAGTAGTTTATTGGCTAATAAATCTTTAAAAGGCATTGTCACTTGAGACCTTATGACCTCTGCGGTGAAAATGTTCTCACCCTTCCTACGAGACTGTAGAAGATAAGAACAATAAATCCTGCTTTAACGCATTTCCCACTGGTCCCGTCTCTCTCGTGTTAGAGAAAAAAAGAAAGTTAGAGGAAAAAAAGAAACAAAGTCGGCATTGTGCCAAGAGCTGTGAATGCTGGAGAAGCTAGAGATGACAGCTGACGCCTGTGGTCAGGCCCTCGAGGGGAAAAGGCAGAGATATCTGATCTGAGGGATCCCAAAGACATGCCAGACAACACAAGACACCAGAGAACATAACACAGACTAGAACTGCTCTGTGCTGTGCACCCTAGCATGGCAGTCAAAAGTAGAGCTGCTCCCTCTAGCTGTCCTAAAAGGCCCCTTGGAGGACATCCCTTTCCCCTCTGCTGATTTTTAAATCTGCCACAGGGATTTCCAACCCACTGCCCTACTATCATCCCATCTCCAGGCCATGGACCCCAACTTATCTTTCGGATGACCGGCACTGTGAATCCACACTGAAACGAGCGACTCATGGGATGTGGAATGAGCCTGCCTCAGCTGTCTCGGAAGGCCCCGTGATCGCCAGTGAGTTAGTCAGCGATGATAAAGAAAACCAAAATCAATGTATGAGTCCAATGGCAAGTGGGACAAATCCCAACAAGTCTGCTACTTCCCTCTCCTCGGTGCACCTCGAGTCTCTGGCTCCACGCCGAGTCTAAGGCTGTGGCTGTTAACATGAAGGGCCAGCAAGAGGCAAAGTTGCAGGGCATTTCTGTGACCGTGGTGGATGCGCTTGTGTGCCATAAACCCCCCCACTGCAACTCCTACCTGCTCACCCTCCTCTCCTGGTCACAGTCCTCACCTCACCCGTGGGAAGACTTGATCTCCAAAATCATCTTTGACACGGGGCAGAGGTCCCTTTTCTGACACGATGAATCTGCTGGAAAAAGTATGAAGTGTTGTACTCGACACAACCTGGAATTTCAGGAAGTTGCATCCTCCTAAAAAAAAAACAAGAAAAAAGCCAACTTAGAGTAAAAAAAAATAAAGTTAGAGAAAAAAAGAAATACAGTTAAAGTATAGAGAGAGAGGGAGAGAAAAAAAGAGTTAGAGGGAAGCGGGGAAACAGAGGGAAGCGGGGATGGAAGCAGTGAGAAACAGAAACAGAGACAGAGTTAGAGGGACAGAGACAGACAGAAATCGAGGTAGAAATAAAAAAGTAAAGTGAGGAATAGACTGAAAAGTAAAGTGAGAAGCAAAGCAAGAAATACAGTGAAAAAATGACTAAACTACACCAAAGAGAGACAGGAGCCAAGAGGGGGAGGGGGGGGATGTCTTTGTTACGGTTGATTCAACTTGAATGAATTTTGATTATTTATACTTCAGCAAAACACGTGGAAACAATGTATACAAATGCAGGTCCAGATACAAATGCAAGTACACACCGGTAAAAGTCCGATTCACATACAGAGCAATTCACTGAAATGCAGCAGCAAATGCAAATACAGAACACTACAGGGCAATACAATCCAAATACATATTAACACAATATATAAATAAATGTATAAATTTTAAAATCACATTACAACTAACTCCAAACCCCATATATTCTAAACTATTAACATTACTAATATGTTTTTCTCCATTCCTCTAACAACCAAATGCAAACCTCAATTTACCTTCACCTAAAAAAATGCACAACGCACCTAAAACCAACTGCCCCAAAAATAAAAACACACTCCTACTGTTTCCCATCAACTGATCCAAACTACACACACACACAAAAAAAATAAATCCAAAACAGCTACAATACAGCAACATCACTGTATGAAAATACAACAAAAAATACTTTTAAAAAATCATCCAAATCCTCCTGAAAGCTGATTTTACCATCATGAAAAACAAAATCAAAAATCCTACTCAAAAACGCAACTCCAAAAAATAAAATAACGAAACAAACAGTATCAAATTCCCACCAATATCGTCAATAAAGTCAAAATAGCTCCACCAACCAACAAAAAAAAAAATCTTAACCTACAAAAAAGTTCCAAATCACCTCAAAAATAATCTGCACTAAAACACAACTCCTCCTAACACTCCAACTCAATACTAAAATAAATGTTGAAAACAAAAATTCCCTCTACCCACCACACCGATACTGCATAAAACAAATAAGTTACTCTCATCACACACACCCATATCAAAAATCTAAATCCCCTAAAATCTTAAAAATAGTTACAAATTAACCTAAAACCAGAAACTTTAATCTCACTAACAAAAAAACCCCACCAAAAACAAATAACACAAACTAAAAAAAGCTCCACCATAAAACAAACTACCAGCAAAAAACCCACGCTACACTCTTTTCACTAACAACTCTTGTCACACCATAAAAATGAAACAAAAATAAAAACCAACCATAAAGAACCTCACACAGCAAATCACAAAACCCACTAAAAATGTCAAATCAACTCACTAAACTCAGAACTGTGCAAGTGACCTTTAACATGATTTAAAAAAATAAGCAAAACTCTACACTAACTCATGAATAACAACCAATACTCTGTAAAATTAACTAAAAAACCCCAAACTAATTAACAACATAAAACCCGCCCAACCTAAATGGCCAAAAAATTAATCAAACTACAAAAATGAAAATATCACAAGTAAACTTAACAGCACCAAAAAAATGATTCCCAACTCAATAAACCCATAATGACTGAAACCATCAAAACAAAAATACCACCTATAGATAAACACAAAAACAAAAGACAGATTTGCCCATAAACAATATCTCCCAAATTATCCATAACTATAAAATGTATGCTACAATCAAATCAAGTAAATAAAACCCTATAGCAAACAATGATCCAAATATAAACATAAAAAACATGGCAAATTAAATGCATCACACTACCTCAAACACACCAAAACAAACACTACATACTCACAATAATAAGAATCACCACAAAATCATAAAAATCCCCTACCCTATACCTCACACTGCAGCCCATAGCACAATCCTAAATCTTAAAAAACAAATACTTTAAAAATATAATCCCCCAAAAAGAAATCTAACAACAAAACTCATTTCAAAAACAACCTTATCAAAGCTTAACTAAAAAACATAACATTAAATAAACAGACCATACCCCTTACAACCAACTACAAACAAAAAATATAATAAATTATTTTGTTAAAAAAGTCAAATAAAAAAACTTTCAAAAAGGAAAACTACATCTAACAAAGGCCACCTAATCAATTAGCACCCAAAACTCCACTAACCAAACAAACCCGACCCAATCTGAACCCCTACAAACAATAAACAAAACCAAATCCCAATCATACATATCAAAAGTCTATTAAAAAACCTATTTAAATTAATTCTATCTCAAATAAAATTCATCCATAAAATTATCTTTATTCAAAAACCAAATTACACATAGTAAGTAATAAAAAAAAAATAAAACAAAACCCACACAATAAACCACAAAAAATCTAAATACCACAATAAATATCACATATAAATATGACTATTAAATAGCACTACCACTATCTATATAAAAACATATATATAAAATTAAAATATATTAATTTGGGCATTAAGCTTCCAAAATAAAACCCAAAATGTCTTAAAATTATATTATAATATGATATCCACTATTGTCTACTTTATGTCCAAGCATAAATTCTCTAACTTTAAAATTTAAAAAGAATAGAATTATTTCAACACAATCTAATTTATATGCAATATTCACATCCTCCCCCAAACTCTCTCTCAACTATACTAACACAAACAAAAAATTTGCCTTTTTTAACTACTCATTTATTAGCTAAAACAAAAAAGTTTCCCAAAACTGTAACTACGACTTCTTCTAAAACAATTCAACTTTACTCCAATCCAAAAACCCAAACTACCGCCAGAAAATCCCACACTGCAGCCCAAAAGACCCACAGCACACCCCAACTTCAAAAAGAAACCCAACCACACCTGGAAAAAACCCTCTAAATCTACCGAGTTTTTTCTCCGCAACAATAACATTTATTATCTAACATGCATTCCTTTTTTTTCCTCCTTTTACACGCTACTTGTTAAATAAACAATTTTTTTTCACTCCAAAGAAATCCTTTAAAACCTATTAAAAAAAAAAAGAAGACTGAAGCCTGCCTTCTATTAAAAACCACATGAATTTCAAAACATTTCCTCAGAGTTTGTCTCAAACCGAGGCGCTTTCTAGAGGTTTGGATTCCCTTCCAGCGCACCAGAACCAAATCGATCCGCTCTGGCTCTGAGAGCATCAGCGGCGCCAACCTCAGCCGCCAGCACGAAGCACCTCACGGTGCTGCCCCAAAAGCCCAGGTCTGCATCCAGAGGAAATGCCCACGAACACCAGACGCACGGGACACGGTGAGCTTGGACCTGCAATTAACTCGGCAAGGGAAAAACGTGAGCCCGAAGGTCTCACGGGAGAGTGCAAAACGTATAGAACCCTGTTTCCAGAAGGCGTCCACATCACTGCTTAAAGGTGCGGCTCGGTTAAAGAGCATCACCAACAAAAGCCCACAGACAAAAGGACAAAAAGCCCGCGGGGTCGGCGTTGGGTTTTTTCCCCTCCGTTCCTTTCGGGCGCCTTTGCGAGCGCGCTCCGGAGCTGACAGGCCACAAGCGTCCCCCAAGCGCCCCTTGCCGGGACTCGCTGCAGGGCTGGCGCCGTCCCACGGTGCGGGGGAACCGGGGAGACCACCCGAGCCCCGGGACGGGCGGCACTCGGCACCCGGGGGCGGCTCTGCGCTCCCGGCGCTGGAAGGAGCGCGGCTCCCGGCAGGAAAGCCGCTCCTCCGGCAGGTAGGGGCGGCTCCAGGCCGGGACACCCAGCCGCCCGGCGGCACCGGGCTGAGGGGACCCCAAGCCCCGCGCCTGGAGCGGACGGAGCGGCCGGGACGGGCGGAGAGCTCCGGTACCGCGGCTCCCGCCTGCCGGCCCGGCAGAGCTCGCCTCAGTTCTGCACAGCTCACCCCGGCACGGCTCTGACAGTCCCTGGCGGCAGCTCAGCTGTGGGGTTCCCGCTCCACCTCAGCAATTCCCCAAGGAATGAATTCCAGGGGTGCTCCCGCGCAAGGCATTTGGCGCCGGGTCACGGGCAGAAGAGCCCTCAAACGCAGCGGCACGGCCGGATTTAAACCTTTCAAATGCTGGGAAAACAGGCGTTTCCTTCAATTGAACCCCTGAAACTGAGGCAACAGCAGGAGTTTTCTCAACTGAAACCAATGCAGTGGCAAATAAAGAAGTTCTCCCCTTCAATTTAATCCCCTAAAATAGCAGAAAAGGGCTTTTTTTCCTCAAGACTCTCAAATGATGGGAAAAGGGGGATTTGTATCTCAATTCAAACCCTTACTAAGCAGGGACAAGAGGGCTTCCCCCNAAAGGGGGGGGGGGTGGGTTTACCCTCAGTTCAAGCCCATAATACAGGATCAATATTTTCCCCCTTCCATTTAAAATAGAACATAGGGATTCCCTATCAACTGATACCCCAACAGCATGGAAAAGCTAGGCTTTCCTTCAATCAATAGAAGGGGGATTCTCCTATAACCCCCATTTTTTTTTCCCCAGGGGCACTGGGGAGGGATTGGCAAGATGAAATCAAAAGGGAAAAGGAGAAAGATGCAAATCCATGCATCAGCTCACCTACTCAGCTGCTGCTGCTGCTGCCTGGCACAAAGGTTTGTCCCTCAGCACCTGCTTTAAGCAGCGCTCTGCATCCAAGTGTTCCCCAGACCCCGTGAGATGCTCTCTCCGCTGTTCCACGAGACAGCCCCCAGGAGCCCACAATGAACCCCTGTCCTCCAGCAGCTCCATACAAAAGTGAATTGAGGAAACCCCTCCTTAAGCAACCCTCGGCAGGAGCCGCCTTCTCCTCACCCTCACAGCTCACACCTGGGGCTGTTGCCAGTCTTCTCAGCCACCGCCCCGTAGGGCGGCCGCTCCTTTGAGCGCCGTGGTCTCCCACTCAAGCCCGGACATGTCCCTTTGCACTCCTAACTCCCTTCGCCCGTGCCCGCTGTTGACAGGAGCGGCCCCGCTCGCCCCTTCCCGCCCGGCGGCCGCAGAGCCCGCGCGTCACGCAGCGGCGAGGGGGACCGCGGCAGTACCGCTCTGTGTCCACAGGGCGGCAGCACTGCCGCCGCGTTCGGCCCGGGGTTGCCGCACGCTTTGGGGACAGGCGGAGAAGAGACAAAAGCTGCCAGAGAAAGCCTTTTCTGTTTCCTTCTCCCCCAGCATCTGTTCTTCTGGTTTCAGGGCGCTTGGTTGATTCATTCCTAGATAAAAACGTTACGGCAATGTTTTCAAAACTACTCCTCATCTCTACTCAGTTTCCTACATTCCTGTATGCAACAGAGTGAATGAAGAGAGGGTTTCTTTCCAAGTGAATTTAAATTCCTATTCTTTGCCAATACCTCAAAAACTTGACAGGTTTTAGTATTCTATACCCACCGCTCCCTGTGAATTTTCCGGCAGCCCTCTGGGGGAGGGCATCCAGCATGACCCCGCCTCACTCCCCACGCACCTGCTTCTCTACCGCAGCGCGGCTCCCTCTCCCAGGGACGTCGGTGCGCCCCAAATGACATCGGAGCCCCCACGTCTCCACCCCGTCCCCCAGCCGTTTTTCCTCACTCATAAGGAATGCACAGAACGGGTCAAACTGCCCTGGACAGCAGCACATTGCTTTATTCGAGCCCATTCCGCGTGTACATCCCCCCCAAAAGGGGCTCTGCTGCAACAAGAAACGGGGGCAACCCCGAGAGGGCCTGAAGTTCCTCCCCGGGCTCGCTGTTCCAGGCCACCGGCCGGCCCACAGCATGGGGACAGCGTGGCCCTGGACGCTGCCGCGGCTCCAGCTCGGGCTCCGCTCTGTCCCTACGCTCCGGCCGGCAGCAGCAGGCGGCTCCTCCCTTCCCTACCAGGCTGCAGCACCGGCATCCCGATCTGCGCTCACGGACCCATCTGGCAGCGGGATGTGAGCACCAGGGACGGACGACAAGAGGCAGAAAGAGGGAGCGGCAGCAGAGAGGGAGAAATGGAAGAATGGGGTGCAGGATGAAATTGAATAAAACAAAATCCCACAACCTGGGATGGGCACCACGACAGAGAGGGATTAAAAAAGAACAGGGATAGGGAATGGGACACAGGGATCCAGTGAAAAACAGTGGCACGGGAAGCACCATATGAGATATATCCACTGAGAAGATAAGGAACACAACTGAGGCATGGAGAAGGACAGAGAAAAAGAGTGCTAAACACACAGCAAGGACAGAGGGATGCAGTGATAAAGAGGGAAACAAGGACAGAGAGATGAAGTGACCACGGCACGTGGCTGTGGGGAAAGGTGGGCAAGGTGCTCCTCGCTCCAGTCACTACAACAAGTGCAGCTTCCCTGGAATTTCACACACAGCATCTCTTTCAAGCTCTATAAGGTGAACAAACAGGTACTCCATCTCCTTCCTTTGTAATTTGGGCAGCACAGACCCACCAGGAGGAACAGCAATCCAAGAGCAGATTTAAAAATGGGATTCCCATGGGCCACTTTCTCCGCCTTTTCTTCAGCTTAACCCTGGGCTGGGAGACAAAAGACAACAAACATTTATAAACCAACCTTGAGGTGTCTTGAGGATGCCCAGGCCTGGGAGAAAGCCCTTCCCACCACCCTCTTGGCCTTTTCCCACTCTGAGGAACTGTAGAAATGCACATCCAAACCCAAGTCAGGCAGCCTGGGATGTTTTCTGCACACCAAAGTCCCAAGCACCAGGAGCCTGAAGATGCTCTGGATTGCAATTCCCAGCTTCAGTGAAGTCCGCATGGGACAGCCAAATTGTTTCTGCACAGAGGAAATAAAAGTTGCCACTTTCAATAGTTAAAATATCTGTAAGAGTTACTGGCTGCTCACAGCAGGGAGCTTCCTACGGCCTCCGATACTTACGGATTTATCAGAACAAGCAGTTTCGTGTTCCTTCTTTTTAGAGCTCAACTCCAAATGGGAATCTTCTCTCAACTGCTCCTGAGTGAGGCAAGTGGAACTTCAGGAGCTCAGGAAAGCAACTCCCTCTCCTCAGTCCTGGTTCACCTGCTGAGCACCCAAGGTGCTTTTATACCACCTCTCTCCCTGCTTTCCACGTCCATTTAAATGTAGGAAAGCTGCAAGCTCTGCCTCCAGCCTCAGCTGCATCTTCCCTGCGCCCCAGCACTGCCCACCTGCTCAAGTGCTGCTCCTCTGTGCTGCACTGGCCCTCACCACGGGGCCGAGACGGGAGACATTCCAGATTTTCCCAGGAAAGGCTCTGCCAGGCGGCCGCAGCCCCGCGGAGCTCCTCCCCGGCTCCGCGGCGGGGCCGCCTTCGCCCGCCAGCCCCCGCCGCCCTCTTCGGGGTTTTTTTTTGCCGTCCTCCGCTCAGCTTCAACCTCGCTGAGGCCACAGCAACTCCCGCCCCCCTCCATTGTCACCGCCACCCTCGGCCACCACTGCCGCGGCCGGGACCCGCGTGTGGCGCTCCCGGAGCTCCGCACAGCCAGGCCGGGGTTGCCCACGGAGCGACAGCACTGGACTGGTGCCAGAGCTGCTGCCAAACACTGGGAAATCTTTAACGTTGTTGCAAACATCTGAGGGCCACACAGGAGAACGTGGATTTTCAATTTAAAGTAGTTTTATTTTACATTTCTTCAGGGTTCCGAGCAGAATGCCTGCATGACTGAAGGAAAACAATACAGATCAGACAGGCTTGTCCATCAGCAGTAAAAAATGCCCTTCATACTGTGGGTGCACCTGTTCTTTGGAGCTCCCCTACAGTCCTGGCAGTTCATCTTTGCCCTGACAGAGAAAACTGCATGGTTTAAAGAGTGCTGAGATAAAGAAGGATACATCAGGAGGCCCACACATATAAAATAAATTAGAAGCATCTGTAAAAGTTTCTTTCCATATACAAAATAGCTTTTCTTTTGGGGGTAATTTTCTTTTTTTTTTTTTTTTTAAGTAACAGTCTGTACACAGATAAACCTTTCACCAGAAATCATTTAAAAATGCTGGTTTTACAAGGGAAAAAAGGAGCCACTAAACAACTCATCCTGCAAACTCACAAGCCTCTCCTCAGTTGAGGGTGCCTATCTTTGGGACCAGCCCTGCCCTGGGAGTGCACACTGCTGCTGATGAGCTCAGGGCCCCCAGAGCATGGAAGAACAGATCACCACTTTGCCAGCTAAATCAGAGCACTGCGTGCCCTGTCCAGTCCTTTCCTGAGCAGCTCCATGGAGGGTGACTTCACCACCCCTCTGGGCAGCCCTTACCACTTCCTGACCACCTTTTCCATGAAATAATTCTTCCTAATGTCCAGCCTGAAGCTCCCCTGGTGCAGCTTGAGGCTATGACCTCTGGTCCTGTTGCTTGTTACCTGGGGAAGAGGCCACTCCACAACCTGGTTTCAGGGTCCTTGCAGGTAGACAACCCACAGATTGTTTGCAAGTATGTTCTAGAACACATGGTGAACAAGCCATTCGGATTTCACTGAGCTTGGTATTTTCATACCCCTGGCCTGCTGAGTTTCCATAGCAGAGGTCAGAGTGATGCACTCAGTAGTGCTGTTTGAGCCCTTCTGCCCAGGGCTGCCGAGCTCCAAAGAGCTGAATTAGAGTACACGTCAGTGAGAAGGAACACAAACACAAGGTGGGGAACCTTGTCCCAAGGAGATGCCTGGTCAGGTAGGGTTATCTACAGCTTTTATGATGTCAGATTTGTTTTGCTGCCTTGCTGAACTACTCTAAAACCTAAGGCAAGAAACTTTGCTTTAAAATGAAGGCCATTACATTTCTAACCTCCCCCTGCCATTAGTCACCGTTAGAACAGAGATAAGAATTACCAGCTTATGCTGCTTCCAAACCCTTGTACAAAAATAGATCACTATGTCCTTTGGGCAGTCTCAAAAACCTGCAGGTTCTTCTTTCACCTCTAGCTTTCAACAGGTACAGCCAGGTCCCATTCCCTAGCCTTGTGTCTCGGTCAAAATCACAGACAAATGAAGTCTATATTCACTTTCCTTGGAATCGCTATTTGGAATCCATTCTGTTCCCATTCTCATTGGTTGTATTTCTTTACATTTTCTCTCTTTTGTCCAAAGGAAATGCATTGGCAGTGCAAACACAAAGTAGGTATGATGAGACTCCTGCCCATCCCCCTTACCCAAACAGCAAGGGAGTGGCAGCACTCGGCACCCGGGGCATTGTCAAATCACCCTGGCACGGCCAAAATTCCTCCCAAGGTGCTATTTGCACGCACAGGACTCCACTGTCATGTTGGGGTACACCTTCAGCACCACGTTTTTGTTCTCGTCGAAGAACAAGATACTAAGAGAAGACATTTTGTCAGGAACACAGCAAGGCTCAGGAATGCCAGGGACGACTCCAACAGCTCTCACAATGCTCTGGATGGTGGCATGGTTGGATGGCTTCATGGCCTGCAAGACAAAGACGGGGCAGAATGTGTTACTGTACTCACATTGCCATGGATTTACGAATTCTACAATAAAGTTGCTTTGTTGAAGGGCTCTGTTGAGACCCCTCAGCTGGAACACCCGTAGCCAGTGGCACGGCTGAGGAACTGAGCCTCCAAGACAGCTGTACCTCATAGGAAAGTGGTATTTTCCTCCAGAGAAGAAACTTCAAAGGACAAAATTTCCTACATTTATAAAAAGGGACACACTTGGGTTTGCTCTAAACAGAAAGCAAATCTGCCTGGTAAGGTAGCTGCTTGGTCATAAAACCAGAAACCATTAAGGTGCTCATAAAAAATAAAAAAACAATGCAGAAATTAAAACCACAAAGTTTTACTTTAAACCCTAAAATGCTTCCTGATCCAAGTATCTGTACAAGAGATAGGTGGGCATGAAAAATGAGACACAAGACAGCTTTTAGGCAGGGACTTTTGGTTTGGTTTTTAGAGTTATTCTTACACACACAATCTGGGAATCAAAACAGTTCAGTGCGTACCCCATCACGTGTCACTGGGAAATATACAGAACAAGGTTATTTTGACCAAATGTTCAATTTGCAGTTTCGCTGCAATGAGAGATGATTTGTTTCGGGGAAAACAATCAGTCTTAAGGGTTAGACGTGGACCTGAGAAAAGTGCAGGAACAACTGTGAGTTCCAGCTCTTCATATCGTTTGCGCAGCACATTAGTACATGAAGTCGTAAGTGTCCATCTAAGCTGATCAAAGACATTTCTCCTGGTTTGTTTTGAATTCAAAAGTACCTATACTCCTCAGCAGTGACAGCCAGGGAATTAAAAATATGTTTTAGATTATCATACAACTCAGATTTCTGTATCATTTCTGTCTTCAAAGGAAGTGAAAGCTGTGGTAGCACCCAGCCACGTTTCCTTACTCAGCTGCTGGGCAGCATTCTGCCCAAAATGACTGGGAGCCCAGCAGCAGTCCTGAGCCTGCTGATCACATGCCAAAAGGTAGAACACCTACTGAGATCCTATTTCCTGTATGCAGTAGTAGTAAAACTAAAATCAGGACTCCAAATACACCATGGAACATCTTGTCATAAACCTTCTCCTTCAGATATGGAATCCATAGGCCCAAAATGCTAGGGTGCACCATGGCAGCCACGAGCGCTCATTGCTGACCAAGAGAGCGTCTCCCTGGCCCACAAGCCCTACACCAGGTCACGCTCCCAACACATGTGGGTTTGACATCAGTCAAACCAGCTAACTGGAACCAGAGCATGGGTAAAAAACATGCAAATCTGGAGGTGAGGGGTGGGGCACATCTGTTCTCAATTACCCAACAGGTTGTTAGCTCTAGGGGCTCACCCTCAGCAAGGGAACATTATGTACCCACAGGCACAGACTAACCTGTTATTGCCTGAGGGTCAGGGTATCCTGCAAACACGTTCTTAGTGGTAGCAGATTCCGTCATGCTCAGCTTTAAAGCCTGCCTCTGCAGCTGGAGGTAGGCAAGTCGTCTCCTCCTCTGAGGAGAGGACCCCACCTTCCCTGCTTGCTTTGTCTGAGCACCATCCCTTTTGGTACAATTCTTCCAGCCATCCCTTTCAAAGGATGACTCCGTCAGCTCCTTAAGCCACTGAAATGCCACATACATTTGGAGCCAGCTGCTGTGGCTTCACTGTGGCAGGAATAAAGACTCTGGAACGAAACACTGCAGTGAGTTCAAGAGCCCTGCCTTTACTGATGTTTCCTGCAGGTGTTACTCGTGCATACCCCTCATTTTAGGCCAGCCTCAAATCCCGTGTCCTACTCTCAAGTTTCAGCAGCCTCCAGGGGCTACATGTTGCTAAGAACAACACTGGACATTTGGAGCAGAGTTCATCTATCTAGGTCACAGGGCTGGGAGCACATCAGCCTCGCCTGCTACTCACGCGCAACCAGCTCATACCAACCAGAGGATATTTTCACAGTCAGTGGGCCTGGATCCATTGCTTTTGGATCCCCTCGGTCCAGTGAATCAGAAGTGATTTACTCGACTCTATTGTTGATGGGCAGCCCAACCATGCCTGCCACTGCCCGGAGCTCTCTGCCCTTGGGGCAGCCTTGCCTCCCGTGGTACATGGCTTGCCTGGAGTGTGTTAGGCCCACTGCCTGTGGTGGGGCTCTGGGCTCCTCTCAGGAACAACAAGCGCTGCCTGTGAAACAGTTTTCCAGATCTGGCTTGTATTTTGTTTGTTAAACAGGCTAATAACAAGTTCACACATCATGAGCACTATTCAGGAAATGCTCTATGGCTGTTTGTGTTCTGGATGAAAAACTAATAGCAAGTCAAGTTTTTTTAATCACCTTTGCAAGCTTATCTCTCTACTAGATGTTCTAACCACTGCCCATTGCTGTGTGGGGCAAAGGTACCAGGTAGGTCTCAGATCCAAATGCATGCTGGCACTGGCTGCCTTTTACTGACGTGGGAAACAAAATGCCCAGTTTATGGAAATAGACAGTGAAAAAGAATCAACTGAGTCCGTACCTTTGGAATTGGGAATTGGCATTCTCCTGAGCAGTAATAGGCGTCGAAGGACTTAGGGGAAATAATCCACTCATTCCAGCCGATGTCTGCAAAATCCACCTTGAGATAGCGCCGGGTGCAATACCTTGGCTCGTTCCACTGCTTCCTCCTTGCTTTCTTCAGTGTTTGCTCATCAAACTGGAGAGTCTGGGTCTTCTGGAGATGATTCTTCCTCTGCTTTTTCTTACCCTTGGCCCTGTCTGCTAGCTGTGGCAGGAAGGTCTTGTAGGGTTTTCTGCCCTCCCATCTCTCGTCCTCACTGTACTGGTACTTGGCTCCTGGAAGCTCATTGTTCTGCAAGGGCAACATGACGTTTGCCGAGCGTTTTCTCCGGCGATTATTGGCACTGCTCCTCTTGAGGCTTTCTGGCTTGGGAAGCACCCTGGCCAGAGGCTGACGGTGTCCCTGCAAAGTAGAGACAACACTCTCTGGCTCTGAGATAGCAGAATCATTGGCGTAAATTAGGATGTAGGGTTCATAGGAGGAAGATACACTTTCCCAGGGATGATGGCTGGTCAGGTTCATTTTTATACTGATCAGCAGTTCATTGTTTTGCTTTGCTTCATGCAGGAGTTGAGTGATATCCTTCCACTGCCAGGAAAGGATATCCCGGTAAGCAGAGGAGACATTTATGAGGAAATGCCCCAAGCTCCGAGTCGGGTGCCCTTCTGAAGGAAAGGTCCAAACTGAAAGGCATATCTGGATTTCAGGTTTCCTGTCCCTGTGATGAGAACAGCCATTGGACTGGGAACAGTTCCACTTCACGCGCAGCAGATCACCAATGTAATAATACACTGAAGCTGACAAGACATTTTCAGACTCTGTGAGTGATGTCAAGTTAAAAACGTATGTCTCCTGGCTTTCAGGGGTCCCTAGAAAAAGAAAAACTCAGATAAGAATATGGGCATCTAAAAATGTCATCCAGAGGGGGCACAGGCTGCTCTGACAGCCTTTTGGCTAAGTCAGATACTAATCATGCCAGAAATTTCCCTCTAGAATTATCATTTACACTGGGTACATTTAGTCATTCCATCTAGGACACTTCATCCATTTCCATGCCAGAGTTTGAAGGTATTTACTGATAGAGCTGAAGGCAGACAGATGGTAACAGAGCGTCCTCGGCAGCCCAAAGAAAGCCAATCCAAAAGCCAGACTTGAGGGGTTGTGGGGTGGCACACCTCCTTGTGTCTGTGCAGGGATAAACAAGCCAAGGACAACCCTTCTTATGCCTGGGATGTGCCTGTGCCAACCAGGAGTGACGTGGCGGACAGCATGCTTCCCACAGCTGTGAAATCCGGGAGCTAACTGCAGGTACCATTCCCAAAGCCAGGGACAGGCTGCTAACACAGGCTGGTCTGGGAAACACATGGGGGACTCTAAGCCCCAGAAGGTGCAACAGCAAGGCTCAAGAGGAAGGCTTAATTTTCCTTTTAAAATTGTCTGTGGGCTGCAGTTATGTCCATCCTTCAGAGCAAGAGAAATATAGATCCGAATGTTAACTTGTAAGACCAGGCTGGTAGGGAAAACTCAAATACAGTATAGCTAAGGTATTGTCTGCAGCCCCTCTCCAAAGGGCTGGAAACATTCTGACACATTGGGGAAATGAAGGCATGCAGAATTAAATGCAGTTTGGACACCACGGGATGTCAAAAGCCTCTCCAAAGGGTTAGTCCAAGCAATTACAAGCACAGAGATGGCCAGGGACTAGGGATGACCAGCCACACTGCTCCCACCCTCCATACAATGCAGGAAGTCCCTTGCCCAGGCAAGTGAAATCATTATTTCCAGTACTCATCTTTCAGAAACTTGGACAATTTCATGTTCTATATGACATTCAGTGCCTCCAGCCTGCAATATCCCAATGTCCAGTTTCTGGACATTTTTGGCCATAATATTCCAATCAGTACTTTACAAAAGCAGGGAACTGGTCCCACTAGAAAAAGAGAGCCCTTCTCCGCAACTTAGCAGATGCACTGCTTCATAGAATTATGGAAAAAAGCTATGTGTTTTCTTCAGTTGAACTGGGCCAAAACAGTTGAAAGGCCAGATCATCTAAGGAAGACACCTCTGTTTACACATTCAGCCTAATCTGACAGCAGAGCGCAGAAGTAACTTCCCAAGCACTGAAAACTCATGTACCACTATTACAAATGCCTAGGGAACTAGATTTATTTGGAATTACATCACATTTTTTATTCCTCAAGCCAAAACCAGCTCTTGAATACGCTTGTACTAGGCATACACGAGGACCTGATCTCTGCTTGGTTTTTGTGAGGAATGAGTGTGATTTGTGCTGATAATATTGAAAAAGTAATCAATATTTCAAAACAATGGTTAAAATGTAACTTTAAGAAGTGGAGAAGGGAGGGGGTAAGTCTCCCCTTTGTCTAACAGATTTTCAGGAAGAGCTGAAGATAAGGTAGCTAAATTTATTCAAGGATGGGAAAGTTTTGGGGAGAATCCAAAGAAATGTTGATTAAAATGAATTTATAGCATTTGAGTTGGAGACAGTTGTACAGATTTCTATATATGCCTGTGTAAACCCAGAGTTCAAGGAGCGGACAGTGATAACGACTCCCAAAGCCTTCATCAGCGACCCCCAAAATGAGGAAGACCCCTGAAATGGGGATGGTGGAGCATGTGCAGTGCAAGTGGTGATGGGTGGAGATCAGGGCAGTGACAAATCGAAATAGGTGGGAAGGGGTGGTTGACAAATAAGATAAAAAGGCGAAACGAGCTATTTTTGACTTTGTACGGGGGACAGGAGATTAAGTCCTGCACCGTACCCTGCGGTTCAATTGCTCTTGTAATATTAGAACCCATATATTCATATTAATTATTATTAGCAAATTATTGTAACCTTTAAGCTATCTCAATTAAAATTGCTGTTACTTTTAACTTTGTTTGGTTTTTTTTTAATTGGAAAATTTGGCAACACAGTCAATTTATGACAGTTTTTAACCACTAAAGTAATATGGTTAATATGTAATTTGGCAGAGCACTGAGTAGATCAGTCTTAGGAGCCAGAATTCACGGTGTCTCATGAGCACCTGTTTAAGAAGTTTGTATTTAAATCATGGCTGTATGTTGAATGACAAGTTTTGATCTTAATTTTTATTACAAATGTCACTTAAAAAATCCTGCCTGTTCTAAACCGGCATACTGTGCTGGAAGACAAAAGAAGCTACTTTTTTTTCATAAAGAAATTCTGGACAGCATGGGGCAGATACAGAAGGAGTCTACAGTTTTGGTTAAAAGCTAAATTCCAGCAGCCACTTCTGGCCTGTAACTCTGTGCTAAGACGAAGCACTGGCAGCAGATGGTGCTATTCTCCTACACAACCACCTCCAAACGCCAGCAGCTCTGAGTTCTCAGATCTTTCACCTGCAAAATCATCTTGAAAACAGTTACTAGTGGCCAGCACAGACATCTGTGGATTCATCAGATTCTGCCTCAAGAAGAGAAGAAACCCAACTGCACGACCTGGGGTTCCATCAAAATTTGGGGGTACTGGGCCCGGTACACCCCTTGTGCGATACCAATACCTGACTCCCAGGCGTGAGCATTGCACTGAAATAAGTGTTCCGTGGGCTAGAAATTACCCTCAAAAATGACAGACATGCCAAGGAAGATGCAGCTTTAAAATAACTACAAATCCATCCTTTGCTCAGGAAAAATTCATTTCAGTGAAACGAGACTTTGTCTTTTGGCTCATAGGCTCCTTTTTCTGCTGGAAACCATTCCAGAGAGTAAATTTTAAGAAGAAAAAGGGAAAGAAAAAGTACGAGGAACCGAGTTATACACTGCTGACTTTCAGACACCGTGAGGCCAGATTTTAACAGCAACCTCTGCTCCCCTCCACCAGATGTTACTGCCAGCCTGATGAGGAGTTTTTAAGACCAAGCTCTGCAGGACAGAGCTCTTTTGAATCACAATAGCTAAGACACAGCACCAGTGCACCATTAGCACTGCTCACTTCTACAGCATTGAGCGCTGAAGCAGCGGCCAGGAGCTGGGCAGAAAGATACTGGACAAGCAGGACACGGGATTGTGTGTATTCATGTCATCTATCACTTGGAAGGTACGTACAGTTACAAGGACAGGCAACGGGTTGCAGGTATGTCTGTGCTCACCCGTGCACTTGCCCCTCGCCCAAAGGAAACCCACAGCCCAGCAGCACCATGGCAAGCCTTGCACTGGGATAGCCCTGCTTCCTCCTAGTCTCGTGCACAAATGACAGCAGGGCTCTCCTCTCTCTCTCTCTCTCTCTTCTGGGCCAGAAGAAGGGGACAGTCTCTTCAGACTGAAAGCAGAAATGCCTGCCTTATTCTACACGTGTACTGGCACTCCCTCTCCCGGCAACCAGAGATGCCAGACTCTTTACTAACGGCTCAAACCCAGCTCCTGGCACTGCAGCTGAAGTACCTGTACCTGTTGGGTCTTAGGGGCATGGCCCATGCTCCCTCACCTCCCTGCACCAACCCACAGCTGCATGGACGGCCCGTGACTGGCATTAAAAAGGGATTTTTAAGGCAGTGCAGTAGGTCTGTCAAGACCGACATCGCCAGCACAAATAGATTCCTGTCACAAGGGAGATTTCAGGCACCAATAAGCTGGAATGAGTCTGCTAACATGTGGTGTGTTTACCTTTATAGAGGATGCCCTGACATTTTTATGGACTGCCAAATCTATCCCATGGGTGAAAAACGATGCAATAATGAGGACTATGTAGTTATACAGTCACCATTAGCCATCATTTAAAGGAGATATTAAAGAGGTGCCCTTGTGCCAGGGCCCAGAAAGAAAGTATGAGCGTTTCCAGTGTAAAACGTTGTTCTCATCACTTCTCACAGCCCAGACACAAAAGTTCACTCGGAGCTGGAAACGGGACAAGTTCCTCAACAGAAACAGACTAGGAAACCAGATTTTCTTTTTTCCCCCACCTTCCCTCTTATTTGCCTGCTGCTTCCTAATTACCAATTTGTGTTCTGTGCAAAAGGAAAAGATAGGATGTGGTTCTCCCTTTTGAAAGAACATAGGACCTGGTGCCAAACTGGAATTAAAAGAATTTGCTAATTCTTTTAGCAAAGCAGGTAAGATCACAGCAGCTAGCAACTCGATATAAAACAGCAGCAATGGATTAAAGCTATCAGCCACTTAAATAAAGAATTTACATAGAAACAGCAACTCTGCATACTCAGGACGTAACTTACCTGAGGGTTTCATATCACAAATCTGCACATTGCACAGCATAAATGTGCTCCACAGTGGTCATTTGATCTCTTTTCTATATATTTTAAGCAGGAAGATCACAGCAGGTGTGAAGGTGTGAAAACTAAACGCAACATCTAGCTAGAAGCTAGCACAAGCCAAGGAAGCTAAGGGGGTACATGCACCGTAGACACAAATCTGGGCAGGGGAAGAGCCAACCTCACTCTTCCTCACAGCCACGATTCCTTGCCCTTTGGCTGGTGGCAGCAGGCTGGTTGAGTGAAAAGCAAATTGTGCACAGCCTGTCCCTTGACACCAGAGCTCCTCATGCTGAAGCAATGTGTTTGAGAAACAGAGACCAGCAGGGAACTGTGAACACAGGTCACTTACGTGCATGGTACCACTGTGAGACACACAGGGACAGAAGCCAGAAAATTTAAATTCTGGGGCTGGTCATGAGAGGCCAAACCTACGTATCCTGCCCATTTGCCTCAGAGGCTTGCAGATTTGGGCCCATCTGCCAAAATCATAGCTTGATGTTTTTCAAGTTCCTAAAAACTACCAGGATGCTACTGCTTGCATTGTATTTACAGGGGTGCAGCAAAAAAAAAAAAAAAATCAATCTCAAACCAAAGAAACGCACAGAAGGAAAAAAAGTCTCCTGATGGAATATTTTTAAAGCTCTTGTTGCAAAGAACCCCTTGTACCACTGGTGCTCAGAGGGGCCAGCATTTGACTTGGACTGGCTTCTGCAGGCTGATGGCAGCAGGTGAGGTGCTGCTTTCCCTGTGCATGCTCCATTTCCCCTGTTTTCATGGGCACTTTGTACCACAACAAAGGAAAGAAAGGCCTTTTGAAAGGGAGGAGAACATAGTTCCAAAACCACAAGAATTGGCCTAGGGGCAGGTGCAATACCTGAAATTACTTGAACTTCAGTCAATAAAAAAGAGTTTAAAGTAATTTCTCACTGTAGAGCTTTACTATAACACCATTAGTAGGACCTTCCAATCAAAGTCAGGACTCATTTGCAATCCATGCTACTTTAATGATGCTAGGACTAGAAATGCTTTCAGAAACAAACCTAATCTGCATTTGAGCCTTTTATCTTTCCGACTTTATTTTTTTTTTGTTTTTCCCCCGGTGCTGTATCTGACCTCCAAACCCTGAGCCTGGGCAGCACACCTCCGGAGGCAGTGCTGAGAGTAAGCAGATTTCTGCCAGCTGGAGTTGAGGTCTCTTTCAGGAAGAGAACAGTCATGTACAGACACTGCTGCATGGACAGGACCACAGCTTCAGAGTTCCCTTGCCAGAACTGCCTGAGCGTTCCATTGTGGCTCACAGATCACCTGACCTTCTTCCTATGTGTCTCTTAGAGCCACAATGGATGGAAAACCGCTCCTGTGGCACCCACAGGTAAAGAACTGGGAAAGACCTGCCCAAAGCAACACAAGGACTACCAGAGTCATCCCAGAAATGTCCTGCAACAGTGAGAAGGGCTGCCACAAGAAGGCACCGGCTGAACGTCCCTTGACTCAAATACAGCGAAACAAATTAGACCAGTTAGGTCCACGAGAGAGAACGGTGCTGAAGTGGAACTAAACACTCTGTGAAAAACGTACATCCTTACAGCACTTCTCATGGACTTCAGACCTGGGGTTTCTTTCCAGCTTTGTCACGGGCAAAGGTTCCTTCTTCTGAGTGATTCAAACTGAACAATTATGCTCTCAGAAAATTTAGCAATATTAACAGGAAACAAATTTACCTGAATGATCACATGAACAGCCATCAAAATCAATGGCCAAAACCCCCAGCCCAAACAGGCAATCATCCAGCCAAGTTGTGATGTCTGGTGCATGAGAGCTTTCAGGGCAGTGTGGGATGGAGGCTTCAGAAGTGCCACATGGGGCTGAAGCTCTGGTCCCATCCCCTCAGAGAACTGAGCCGCAGAAAGAGAAACTTGTTTTTAACAGGTATAATGATGCTTGTTTTGACTAATCAGTCTTAGCTGGGTTTTGTTAGCTGCTGGTAACAGGGTGACAGCTGCCACACGCGACACCACTGTTCTTTGACTAGAAACAGGGATGAGTTTCAACAAATCCTCAAAAATTTGTGTGCTGGATTACCTGGGAGATTTGGGAAAGGCCTTTCCCATGTGCTGCAGAAGAAGCAGAAGCCGCTGCAGAGGAAAAGCAAGGACAGAAAGGTTTCATGGCTACTTTTGAGAGTTGTGTTTCAGAAAAGGAAGAGTTTCTCTCCTGAAAAAGTCAGACTAAATTGCAAAGTTAAACTGCAAATGAAACCACTGAAGATTTGCTTCAAGATCTCTTGCTGTAGGTGGAGGAGACACAGGAGGATTGTTGGGGAACTTCTGTTCCTAGCAGACAAAAAGCTGAGTCCTGAAGGGGCTGGCAGAGGGAATGGAAAAATGTGAAGGAGCAACAGCATCATGTATTAACTGATGCGTCCCATTAACGACAAGGGGAAGCCCATGGGAGACTGAAATTTGGCACCAAGGAGTGCAACAGTCAAAGCAGCAGATCTAGACACAAAGTAACCTGAAAGGCAAATACTGCAGGATGTGCCTTTTTCATTGCAGGACTCGTCAGGCAGTTGGGCCCGAGGAAGAAGTCAGAAAAAGCCCTTCCATTGCACCCACCACCCTGAGGAATACCAAATATAAGGGCTTTCTGGAAACAGACTTTTCTGCCATCAGTAACCACACAAAATAAGCTGCTGCTGCTGCCAATGGCAACAGAAAGACAACAGCTAACTGGTTAAACCTTTTGCATAAATACTTATTAAGGTATTGAAAAAATTTAAAACAAATTTGTTGCTTTGGCACTTGATCTGTGAAAGCATTGGAGGAGGAGGAAAGGGATTAGCGAGCAGTGTGTTTATAGGACAGCTGCCACTCAGCATCAAGTGAGAGTACAAATATAATCATAAAGACCACAGAGATGGGATTTCAACCAACAATATTCTAGGTTTAGAATGACTTTAATCACATATGTGTAACAGAGCAAATATTGCTGGGCTGGGGTCATTAACAACCTCTCCTTTGGGGGAGTGGGCGGGGTTGCTGTAGTGAATATTATATCCTCCCCTCTTTTGGTGGGCTTAATTCAGCGACAGTCATGGACGTGAGACTTCACATGGCAAACAAGTCACGCTAGAAAGGCTAGAGAGCTCTTCAGTAAGGGCAGCAGCTGGGGAGTCCTGGCTCTCAGTCCTCCAAACACAGGGTAATTACTCCTCTAAAGCCTCTCCTGTGGGCAAATATACTTTCAGGGTTGAAACCTAAGACACCAAAGCCAGCTCACTCCTCACTGTATTTGATCCCTGTACAGAGCTGCTTTATAAAATACATTGTTGCTTTTGAAGAAGCAAGGAAGCCTGTCACCCACCTCTCTTTCCTCGGACCGGAAGGACTTGAAGCAAGTCACTGAAACTCAGACAGCTCTCAGTTTTACTGATAGATGCTTGTCTAAGAAAAAGCCACTGGGTCAATACACCTGTGTAATGATAAGTAAGAGACTGGTAAACGGGGCTTCTATGTGTGGCATGACAGCTGTCCCACACATAGCAAGGTGTTGGGGTGCAGTAGAGAGGGGAAGGACGTCCCAGTGATGGTCATCTTTGGGTTCTGGCCATTCTGTTTAGCCCGTGTGGAGCTCACATGCACAAAAACCAGAAGAGGAAAGGGAGAGGATGCAGCATCAAGACAATGACTTCTCTTTCTGCTAGGACATGGTTCTTTTGAGATGCTGGCATGTCAAACACACCACCCTCCTTTACGGAAAATGTTTTTACATTTTCAGCCGTCTACCTGTGCATGCCAGCGTGTAATCACAGAGTGATCTAAGTGCCCCTTCCAAAGATGCCAAGACCAAGTATTTAAGACACTCAAGTCGTGCTTCAACTGAACTCATCTGCTACTGCCTCTCATTGTCAGTACTATCACCACTCGTCAACATGAGAACACTGCAGACAGCCTGAAGGATCCCCAAATCATATCACAGCTCAGTCACGCCCAAATCAGCCCTTGGCTCCAGCAGAAGCTACACGTGCAGAACTCCACTACCAGGGGACTCTGGAGAAGACCCGCTAATTACTCCACCTCCCTCGCATTGTACTCAGTCATCGTGACGACAGTGATGCTCGAAGCAGAGCAGAAGCAGTAAGGCAGTAATTAAAAGTACAGGACAACGTAAAACGCAACAGCCCCCACAGGAAGCGATACTTCTCTAATTCTCTCATTTCTTCCCCCAAACCGAGCTCTCCGGGCACTACCCCACCGACGCTCCGACGCCGCCGCTCAGGGAACACGGAGCGGCCCCGCGTCCGAGCGCTCCCCAGCGGGAGCCAAGCTCTGCCCCGACGGGGTCCCTCCTCTTGCTCCGGCCGCGGTGCGCACTCACCTGCCGGCAGCGGGCGGAAGCCGCGCACCGTGTTGCCCCGGCGAAACCAGGGCTCGGGTGGTGTCGGCGGGTCCCGGCTGCCGCGGTACTGCTCGTAGAGCCGGAGCATGTGCTCCGCCACTCTGTCCGCCGCTGGCGATCGCCCGGGACGCCGCTCCCCCGGCCCGTGGTCACCTGCGGCCGCACGGACGGCGCCGGCCCGCTCGGTCCCCGGCGCAGCCCGGCGCCGGAGCGCGACCCGGCGCGGCCGCAGCGCGTCTCCCAGAGCCAGGCACAGGCAGCCCCATCCCAGGCAGAGGCACAACACCCAGAGGGCCGACGCTGCCATCCCGCCCCTCCGTCCCGGCGGCGGCGCCGGGGGACCCTCGGCGCGGCCGGGCGCGCTCGGGCCAGGCGAGCCCGGGACTGCGCGGAAAGCGGACACGGGGTGTCCTTCTTCTAGAGAAGGAAAGAAGAAAAGAGGAAAAGGAAAAAAAAAATAAACGAAAAAAAGCGGGGCGGAGGAAAAGCTCCACGGTCTGGACCGCCCTCCCTTCCCGGCGGGGAACGAGGGGTTTTATTCCCAGCCGTGCAGGTTGTTGTCGGGGGAGAGGCGGCGGTGCTGCTCCCGGCACGGCCGGCACTCGCTCGCCGCTCCCGCTCCGCAGCCGGTGCACCCCGCGCAGTATAGAGAGCGGAGAAGCGCGGAGATCGCCCCGCCCGCTCTCGCTCCGGCGGGGGCGAAGTGCGGGGAGCCGCCACCCCAGGGGGAGCGCGGCGACGGCACGGAGGGAGGGGATGCTCTGGAAACTCCATCCCCCTGGGCGGACGGCCATCGAGGCAGAGGACGGTCCCCTGCCCGCCTCCACCCAGTCCCTCCCAAAGGCC
The DNA here is from genome assembly GCA_008694505.1 of Cyanoderma ruficeps. Lineage (NCBI taxonomy): Eukaryota > Metazoa > Chordata > Aves > Passeriformes > Timaliidae > Cyanoderma > Cyanoderma ruficeps. The sequence goes on along the minus strand of VZDJ01000250.1, from coordinate 498,303 downwards.
GTACAAAAACGTGGTGGCATTAAAAAACCCACACAATATATATATATATAAAAATAAAAATAACGAGTCGCAGCGCACTCACCCTTCTCCCCAGGAATGTCTCAAGGCTTGGCTGGGAGCAGAGCACTGTCCACCGCGGGCAGGTGGAAGCGATGCTCATCGGGTTGTGCTGGGATTCTGCCTGCCTCTCATGAGTACCAGCCACACTCGGTGACCTTCGGCTTCCTCCAGCCCGGCCGGGACCGGCAGAGGTGCCCTCAGCAGCAGCCTGGAGCCCGTGGGAAGAGCCGTACGCACAGAGAAATCCTGCACGGGAGGGCTCCTCCACTAGAGCAGGGCATGGCAAGGTGTTCCTTGCTCTGCTGAAACAATTCCACGTGCCTCCTGCATTTGCTGTCTTTCAGCACCAGAAGGACAGAAATGTCTCACCCGCCCTTGCCAGTGCCATAGCCTCACACAACAGCCCAGCATATATGACACTGTCCCTTACAAAATCTGCTTGGCAACAGAAGGGTGCCTCATCTGTACGTCGGGAGGTGGAAGAGGAGCCTTGCTGCAGTGTCACAGTTTATGAGTGTGCTGATTCCCACGATCAGCTTGGTTTCTAACCTGAAGAAGCAAGATAATAAGATTGGCCTACAGACCAGATGGAGCTTAGCACATAGCATTTTCAGCACAAGGCATTCAGATTTTCTATGGGCTACAGCCCTAAATAGAACATTACAACACATTATGTATTTCCTCTCAAATTACATTGAAATTAGGATTAGTAGCAAGTAGTTATGCAGTTGTAATAACCCCACCTGTAACTACAAGAGGCGAAGGCCCACGAGCAGGTGGGGAGGAAAGTGAAGATTCTCAACAGCAGAGTAATGATTTTTATATGATCCTACATTTGAAGGCTCAGATACAGCCCGTAGCAGTGACTCATCTTCAAACAGTGCTGAGGCACCGAAGCTGCCATAGGCATCTCCAAATACTATCCACAGATGTGGAAACACACACCATGTCACTATAGATGCAAGTAGTACCATTACCTCTACTTTTCTCTAGGTAAGAAATGCACATTATTTAGTGTAATATAAAAGTCAACAATACATGTAAACATAATTAATAAGTTCATAATTAAAACATTAAGGTATGATTGCTTTTTTTGGACACAAGTAATAAAACCAATGGGGATCCATGCAGAAAGAAAACAAAATTATTTAAACTGATGGCTAAAAAATCAGCACAAGCAGCAGTCCCTGATTTATATCCATAGCAGGACTGTCAATCCCAAAGAAGAATCTTTATGCAACTGGAAATTACCATTTCAGTTTCAGTCATGTTTTTCCCTACTGTTGAAAGAGGCAACATAAAAAAGAAAACAAAAGCAACAACACACCACAAGTCTTTAAATAAAAACTGGCATAACTGAATCCTCTCCTATACCTACAGTGCCAAACAATTTGCTGAAAGATGTGATCTTCTGCAAATCTCCAACACATCCTCTGAGCAGCTTCCTGACTCTTGAGATCAGACCACTGTAAATCAAGAATTACCTGAGTTAAAAAAAAATAAACCCTCAGAGACACTGTGTATCTATAACACCATTCTCCAGCAAAGGGGGATTAGACAAGAACTACTTTTAGTTTAACACGGAAGCTCAAGCACTCTATGGCTGAACTTTTATTTAAAATCTTCAGTGTTAGCAGAAAGCCCTGTTTATGCAAAATTAAATCCAAATTTGGTTCCCAGAACCTCGCCCCAGCACTAGATTGCAGCTAAGTGTCTCAAATAGAAGGTTAGCCCTATACAATCCTGTTACAGCCAGGAAGGAGAGAGAAAGAGGGCACTGGGTGTGAAACAGAAAGGAAAAAGTAACTTCTTGAGGCATTAGGAGCCTTCTCTGAATTCCCCTTTTCAAACAGCCACTGCAGTTCTCTGAGTATGCTATGCAGGCACACATAGGATTCAAAAAATCCATTGCTTTATGAACTGCCCCTGTGACATACCAGGACACTCATTACACAGAGTTCTGCAGCTTGCAAAGTTTAAAACTATCGCCCATTCCATGAGATTTTTAAATGTCACAGCCTTGTGAGCACACCAACCAAACCAAACCAAACCAAACCAAACCAAACCAAACCAAGCCAAACCAGAGCACGTCAGGAGCTCCTCTCCACAGCCAACAAACTCTTGCACCTGACCTCTAAGGGAACAGTGCTTCTGCACTTCTCTGCTATTCCTTTTCTGCTTCTTCCATAGAAGTGCTGCAAACCAGTTATCCAGACATATCCTGCCCTTCAACTACAGCCAGCACAACTGCAGGCCTTATTGGGCCTGAGCAGTTCCATCCTGATGGCCATAGTCTCCAGCCTGTGCAGCAACCTGGCCTTTTAATTCCTTAGCCCCGGGCAGACAGCAGGCTTCAATACAAATTAAGTTTATTTAAATGGTGAGCAAGTCCTGTGCCATTTCAGGGCCAGCCTCACCAGCCTCCAGCAGCCCTTTCAAAAGTGCTATTTAAAACCTCCACCGAAACTTCAAGGTTTTCACTTTTTCAGAGCTTGCCACAAAGTGCACAACCCAGTAACTTTGCAGCTACTTGTTCCCTTCACACAGGCACTCAGAAGTCCTAGGGAACAGGAAACCACAAGTACTCCTTCTGGAGGAAATGAAATAATTACATATTTGCATAACAAAGTGATATTAGCAAAATCTGTTCAGCATGTGAAGGCTAACCCCACACTCATGCTACTTGCCTGGTTCTCAGCTGTTGTAGAGTTCACTTAGCACAGCAACCTCTGCCGCTGTGGCTCCTGCATCCAGCTCTCCTGGCTGTCATCTGGAGAATCCCCCACTGCAGCTCTGCCTCAGCTGCCTCGCACCAGCCCTCTGCACATCTGTTTGGCTGTCTCAGATGGGCTTCTGTGTGCTCTGCTATGGCAGGCCTTCTGTCACCAAGTCTTTGGGCCAGTGACACCAGCTCTGTCCCGGCGGTGTGTTCCCAACCCCACAAGGTCACCCCCAAGACCTTACCAGACCCCCAACCCATGGTTAAGGCGTGCTGTCCTGCATCCAGGGACCTTTGTCTCTTCTCCCTGGGGTCAGTCTGCTCTGCAGGACCACCGTACCCTGGTCTGCATCACTTCCCCGCATCCCGGACATGCACACATTCCAGGTACACCAGATACAAATGAGAACACTGAGCAGCATGTCATCCAGCAATGCTTAGAACCATGCTGCCAAGCCAGCAACGCTTGGAACCACGCTACTGATCCAGCAGTGCTTGAAACCATGCTACTGAACCAGCAATGCTTGAAACCGTTCCACCCAGTCCAGCAATGGAACCATGCTCCATGGACCTCAATGCACCATGCTGCCTCTCCCATTACTGGAAACAAGGAGGCACATGCTCCTTGGAATGTTCCTGCTCATGGCCCCAGAGATGTACACAGAGAACAGCCTTTCACAAGGCAGGCCAAGGTGGGAAGCCCAGAGGAAACCCCTTTCTGCACAGCCATTCCCTGTATCCCCTGTGCTGGCTTTTCGAGACCTGCCAGCTGGGCTGGGTGTTTGCTCAGGTGGCCAGTAGCAGCCTTCCCCCTGGAGCGGCCTTCCAGCCAAATTTCTTCTCTTGTGCCCTGGGATCACAGGTTTCTCTGACCACAGAGAACTTCTGCTGCAGGACCTGTAACAACTCCGCCTGGAGGCGAGCTGAAATAAAACACGCCTTGAGCGAACAACAGCCAAACAACAAGAACAACGTTCCCCTTCCGTGCAAAGCCCTGTTCTGTACACACAGCTCATCTGCGTGGCCGCAGTCCATTCAGCACCTGTGTTTTTGTTTTCTTTGCGGTGGGAACTGTGGCTTGGCCTGCACCGCTTGTCCCTGCCTGCCTCGCTGAGAACTGCCCAAAGGTTTTAGTCATCTGTAATCTGATTTCTGCGTGTGGGGAAACAGAGTTAAGGGTACAGTTTCCCCAGCTGCCTCTTTCACAGATGGCCGAAAGGAGAACATCTAATAACCAAACATTTTGTACTAAATAGTAACAACTCTGCTGTGAATGTGCTGGTGGCTCACCTGGTGGCTCTTTGGTACCAATCTTCTGCTACTTTGCAGCTTCACTCTATGATCCACAACGACCACCACAACAACAGATCTCAACGTTGTTGCAAGACCAAAGATCCAGACACCACATGAAGAGAACAAAATTATGATTTTGGTGGGGTGCTGAAGAAATAGAAAAGAATTGAAGAAACATACACAGGCTAATATAACCTGCAGATGCACACAGTTAACTGATGCACACAGTTCAGATGTGCTGGAAAAAGACCTATGACTCTCCCCACCAGTACAAAATCTAGATTTCCAGGGATCCCTTTGCCCATCAATGGCCAAAATCAGTTTCCTTATAGCAGCGTGCAAACCCTGTACCTGCAGTAAATGTCACAATCTGCGACAATATCAGAATCTCCTTTCAGAAAAAAACTTAAGACACTTCCATGCACCTTATGTTTACAGTGAGAAGTAGTTTTGGGCTAGACAGTTTGCGTTTGCTTCGGCTAAAAAGCCACAGGGCCTAAAAATATACACAGGAAGCTTTCATGTGGTTGTCAGTCCTTGGATTGCTTCTCTCTTGATTACTGTGTGTTTTCCCTGTCCACTTCACTTGTGTCTGATCAGGGCTGAACAGTGACAAGATCTTGGGAACAACACCCAGTGATGTTTGAGAGAAACGGAGTGTAAGGCTGCTAAGTTACTTTTTTATGCTCTGTCCTGTTTATCTAAGAAAATCAACCTTTCCTTGAGAATGCAAGCCAGACCACAGAAGGGTTTGGGGACATATTTCCACTTAGGGCAGAGGCCAGATCTTCCTCCAGTTAGTACTGGCAAAGGATTATAGAATGTCACTTGGGAGCTTCCATTTTGTGGTAATGCTCAGGAGTCCTTGACTTTGGATGCCAGAAGGGACACAACACCAGGAGAGCAGCTCGCATGCAAGCACAGGTGGGCAAGGAAGCAGACGGGTTTCCTGAGCAGTTGGCAAACCTGTGAATTGCTCCTGACTACCATTCCTTCATTGCAGATACCACAGTTCACATTTTGTCTCCAATGACGTTCATTGCCCGAGTCAGCAGTGATCAAGCCGATTTAAGGCTTTCAGGTGCTGTGCTGGAGAAGCATCACAGTCTGTGTACTCTGCTTTTATCAAGTGTGGTGTCCTTCTGAGACTGTGCAGAAGCAAGCTGAGCGTGACTGGCACTACCCTAATGGTGTTGATGAAGCATCTTCTACATAAGCAGTGCGGCCAGAAAAGAACATCCTATAAGACATGGATGATTTTTATAAAAATACTTCCTTTTTACTAATAAGATCTAAGGATGAGCAATGAAATTATTAATCACAAGACATTTCCATGCAAAGGAAAATTAACTGGTGTCACATGGGAGAAAAGATCAATAATCCAAAATAAGGGAAAACACAGCAATATTGAACAAGAACTTTTCCCTGACATACTGTTTTGTATGCAATCAAATTACTTGCAGATCTCAGCTGCAGCACAGGAGATGAGTAGATTCAGCTCAGAGTACTGAGGAATTTTTCAACCGAATGTTTATTCTAAGACCCTGATTGCCCAGACCTCACCAAGGATGTGGGAAATGCCATTGCATATCCATTCTTCACTGGATCTTTGATTACTGACATAGCTTAGACAGAAGAGCTTGAAAAATGCAGCCGCAAAAGCCAGTAATTGCAGACTCACCCTGTGCTCATCAGGGGCTGCTCTTTGCCTCTTCCTGCTCCTCCCTCCCCTTAGAATTTTAAAGATGTCTGGTCTTTTCCAAATAACAGTTTTGGAAGCTTTAGGGGAAGTTTTCACAAAGACTTAAACCAGATTCCCCCTGCTCCCTATCAGTTCTGGTTCCTGCAAGTTAATCACCAAGCAGCAGCCTCTGGCCTCCTGGGCACGGGCTGTCTCTCATGGAGGCCAGGGCTGTGCCCTGCCAAACATTAGGCATGAACTCTGCTTATGGCAAGAGGTGGCTCTCCAGAGAAACCTCAATCTTGTCTGCCACAACATCACCTGTACCTGCAGCAGCTGGCACCACAAGTAACAGCAGCACTGACTGGCACTGTGCAAGAGGAGTTTGTCGTCATCTTTGCTAGGATACAGTTGGCAGCTGAAGAAAGTACTTTTGCCATTCAACCATCCACTAAAAATCTGGGCATCCCACCTTCCGCCCCAACTATTTCCTGGTGGAACTCCGAGGGAAAGCAGTTCCTTGGACACCTGTGTGGCAGCAACCACAGGAGCAGCCCTGGGAGCAGCACACAGGCCTCTGGCCAATGCCCAGACAGCAAACCCCCAGCACAAACTGTCCTGACTGTACTTGCAGAACTATGGGACGCTGCAGCCCCATTAAAAATATCCCTTTTGTGCCCATGATTCACAGGCAATGCCCAGACCAGCCACCATCACCAGGCAGGCCAGAACCACGTGTGTGGAGCCGGAGCAGATGTGGCCGAGCGTGCGGCGCTGGCCGATTGCTGCCCTCAGTGGGCAGCTTGCTGTGCTGGGCTTCTGGTGCCATGCTGGGCTCCGTGCTGGCACAGCCCTTCTAACTCCACGCCCCACACACTCAGTCAGCTAACATAAACTTTAAATATACAGCACAACTAATGCCAGGATGTGACCCCCATGCCCTGCAGAGCTCCTTTGGAACGAGCCAACACATGAGGAACTACTGCAAACACGTTGCCTTCATTTTCACGAAATCAAGAGGAGAAGGAGCTACTGTCTTTAGGTCCCACTGCCTTCTGCATCTGTCTGCACATCATGACACTGTCTTCACAGGCAAGGAGCAGTGAATGATTCCTGATTCCCAAACTGCACACAGAAGCTTCGACCCAAATCACATTCCAGGCAAGCACTTGGCCAATTTCTGAGATATTTTTTCCTTCCATTCTGTTCTCTCTAGAGACAATATAAGGAGGGCAGGATTGCATTTTCCCTAAGTCACAGCTCCTTCTCCACTAAGATTTTAGTCATTTGTAGTTTCCATTTCCCCACTGCAAATATATATGGTTAGTTTCTCCAAAGCTGTAGAAAGCCCATCTTTCCTCAGAAGAGATTTGATATTTCTTATGACATTGAAGTTGAAATCGTAAAAAAGAGAGGAATAAAAGTAAAAAGTAGTATTCGCTGTATCTAAAGACAAGCCAGATGTGGATCTTCAACATAAGCACAAACTCCTGTTATGTTTGCAAAGAAACCTCTGCTGATCACAAAAGAGAAAACTCCATAACCAACAGTCTTTTCTCATCTAAATCCCCTGCAGATCCTGTGCCCTGGAAGCTGGCACATGATAGTGACGGCCGTCACAAGGCATGTGCTGTCTGTAGCGTGTGACCTGCTCTGACCTCTGCCTGCTCTCACCAACTAACTGACAGGTACCCACACTGAGCATCCCACTACTTCCAGAGGCTTTGGGCTGGACTCTGGGATTACCACCCCTCTCCCCTGCATGGAGTCACTGCTGCCTCTGTGCTCCACAGGCACAGCTAGAGCATAGCTGGAGTTAGGTTCAGCTCCCACTGCCCATACCCCCTTCCCTCTCCATTCTGGTCTGGATGTGTGGGGCTACAGCAGATCTCCTCTGTCAACTACTCTTAAATCCACGGGGTAGAGGAGGGAAGGGAGAAGCTGCCTTCTGCCCCATGCTTGGGAATGGGTTGCTGGCCATGACTCAGCCTACAGGTTCTTACAGATTACCAGATTGTATCTCTGAATATACCCAAGAATACAACGGGAGGGAATTCCAGTCCCAGTCAGCAACTGCCTGCCAAGTGCTTGCCCGCTTGCAGTGCACAGACCACAGCAGCAGTGTGAAAGGAGAAGGGCAGAAGCAGATGGTATATTTCTTGTGATAACAATGCCCAGTGTGTGGCTCCCGAGTCCCCACAGGTCCCGATGCACTCCTATCCCAGCCCTGCCCACCGGACCGCCCTGCTCAGCCTGATGCGTGCTGTGCCCAAAGTAAACGAGTTTCACTCCTGATGAGATAAAGGAGGGACTTGACATCATTACTCCAGGGGAAAGTCTAGGAGCCAGGTGCTGCGGTAGAACAGCTCCTTACCTGGCTCTGGTGTAGAAAACAACGTGCACACGTAAGAATAAATGAAAACTCTGCAGTAACAACCTAAACATGAAGACACAACCCTTCCCAGCTTTGTTTCGCAAACAGCATACTTAGCACACTGCCACGGAAAACCAATAAACCACGGAGTTCACAGAAAACCAGGAACACAATTCCACTACAAGACATTCCCTCCATCCTCCTTCATAAGGAGAGACGCCCCAAGTACGGTCGATCAGACAAGGGAACCCAAACTTTGCCTTTTGCTCTGCTGCTTCATTCAGAGAACTTTTTTTTGGTATTGTTCGATAAAGTGAACATTTTTCATTTTCTTTGAACAAATTGTACTGCACTTGTTTCTCATCAGATTACATAAATTAGCTGAGAGGGAACGGATTCAATTACAGTTCAGATTCCAGACCTCTTAAGAACTGACTGCCTAACACATTCCTTTCATTTAATAAACTGGAACCAAATGAGGATTATCTCATATAAATAATACTCCCTCGATAGGGAGATGCAATAAAATGGGAAAAATACTCAGAGGAGCCACACAGATCAAACACATGAGCCTCTGATATTACCCTCTGGATTTGAAGTATGAACATCACATAAACTTCATTGTTCAGTATTTTTGCTTTGTATTGTGAAGAAGAATTTGATTCAAAGACTTCAACTTAAGACCAAGTTTCATATCTTCTGACAGCCTCAGACAGCCAAAGAAAAAATGTGTTTCAGCAAAGTATGCCTCTCCACGCTGAAAAAATAATTTGATATCTCTGCACACCATACAAACCTCTCCCGAAAAATCCAAGATTTACAGTCTCCCAAGTGACTCAGAGTAAGCATCCCAGACACTCGTTTTTTGGGAGGCAGCACTGTGTAAAAACTGAACCTGCTACAGCAGCTCTTAGGAACAACCCATCCTCACAGAAATACTCGCCCAGCCTTTCAGCCTGAGAAGCAGACAAGCCATCTCTAGTCAGGTTTTTTTATATCTGCCTAAATGCATAAGTAGCCCAGGAAGAAAGGAAAAGACTTTGATTCAGGGCGCAATATACGACTCAAGGGTGAAGGCACAAAGTTATACAAGCAGTCAATTATCCCATCAGCAAACAGTGTTCTGGACACATTTTGAAGGAGCTGGTTAGAACACAGAGGCAAAGAATACCACTGTACAATTACCTGTAGGCAAATGCTTTTTAGATTACTAAAGAATGGCTGAAGACAGTTTTGATGTCAGCCCATGCAATTACAACTTGTCTAATCCCCCAGCTGTATTTAACCTGGCATGCAACTACAAATCCCAGATTCAGCAGGTAAGCTTCACATCTAAGACTTGAGCCAAGAAACAGGATGTTTTTACCCACTCAGTAAAAAGGTTTCCAGAGGACATGGTAAGTTCTCTGCCAACATGAATCTTTAAATCAGCACAGTACTAGCCAAGCCTTTCTGCTTGGGCTTCTTCAGCCTGTCCCTCCATCTGCCCAAAAGCTTTCTTAGCATTATAGGAACCTGAGTAACTACTGTGCACTCATAGACACATAAATAAAGCAAACAAGCTGTCCTGGCACTTAATCTGAATGTCCCTTTATGTTTAGTGGGAAGGTTCAAATGTAGTTTTGCATATGTTTTATTCCACCTATAAAACCCCAGACACGGGAGATGCTCTACCCCCACCTTCCTCCACTTTTTTTTGGGAAAGAAGTCAAATGAAACATCACCTGAAGCTACATTCTTCTCTAGAAGGGAGGAACATGCTGACCTGTCCATCGAGTTTGCATTGTGCCCTAGTTTATACCCAGGGAATGGTTGAAGCATACATGAAATGAGACTTCCTCCACTCAGGGCAACCAGGACTAAGCATACCTACTGAATTCAAAGGGGACATTTCTCCTTTGAGGGATGTGACAACAAGGATTTTAAAAGGCTTCTTTATGAGTAACTAATGAAATCCTAGTATGTAGAAAGGATTACTTATGCAAAATAGACACAGAGCTATGTTCATGCCTGTTCTTATTTCAGTCATAAACAGCAGTTGTCTCTTCACCCCTGAGATTTAAAAGCACAAAATCTAGATTTTTGCTTCTCACCTCAATTGTGTTGAGAGATTTCTGTGTCTCTCTCTGCTGACTGGCACCTGAACAAACCACCCAGACCCCTCACCAGTCCCTCTGGCCCCTCCAAGCCTCCCTCCCACTTTCGAGCTCCGTAACACCACGAGGGTTCAACAGAAGAGTCTTGGCAGCAATTTGATTTACAGAAACCACTCTCAGAAAATGAAGAGCATGTTAACTCCTCCATACTCTTCACCTGGTCACCAGGAGCCTGACTGTGCATGATGCTGCACGTAGCTGTTGACGGTTCAACTTTCTAACCCATGGGAAGAGGAGACTCCCATAAGGATGCACTTGGGAAGGCTTTTCCCACAGTTAGGTCCCAGGCTGTGTCTGCCACGCACACAGTACTTGAACAGAGTAATGCCCTTGGACTCCTATTTTTAAGCAAGGATGATTTGTCTGGCCATCTGCACTGCTACTGTTCATGCAATGACTACCCCACAAAGGTAGGAAGAGTGAGAACATTATTTGATTTGGAATGCCCCTCTGCAGCCAAAGCTAAACTGACTCACCCTAACATTCACAACAGAGTTTTTTCGGAGAGGTGTTGGGTTGGGAGCTGGCTGCTGCACACCTCTGCTCCGTGTCCTGACCGGAGAACACAGCAGGCTTCTCCAGCCCTTGCAAGACAATCTCCGTACTGTTTCAGTTCTAACAGCTAATGAGTTTCAGAGCAAAAATCTGATAATTTAAATATAAGCAAACAAACAGCAGAGCAAAAACTGTGCCCAGAAGCAATGCTGATTAGGGCAGGGCAGCTGAACAGAGATAGGTTGGCAGAAGGCAATTCTTTATCTCACACTATCCCACTCGAAAAGCAGAAAGAACCAGTACACAGAAGGGTTGTTGCATCCAGGAATTCACAGAGAAAACCCTACAGGCAGAAAGCAGAGGTCACTAAGCAGGTGAGGTATAAGAGTATCTGTTCGCTGCACACGTGTTTGTTTTTACTCAACTGAAATCAAGTGATACTTCTTTTCTGAACATGAGAAAATGGAAACAATAACTACATGGAACTCTTTCAAAAACATTTTTTATTTTAACAGCAGCAGATTTCTAGAGTGTAATGGTTTATCTGGCAAGCCTTTGTTATACTTGAGACACATTTCCTTTCCCAATTTCACATTTAATTCCATCAAAACATGTGTTACTCATTTTGCAATTTTGTACCCTCGATGCTGTTGATGAGAAGAGCCAGAAGAATCTCCTGCAGTACTTCTGACCATCTTGAAATACAAGTCTCCTGCCTATCTTCACTGTTCAGAACAACCGATTTAGGCCTCTACAGAGCCAGGTACGAGCCCAGAGGAAAAATAAGACTCTCCCCAGCCCAGAGCAAGGGGACTGCACATTGTGGCCACAGGCAGCCACAATGGCAGCTGTGCACCAGGCACCTGAGAGGGAGTCACAGCTTTAAACCAACGCTGTGACTTGTGCAGCACGATCTGAGCACTGAGCAAAGTGTCAATGCTACAGTGCCACCTGCAATGGCCAGCACAAAGCCAGCTCACGAGGACCTTCTGCTTACAAACCAGCCTTCTCAAAATCGTTCAGAAATTATGAGCTCTAGATCATCCCAAAGCTCAGACAAGTGTACAGACTACCATGGCATCACTACAGCCTCTATGAGAGCAAGCAGAATATCAGAAGTGCTACACATTACGGATACATTTTGGAGGTCTGCTCCTCAAAACTACAGGTCTGTGATGTTTCTCATCTGTCAACATCACTTCTTTCCTCATCTGTGATTAACTTCTAATCACCCAGAAACATTCACTTATACAACTAGGAATCCACTGAATTTTCTGTAGTTCTTTCAAACTTTGTCACACTTCTTTGCCCTGACAAGATTTGTACAAACCTGGACTTTTTCCTCCCATAACGATAAAGGTGTTGACAGAAAAGTAACAGAGAGAATAAAAATACCAGTAAATTCATGAAGAGGGAAATCATGTCCCAGAAGTCTTCTCTTTATTCTCCTGATTTGTCTCTCACACAACAAATTCTTTTAAGTGCAAAGTTCATGCTTCATGTTCACACTTGAGTTTTCAGGAATTTATACAGCAGAAGGTGAAAAAGCTTTTGTTTGTGATGGGGTTGAAAAGGCAGGTGTACATAGAGCTTTTAGGCCGAATGACTGAACCTATTTACCACTGGAATAAAGTTGCTTATATTTACTGCAATTTTGAGCAAAATAGAGAAAAAGAGTAACATTGAGTTGGAAGGGAGCTATGACAATGACCACGCAACACAAAGTTTCCTTTCCCTGTTCCCTGCTCAGATCCTAGAGCCATGCAGAAGTGATGTTTCACCAAGGACTCCAGAGTTCTTGGAGTTTCAGTGGAGTCAATACCGTATATTTTCATTTAATTGTTTATGGTAAGTTCCTATAAATATAAATCTCTCCATGTGGAAGAGGCTGAGGCAGCAGACAAAGTTCAAGACTGGCAAACTCTCATTTGGAACAGAACCAGATCCTACAATTCCCTGTCTATCTCTCTCACTTCCATCTCCAGTGATACGGTTTTACGGTAGACAAATACTGTTGGATGCAAATGCTCTGATTATTCCAAAACCATTTGCGGCTGCTGCTTCCTATAGATAAAAGCAGAGCACTTCGAAGGACCTGCACTTGGCTGTGCTAAATAGGAGGGCATTTCTTCAGGAGGGTATGTCTGGAATCCTTGGAAAAGTCTTACATCAACCTGTCATACCCCAAACCAGATTAAAGAAAACCAACAAACCACTGTGAATAACCAATTCATCCAGGCATTTACTGACCTCCTTAACCACATGGATTATTTGCACTATTAGCTAAAGTTCTACTGCCTTTCAGCACACAGCCCTACTACACTATGCCACTAAGTGTGTTTTTCCACCCAGCGAGCCTCAAAATCAAGCACAACTTGTGCAGCCACAAAATCAGGCTCTGTGCTATCAGTAGGAAACAATGGAGACACCTGCCAAGCACATGGCTCCTCCATGTCCCATCCTTCTCCCGGCATAGGCAGTATCTGCCCTGTGTGTCCCCGAACACGGCCAGTCTGATCTGTGGCATCACTCTGCTGCTGAGCTGTGCTATGAAAGAAAAGCTGTTCATGCAGAGCAGCTGTTGCAATGTGGAACAAAGAGATATGACCCCCTTACGCATCTGAAGGAGATCACTTTATTGTAGAAATCACCCCCTTTTTATACCTTTAATCTCAACCAGACAAACCCAAAACTTAACAAAAGAAGGGCATCAATTGGCTGGCTCAGCTGCAGTCTGCTGTCCATGAGTCAGAATTCTCTCTCATCCCACAACCAACTTCCAACCCTCCAGCCTGCAGCTGTGCCTTCCCAAAAGGGCCTTCTGGTGAACATAAGCCTTAAAAACTTTATCAGTTTTAACCCCATATCCCACAGCCAGCCTTCAAGGAAAGACCTTAGACCTGTGCTAATTCCCACATGCCAGGTGGCTGCCTTCATTTGTTCAGAAAGTGATGCTGCAGGTGAGCTCTCCAGAGCTCAGACCTTTGCTCTGGGCTGGCCAAGTGAGCAGGAGGGCTAAAGCCAGTGATCATCCCCACAAGGGGGAAAACCCACAGGGACCTCTTTGAGATTAAAGGTGTCAATTATCTTCAGAAAACTTTAAGCTCTACAAAAACCCCTCACTTGTCTCTGTCCTTAGAGCAGAACATTCCTACTCAGAAAGAAAGCATTTCAATACAGACTTTTCTTTCAGCACCGACCTCCTCAGTGCTGCTTTGGGCATGTCCTACACACTAGATACCTTTGAATTTTAAGTGTGCCCACAGACTTTGCTGGGCTGAGACCTGCAAGGTGGCAAACAAACTGGAGAGCACGGTGATTCCACTTGCTTTGAGATTGCTGCAGTGCACAAGTGCTCAGGTGTGATGCAGCTGGGGACAGAAAATATAGGCAAATACAAAGAAACCAGCCTTGCTGTCTTGCTGTCTACCGAAACTATCTTGGAACGTGTCCTTTAACAGCACGCCAGACCAAGGGTAGATGACAGGAAATCAGGGACAGATAACATTTAAGAGCTAATTACTAAACTGCAGAAGAAGCTCTTTTCACATGGATGATGTCTCAGGTGGGGGTCCAGGGGAACAAGTGCAGTTGCCTGAAAGGGACAGGTGTAAAATATATTTCCAGTGGAAATACATGTTTAATGAGGAGCAGTTTAATTTTGCTGTGCCGTGTTTGGTCTTCTTTGCCACCTGCAGCTCCAGTTACACCTAATCGAAATATCAGTGGGTACCAGTAGTCACAGACAAGATGTCACCTTGTATCTGTAACCCAGATGCTCTGACCCTGTCTACTGCACATTCAGGAATGAAGTGCTGAGCTGCTCTTTCAGCTCCCTGGAGCTAAAACAGCACCAAGCATGGATATACAGCTAGGCATTTACCTTCTGCTCATTTTGGGTTGGGTGAGGGAGGTGGCACACGGCACAAATACACTGTCCCTCCAGCAGACAGTGACCCTGCAGCATGAGACACAGGGCCCCAGCGGAGCCTGCCTGGCTTCCCAGCTCCCTGCTGTGCTCCCGGGCAGATTCCAGAAATGCGGGCACCGAGATGTGTCCACACACAGTAACCCAACCCAGCTTTTTGAACTAGCTGGGAAGTAACATTTGTGGGAAAGAATGGCTGGCCAAGAAGCAGATGTTCTAGCTTTCAACTCTTCAGGGAAAGAAAAATACAAAAAAGAAAAATAGCTATAAAAAAGGTTACCCCTTCAGAAGAAGGACTGTTTGCTGTACATATGAACCATGGGCTGCCCTTGCACGAAGTGTTCGACAGCTGCTCTGACTGGAAGAAGCTCTGTGGACTGTGAATTTACCTATCTATGTAAACAGGGTGTTGCCTAAGTTTGAAAACAATCTTCTGGCTGAGAACAGCTTGATGAGGGATTGCGTTTAGATTAATTCTGTGAGCATTAAAATAAAGAAGCCTTTTAAAAACAGACGCACACAGAACACAGAATTTACTCAGTCAGACAAGAGGGCAGACTCTTGGCATCAGCAGCAAGAAGGCAGCTCCAGGGGACAGAGCTCTCCAGGACAATGAGGGGGAGCTGCTGCAGGCAGTCTTCTGAGCACAGGGAAGAGACATGAGGAGGAAAGAATCAGAAGCATGAAGGCAGTTGTCTGCCTATCAGGAACACATTGAGGGGAGCAGAAAAGGAAATCAACAAGAAAGGAGAAGAAAAAAATATAGAAGGAACCAGTGGAGGTTTTTTTCTTCCACTCCCCATCCCTCGTGAATTTAAATACAGGAATGGGAGAGGAGAGCTGCTTTGCAATCGAGGCCTATCAAAAACAGAGACCTGCAGACGCCTCCTGGGACCTTTTTGGGAAGCAAGCTTTTCTTTACAGACACTGAGGAACTACAAGACTTTTAGTGGACTGAGAAACACAAAACCAAGGCAAAACTTTGCACACAAAGAGAGACAGCCAAGGGCAGAACAGCCCAGAATACCCTGCAGAGCTGCCATCTCAGCCAGCATTAGCTCGCCCCAACGCACAGAACCTCCTGAACCACATTCCCCACCGTGGAGGCAGCTGAGAGCATGGCACCTCTGAGCCTTGCTGTGTGTCACAGCTGCCACTGGCTTAACCACTGACATCTCATGGGTGGCAAAGGACAGAACTGAGGGTTCCAGCTGCTTGGGATGGCCCTTTATGCCTGCCACACAAACCAAGTTCCTATGTGCTTCTTCCAAATCCCTCTACCAAGTCCCAAGCACCATTTTCCCATGGCACCCAGCCAAGAGGCAGAATGATGGATTTAGGGGGTCTGGAGCCATTGCAGCTATGGGGTTTTTGGATTAACTTTTTCCTGTGAGCTCCATGATGTGGGTCAGAGCACAGAAGTTACTGCAAGTGTAGCTGAACATACTCAGTTCCCAGAGTGAGCATGGTCGGTTCCCAGTTCACACAGGTTTGCAGCTACAGATTTGCCACTGGCCCACAGGGCTGTAGGAAATGGCTATTCAGAAAGGAGTAGGACCATTCATTACTTTGCTGCTTGATTCACTGAAAACATACATGGCGACTTATCCTGCTAACAGATATACAAGCAGAGCAGTTACTAGACAGGTAAACCATTAGACAAACCAGCAAAAGATTTTAGCCTGGAAAGTATGTGAGAAGAAATCCAGCCTTTTTTTTCCCAGAATGTCAACTTTCAAAAGTCCATAAACATGGCTTAAGGATGGGAATTTTTTTTAGCTCACTGTCCTGTAGTGTCCCTGTCAGGCATCCATGTATTTTCCCCAGAAAACACCTAATTTATGAATATGAAAGTTTTAAGGCATGAGGAAATAGAATAACAAGGGTATACCTAAAGCTGGGGTTAGGGACTGCTTAAAGCCCACCCAAAACACTACACCAGTTTCCACAGACAAGCCTGCCTCTGCAACAATGGCAGTGCTGCACAGAGGGCTCCTGTATTTGCGTCCTGGTCACCCCTGTTCTTTCTCTGATGGAAAGACAACACGAGATGTATTTTCTATTGACTGCCCGAGAAACTCTTTGGGGCCCGAGACCTGCCCCGCTTGACTCCCGTCTGGCTGCACATGCCCCTGGCCTGGAGCAGGCTCCCTGGGTCCTGTGGGACCAACAATCCCGCACTGTGCAGGTGCTGCAGGTGGCCAGGGGCCCCGGCCGCCAGCATTCATTCACAGCCCGCGTACACAGCGAGGCTGGCCAGGCCATCATTAACAGCTCGGCAAAAATGGGTCAGGGAAAGAAAAATAAAGCCTGTGCAACGAATCCTGGGGCTCCGCTGACAGGGGCCGGCCCCGCTCCTCCGCAGATGCTACTGAAACACCGCGGCTTGTTTGGCTTGGCAGCCGCGGTCCACGCAGAACACGCGTGACAGGAAGGCAGCTGCGGGCAGGTGTGTGGCGTTTCTATTTCACCTCACGCTGCAGGAACGCAGCCTCTGCCCAGTTCTGAGGGATTGGCTTTTCACAAGTCCGTTTGTATAATTTGTTTTCCAGTGGGGGAAAAAAAAATGACTGTCAAAACAGTAATGGATTGATTTGCATATCTTTGAACTTGCACGAAGTGTTTGGGTTTTTTTGTTCTCGCTTTCAAAATGAGTCAAAAAAGAGGGGGGGAAGGCGAAATTTAAGTGAGGGGAACAGATCGCCCTGCATGATCTGGGTGAGCAGAGGGCCCCCAGCCTGGTCCTGCATGGGAACACATCCTCCCCAGATCAGGGCTCTGCCTGACAAGACACAGAGTCCATCTCGGCCAGCAAATCTATAAAATCAGTTTTATTTTGTTCTCAACAGATACAACCTGTGCCCACCCCCCAGGATGTCCCACCGCCTTGGCAAACATTATGTTTCGACAATCTCAGCTCCAGCCATCAGGGCAAAACACAGGGCCAGGACTCTGCCTGATGCTCCTACTCTTCATCAACAGTGGCCAAAGTTATTGCCGTTGACAGACTCTAAGCCAGTCCTCTAATTCCCTAAGGAGATACACGCAGCCCACCCTGGTACCAGAGGCCAGGCTACCTGGCTACATGGAAATCAACAAACATCCTGAAACACCAACGAGTTGTTCAGCTTTTAGGAGCCTTCCTCTGGAACAGCAAGGACTGAAACAAGCACGTCACCCTCTGGTCACCAGAGCTTCCACAATAACATCTTCAAGGCAGTGATCGTGTTTGCTTTTCGGAAGCCTCCCTCCCTGTAGTCCTCCCTGGCCTCTGGGGCAGCTGGAAAACTGTTTGTGCCTCGCAGGTGCAGAGGGGCCAACTGGTGCTAGCAGCTACAGCTAAGTCCGTCTCCAAAAGCAGCAGAGCAAGCTCTTTCCCAGATTTAGGCACAGCAAGGAATAATTAAGCATAGTTTGCAAAATGTCTTTTTCTCCTTTTCTGATGCCGGTTCTGATGGACCCTAGGAGAGCAAGCAGGAATCAAACCATACATATTTTGCCGAGCATACTCTGACACAAAACCCAGGAGAGCTGAACTCCAGATACGATGACAGCTGCTAGTAGCTCCACAAACATTTGCTATGTTATCACACTCTCAAGTTACAAGACCTGAAGGACCATGGCAAAAATCCATGCCAGACACAGCAGGCACTGACTCATGGCTTAAGGTTTATAGATACAGTTAAAAACTAGCTTTACTCAGGTCAGCCAAAGCATAACTAAAATTCCCAGCCCTAGATAGACTCACTAAACATAAAAAGCAGCTCAGATCTCCACCAGAGTCCTCAAATTTCCAGGAAAGGGGTAAAGAAACCCAAAATGAACCACAAGGAGAAAGACAGGAAAGGAAGTAAACTCAAAGCAGAAGTGACTTGCTGTTAACATATGGAAGTTTAGATGCTTTTGATCGTACAACAGCGTACTCATTTCTGCTGTCACCAGACACAGAAGTCAGTTGAGCCGTTCATTTGGAAATACTAAGTAAAAAGAGGATTTTATGTGCATCTGCCTATCTGCTCAGGAGGTAAGACTTCTCAAAGGCCACACCTTGTTGATGCCACAGTTTTCCCTGCCCAGAGGGCAGGTCAAGCCCGAGCCACACTGCGGCTCCTGTCCTGCACCTGCCGCACTTCCGTGCAGTCATGCTACTTCTCCCAGAGGACAGAAAGGACTGAAATCCTCACAGCCTGTCTCATCCATCTTTTTTTTTTTTTCCTNCTCATCCATCTTTTTTTTTTTTTTCCTTGTTCAAGGAGACACCTTTTAAAAACAACCCACCTGTCTACAGGCAGTCTTTCCTAGTATTTGTCAAGGATATTTGAACAGATTTGACTGTAATGAATGTCATGCCTCCAACTGCTGAAATGAACGAGTCGTTCCCAGACTTCCTTTTTTTTTCTTTTTAAAAATGCTGTTTATTGAAACATCTGTCAAATCTGCTTGGCAGCCTCAGGGCATGAGCCTCGGCTGTATTCCCTGCATGAACTCAATGCAGGCACTGCTGGAAGAGAGCACAGAGAAGTTCTCACTCCTGCAGATTGGGCCAGTTACAGTTTTGTTCCCCAATTCAGGGGACGGGGATAGGCCACGGAGCAGGAGTTTGTGGTTCTGCACCGATGCGGAGCAGGGGTAGGCTTGGAAAGAAGTTTGCAAACTCTTCAGGGCAGAGAGCTTTCACTAGCACCTCTTGGCAAGTTGCAGAAGCTGCTTGCAGATTTTCATTAATAAATACCAAATTTAACACACACACAGAAACAGCACAATTAGCATCCAGCATATTTTGCCTGCCA
The DNA here is from genome assembly GCA_008694505.1 of Cyanoderma ruficeps. NCBI lineage: Eukaryota > Metazoa > Chordata > Aves > Passeriformes > Timaliidae > Cyanoderma > Cyanoderma ruficeps. The sequence goes on along the minus strand of VZDJ01000250.1, from coordinate 478,807 downwards.
CTTCCCGTGGGCAGAGCACCCCAATTCAACTCTGCCTTAAGAAAGGCACCTGCAAGCAAGCGGCTTTTGGAGAAGAAACTTTCTCTCTTGGCATTCCTGCTCCTAAGATTCTTAGTTTTGTAAGACCTATAGTTATAAAATAGACTTCAGTTACTTTCAGCACCACTGAAATGCCTCTGCCTTTTGTCGTGGCAGGAGAGAAATCCACCTATCAGTCCAATCAAGCACTGGGAGCGGGGTCAGAAGTGAGAATCCCTCACAGAGGGCATAACTACAGTACCAGTAATTAGGGAAGTAAAAAGGGAAGACAGAACACAGACTGAAAAAAGCAGCCTGCACCAACCAAATACCCCAAAAGCTCACGTAGAAAACAAGCAAGCAAACAAACAAACAAACCAAAAGCCAAGGAAAAATCTCTGACTTTGGAAGCTAGTAGTCTGACTTCTGAATTCAACCTGCTGGAGTTGAAGCCTGTGGATGACCTTCACTGTATGGCACATGACATCCTTGTGTGTTGGACCTTCAGGGTTTTTGGAGAGAGGATTTTAATTACTTCAGGAACAATTCCTCACATGGTGAAAGCAGCCCAGGGTGGATTTGTTTCACTGAACTGCCTCTCTGGGCCAGGGTGCCCGAGTGCCACATGTGGAACGCCCTGTGAACAAATCTACCAGTGCAATCTGAGGTCGGAGATCCCTTTCTGTGTAATTACAGGGCGGTGCCGATGTACAGATGGCTTCATGTGAAGCTCCAGGCACCCACAACTAGCCAGCAGAATCTGGCAGCAAACGTAGTTGGAAGCAGACAAAAAAGAGACAAGTTTGCCCTGACTTTGACAGACCTGCCTATAAATATACATAGGGGCTTGTAAAGCACATCTTTGCTTGCTAATTTCTCATGTCAGTGGGGATTTAGGGCCAGCTGCATACTTTCTACCGGAAAATAGCCTTGGCTATACATCCTAAAGATGTCTTGCAGCTCTCTGCCTTGCATTTGGAAGGTATGCATGTGGATTTGTAAGGCGTAAGTCAGCAGTTAGTCCATCTGATTATAAATCACATGACTTTGTACTGTGACCACATTAATACTCTGCCATCAATTAAAAAAGGGAAAACTAGAGCTACCCTGTAATTTTGGTCGACTGAATCAAGCCTGTTCTGTGGATTCACACGCATTTGGTTCCAGATCTAGGAGATGCTCAACAGCCACATTCTTAATGACTTACACATGCAGCTCATGGGGCTGACAGGCTGAAGGCTTTTGTTCCCTCAACAAAATGTTCTCTTGACAGGAAAAAAAGAGAGATAAAATGAACAGCGGCATTGCCAAGGGTGTTGAAGTGGTAGAGGGACTTTTGTCACAGCTGCAGCTTGGGCAGAGGTGCTCCTTCCTTCCCCAGCCCTGAGGTCTGACTGTCCCACCCTTCCTGCTGCTGGCATAGGAAAGCGGGGAGCGACGCAGAGCCAAATGGAATCACACTGTGCTGCCCTAGAAAGAGGTTTTTCCCAGGAAACACGTGCACGACCACTTGCCCTGGCTGCAGGCTGCAGCTCAGCAGAGGCTGTCACCAGTGCTGCCAGACTGTGCCACACTCATCATGGCCCAGCAGCCTGAGCTGAAGTACACCAGAAACCACTGTCACGGCTGCCTCACACTGGTCAGTTATTTACTTTCTGGTGTCTTTCATGTATTTCCTGCCCCCAGCCATAGTTCAGTACTCCATTACCCCAGGACAACCATCCCAAGGCAAGCTGTGACCAAAACTGGCAGCATGTGCTGTGCTGTCAACAGGTTTTACTGCAGGCATGGAAAGCCAACCAGATGGGACTGAGGAAGTACTCTCCAGAGGACCTAGTTCTGCGGGCTTCTCCTTGACATCTCAGAGATTTCCTCCAAGACTCTTTCAAAGTCACCACTACTCCAAAGCCAGAGGAAAAATGCTGCTGAGCTGCTGCTTGGCTCCTTTGCTGGCACCAGGGAGCTGTGGAGCATGCAGAGCCTTGCACTAATTAAATCCCGGTGACACTGGGACAGAAAGCATTACCCAAGACTCCATTTATGGAACCGATGTTGTTTCTTCACAGAGAAGACAGATGATTGGAGAGAGAAGAATGAAGGAAAGGAGAAAAGGGAGACACCGTCCTCTATCAGTTCTTTGCAGTCTTTCCCCAAGTGCCAAGCCTGCCTCTATTGCCTGTGAAAGGACAGACTTCTTAGGGGAAAACAGGCTTTCAAGTACAAAAACAGAGCCCAACTTCTCTGTCTCCCCAGTCACACCAGAGCCTTCTGTTGTGATCACTTCTGTGATCAGTCAAACACATGCTGCCATCTTGGATTTGGTTAGCAGCCACCCCACACATGGCTGCGCTGCCTCAGGGGCCCTGGACGTGTGGGCTCGGCAGCAGTCATCACTGTCCTTCTATGACTTTGTTAGAGTGAGTTTGCAGCTCTGGCCTCTCTACCATAACTCCCCCACTGCCCACGAGCTCCTCTGCTGAGCTGTGCCTCCCTTTTGCTGGTGGTAGCTTTTCTCTGCATTTCCTTCATCCACTTCATTCAAGAGTTCAGGAAATCGGATCCTGGCCCAAGAGTGGCACTTGCATAGCATTGCTCCCATTTTCATACTTCTTTAAGTTTATGAATTTCCAGGCTCTTCTCACAGCCCACTGCAGATGCTGAAGGAGGTACCACCATGTGGAATCAGAGTTTTGTGGAGAAGTCTGTGGTACTTTGTGTTGCCCTGGCATCCACAGCACTCATTAGTGAAACTCTCAGGTTTCAAGCAAAGCAGGACAGCTCGGAAACCTGACCTAGCGTGGGGCTCATCGATCGGCAGCTAAATCACGATTACAGACCTGTCCTGACCATGCTCCATCAGCATCCTGATCCTTGTTCTGTTTGCAGAGATGAAAGATGGAAGAACTTGAACCTGTATGAACTCCATATGTTTGGTATCTTCCTAAGCTGTCCTGTGTGGTCTGCCCCTTGATGGGAAAAAAGCCTAAGTAGAGCAGAAACTCTCTTGAGAAAAGTAACTCTCTGCATTTCTAATGAAATCCAACTGCTAACTCCATTAGAGTCTCCCTGTCAGCATTCCCAAGCACACCCTGCTTGCTTGCATCAGTAAAATCCCTCAGTCAACCAGTTTGCCTGAAATACAGCTGGAACTATAAGCTATGCATCTGAAAAGACAAGCAGAGTTAAGATACCCTAAGCTGAAGTTTAAAAAGTAGCCGTGTTACTCAGAAATGTTTCCCAGCGTTGAGCAGCCCAGAGAAACACAACTGAAACCACACAGGTTACTTTCCACTGGTCATCCTCCCCTCAGGTACCTTATACCACTTGTTCCTGAGGTATAATTGTGACTTGGCTCTTATTTCTCATCTGAAATCACAAGTGCTAGCAAATCCTGAGCAAATCCCAAAACTGGCTTGGTTAGGAAGAAGTTCCATTTCCTTGGGCACCACTCCTGACAGTTAGCAAGTTTGCACAAGGCTGACGCTAACAGCTGGCTCACAGCAGCTTCCCCCATGCCTCTGCTGTTGTGTGAGAGCCTTCTGAGCTCATCAACAACTGTACCTGGACAGGCAGTGTCAGCTGTGCCACACACCAGGTGCAGCCCCACTGAGTAACAGCAGGAAACGCCTGCTGCGAAATTACACACCGGGATAGTCTTGATGCTGTTCTCAGATAGCGCCCTGGCACCTTCTGAATAGATTTTCACATCAAAGAATCACTAATATAAACACACTTTGTTTACAGTGCTCCTGGAAAATCGTTGTTCAACATCTTCTCAACATCTATAAATCACCGATCAAGCCAACTTCTACAACTCCTAACCCAGCCAAATGCCAAGTTTTGCTGTGAGTTAAATCACTTAACTCTCAAATCACTGCAGTGCTCTGGAGGACATGCTGGTGAAGCTTGCCAAGAGCGCTATGACAGCTTCCAAAGGATCTTGGTGAGGGAAATGCCCAGCAGGTCACCATTTCTTGAAGTGCTGGAGAGCAAAACTACAGTAAACAGCCCTTCAACACTGAACTAGACCCTCATGATCTAGTGCATATGATTTAAAAACGCTATCATTTAACTAAATCGCTTATTAATAAGAGAAAAACCATTGCAATGCAGTCAGGGTAGGAACACATAACTTCCTGAAAGTTCCTTTCAGCCAGCTGAAACCAAACAGGTGACCTAAGCAGGCCACATTCTGTGCTTTTGCTTATATGTTCATTGTTTGGATACAAAGTGAAGCTTTAAATACAACCTTTTCTTTCAAGTACTGGTTGGATGTGGTACATGCAAATCTGTCAAAGAGGTAAGTCCTAAGAATTCTCTGTACAAAAGACTTGGAAACATCAGTTACAGGTCCCCTCACAAAAGGTATTTCTTTCACAGAACCCAGAAACATTAACACACAACCATCAAAAATCCTCATGATAATGTCCCACTGGGAGGTGGGGATGCATTCTCTCATCAAAGACTTCATGCTCATTGCTAACAGACTCCACGCCCTGAGCCCCACTTGCAAACGCAACTCCTGACCATGAAACCAAGGACAGACGTGACCAAACTGCTTATGCAAAAGGAGAAGCAGATTCCTCAGTTCCTGTTAAGCCATGTGGTAATCCTAATTAGCAGTATTTTCCAAGTAATTATAGTCTTAGAATACTGATGTTAATAAAAACAAAAAGTAAGAGGCCCCCTGGGATAGTTCTGTTGTGTCTCTGTTGAAATTCCAGTAAACACGTCTGGAATTCATACCAGTAGACAGTTTGAAAATAAAAAAAATCTCAAATGTACTTCACAGTTCAGCTAAATCAAAGCAAATCTGATTCTCGTAAAGTCTGAGTCAATGTCAGTTGATGCAAATGAGCATTTGTTGAACAAGTGAATCTCTAAATGCATTCAGCCTCGGAGCCAGAATCACACACGGTGTAACTTGTTGATTAATTTGTCTATATGGGGCATCAAGAAAACATTTTCTGCTTGTTTTTAAGAACAACATGCATTATTAAATCTCAGAAAAAGTTCTCTATTTAACAGCGGCAGCTACTATACAGGATACAATTCATTCTGATTTTCCCTATCCAGATGCATGCCACCATTAGGCATAAGATCTGGCACCAAAGACACTCTGGGAAAGACTGCAATGCATGAAAGCGAAAATCACATCCACCATTTGCAGTTCCATTGTCAGGAACACCTCTTCCTCCTTTTGAACTGCAGTCCTCCACTACCTCCACCTTTTGTTTTGGCAGCCCTCTAAAGGAGATTTTTAACTACCTCAAGAGACAAGTCTTCCTTGAACCCACGGGCAGGGAATTTTTTTCTTTTCAATATTCCCTCACACGTTGAATAAGCCAATGTTCCAAAAAGCCCAGTACAAACTGCCATCTCCACAGGATGAAGCCAACTCCCAAGTTCTTTCTTTGCCTTTTTCTCCCTTTCTGTCTGTTCTTTGGGGTTTTTAAGAGTCGAAACCATGCCTCTCCAGCAGGGCCATCAAACACCACTTGCCCCATGATACTCCGAGAAACCAAAGCCACATACTATCCTCATTGTGAACAAAGTGCCAGTCACCAAATGTACACAAGGTTCTTGAATATTACTTATCCTTGAACTCGTCTGATACCACCCCTCAGTTTATCATCAGATGCACTGATAAGACTCTCCCAGTGCTGGTGCCTGGGACCCACATGCAGCAAAGAGGGGACTGAACGTGCAGCAGCCGTGCGCTGGTTCTCCCTCTCCGGCCACCAGGCATGTGCACGCCCTTCCTCTGGTTCCCCTCCAGGGTGAGGATGTGTCTGTGCTCCCTGCAGCCGGCATGCCTCACCATCTGAGCCAGCGGCTGGTGTGCCGCGTGCTGCAGCCCTGCATTCCCACTGCTCAGCCACAGACAACGTTTGGGAACCAGCGGTCAGAAGTGCCCTACCGTGCCGTGATGCCCTACCCAAAAGACAAGGCAGGAGACTCGGGCATGCCTTTGCTGTGCTGCTGCCCGGGCTGGAGGGAGGCTGTGTCCAGCCCTGCTGGCAGCCTGTGCCCTGCAGTCTGCAGCCAGGGGCGGCAGCAGGGCTGCTCCCAGCCGTGCCGGGGGAAGCAAGGGGCACCAGCTACCACCGGATACCATGTCAGCGCTCACAACATATTGCCAACAGCAGGGCTGTGGGAGAGGAGAGTGGATCAGGCTCTCCTCCACATGTTTGGCATGTACAGAGACCCAGTTACCATGGACCGAAACCGTCAGCATTCGCCAAGTCTGAGGACTGCAGGTACACATGGCAACAGCTGTGGGAGAAAAAGGAAGGGGTTAAGGATGGATTTTAGTCAACCACCTCATCTGCCACTGATCTACGGACCACAGCTGTAACAGTGAAGTGCCATGCTAAAGCTTTAAAAATCAAAATATCTGAAATGTCTCTCCTCCAATGAACATTTTTGGAGACTTCGTCTATGTGCTAAATAAAGGTTCAGTTTCACCCTTTACTACTTCAGCAAAAGTTCCTGAACGCAGCTGAGAAGTCCAGCAGAGATAAGAACACACCTCTGCCCCAGCCCAATGCATTACACCAGTCCTTGACTGCTGGTGACACAACAACTACAGATTTTGGATTCACTCATTTTAAGCACTCCAAAACATTTTTTTGAGGGTCCGGACAACCTTCCAGAAAAAGCAGCTGTCAAAATGTATCATACAATATCCTAGCAGACCTCCTCCACACTGCTGCTATAATTAGGTTGGGGTTTTTGTTTTGGCTTTAAAGCAGCTTGCAGAGAATATAATTTTCAGTTTAAATAAATGAAATGTTCCGAGTACATCAGGTCCATAATTATATTTCAATTTGAGAAGAATGTATTCAGTTTAAAAGAAAGCAAGCAGCATAGTTGGTGGTAATTTAATTTACCATTCAAAGCTTCTGAAATTTCTGAGATTTCTGAAAACCAAACCCTCAAAGTAACTGCAGTTCACAAAGACACAGAAAGTGGGAAACTCCTTCCAAAGTGAACACAGCGTTCACATCTCCCTTTCAGTGCAGCCCTTTATAGGAGAAGCTCGGAAGCTTTTACCCTCCAGTTCTCTTCTGATGCTTCCTTGACTTCATTGACTTTGAGAATTTGAGTCCCCACCTCAAGGGCTGTGACCAGTAACAGACAAGGTGACATAGCTCCTGTCAGGGTCTGGCTGGCTGTGGTGCTTGTGTGACACAAAACACCAATAAAAAAGGCTTCACCACCTTTACAGGCACTCTGTGTTAACCCACCTATGCAAAACAGGCAGCAGTTAATGTGGAACCTGGCTCCAAAAACACACAGAGGCACATTTATGACAGTTCTGTATATGTATGTGAACCAGAAGGCTGCTTATATTCAAGAGCTGCCTGGACAAAGTCAGGGAAGATAGAGACATAATAAGTTGCTGATTCCCCTCTGTCTCTCAGGATGCTCCATCCTATTATACTGAGAAAACCAGGGATCGCCAATAGCAAAGAATTTAATGCCTAAATATCATCTCCCAGCTGTCCTAACTGGGCAAGAATTTAAACAGAAAGAAAAAGCAGCAGTCAGTGAACTCAAGAAGGCCAGCACCAAGTGACCGGCGCTGCTTATTTTTTTCCCTCCCTAATTTATTTCAACAAGTTCTCTGAAACAATGAGCACTGAAAAGATACACAGGAATGTTTCCCAAACAGGTACACAAACATCTTGAGGCAGTCCACAGCCACTCTGAACCTCAGCCTGATCCTACCTAAAACATCAGCACTAGGGTTCTAGGGTTTTATTTCTATGCTGACAACTTGCCCTCTAATTATATTTCCTTCATACTTAACAAGTAAATTTTCTCCCCCATTTCTTCAGCTTATTTTTCATTTGGCATTTAAAAAAAATGCTTTCTATTCATGCTTCAACTCTTCTGAACTATTCCCACCCTTTCACTAGGCCAAACAGAAAATCAGCAATACATCAAGCAAAAGCATGTTCTAGTCCAACGCCTCCTTGGGAGTGGGTGTGAACCCTTCCTAAGCCAAGAGCTCCAGTTGCCCTCTTCCTTTATTGCCCAGCTATGGAGATTGAAACAGAGAGAATGATGGAACTGATAAAGGAGCCTGGTGTCTTAGGCCTGATCAAGCAGAAACCACAGGAGAGACAGAAACAGATAAAGGTTCCTTGGGGTAGAAGTGACCAAGAAACATGTTGTGAGACTTTGTAATGATTACCAAGTAACTGATGTCGTAAAGAATGTATAACCAATGAGAATTCTTAGCAAAAACAGAACCCTATGTGAGTGCCATTCAAGAAAAACCCTATATAAACACTTTGTATCCTAAATAAATTTGGCTTCTGATCAGAACTTGGAATGTCCCTGTCTCTCAATTGCTGATAATTGGTGCCCCACGTTGGGAGGAAGGAACAGCCCAACTGGCTGCAATCAGTGAGCACTCTGAAACGGGAAGAGCTGGTGAAAGAACCAGGAGTGGGCCTGAAGCAATTCCTCCACAGAGAAGGAGGTGAGCCAGGGGGAACATGGGACAAAGTATGTCTAACGAAGAGAGAGGTGTTTTTAAGCTAATGCTTGCTTTGCTTGTGAAATAGGGCAAATCCTTGCCAAAGCTGAACTTGAAACTTATTCTGAAATGGGTAGCTGTTAAGTGTTTCCTCTATTTTTACAACTGCTGTTTGGGATGATGTGGGGGTCAAGCCCTATGATTTAGCTACTACAGGCCACAAGCTGGCAATGTGAATGCTCCCATCTGGGAGGGCAATCTTTGAGACACTGAAAAAGCAAGAGCAGCCTCAGGCTGTATTTTCTGTGGATACCGCCAGCCCCCTACCCTGCCCTGTCTGTCCCAGCTCATCTGAAACTGGCACCTCTGATACTGAAGAGCAGCCCCAACCATCAACCACCCCTCAGCCCAGACAAAGGAGGGGACAGCACCCTAGCTTGCTGTCCTTAGCAGCCTGTGTTGCCAATGACCACTCTAGCAGTGACGGGGAGGGGTAGCCCTCGGATCCGGGATCAAGAGATCAGATGCTGAGCCTTTATGGAATTTACTGACCACTTAAAACAAGCTCTTGAAAGACAAATTGACAATGACATTGCCAGAGAGGTGTTGCTTTTTAAAATTAAGTGTTGAAAATGCTAAGGAGGACTGTAAAAAACTGCTTAAGTCCTTGCCTAAGGACTTGCTGGAAATGACAGAGGCATGTAACACCGCAAGCTTCAGCCCAGCTGCCACAAGCAGCCTTCGCCAGACCATTGCCAGTTTGCAACCCACCTCACCAAGGAGTGCAGGACTGGACCTGGCATCACAGTAACATTACTTGATTCATCTATTTGCTTCCCAGAGGAGTTTTCAGACCACCAGGGCAGCATATGCACGCATTTGCTTTTAGGTCGGTCATCTACCTCTTTGACGGGACTGTTTGTTCTCCCTGGGGTAATTGACTCTAACTCTGACAATAAGATTATGATTGCCTGGACACCTCAACCACCTTGCACCGTGCCCCCAGGGGACTCAAATAGCTCAATTGATTCTACTTCCCCAATGAGCATACCCTTCACAGACATAACACAACAAGCGGGGTTTCGGTCTACTGGGACACCCCAAGTATGCTGGGTACAACCTGTATTACAACAACGCCCCACATGCCGGTGTACCCTGACATTAAACAGACAAGAGATAACACTTGTTAGCCTCATAGACACAGTGGTTAACATTACAGTTATCTCTCAAGCCAAAAATGCCCTCACAAGGGTCCCTTGCTGAAGTGCCGCAGGCACTGTCAGGTATTGGAGGGAGCAGTCACAGCTATCAAAGCCGACACTTGAAACAAATCAAAAGCCCTGAGAAGTTCCTCGCCCATTTGTATTACCAGTGCCAATGGTGTTATGGGGTAGGGATGTCCTCTCACAATGGGGTTTTAGAATTCAACCACATTTTTAGTAGGGAGCATTGAAGCACGTGACACCTTAAAACTAACATGGAAAGCAGAACCAGTTTGGGTAGATCAATGCATCTCAAGTTCAACAGGAAGGGAGAGCCAGAGATGGCATCCCTCCTGAGAGACTACAGAAAGCCTCTTATGTTTTCAACTTTTTGAATTGTTCTTTGATAGACCCTAGTCAAATAGTTACTGCCTTTGAGCAAGAGCTGCTCCTCTCCTTCCCTTGTTTAGTTTGTCATACTGGGCATCATCAAGCCTGAGGTGAATGCAAATGTGTTGAATGTGGGACACTGGGGTACTGTACATCTCATAAAAAGGAGGGGTGCTTGCTGTCAACGTGATCCAACAAGATGCAGCAGAAATAACCCACAGATTCAATGATTATTGTGTGGGTATAAGTTTGGTCTACCTGAACAATTGGAAATTACCCCGGAGCAGTGGCTTACTGCTACTGAGAATAAGTATAAATTATGATTTCCCAAATATTATGTTATTTACTGGGAATTGTTTCTAGTGCTCAGACACGGCCTGTTAACCAACCAAAACCAAATGTTTGGGTAACCTTAGCAAATGTTACACGACAAGATGTAGTTACTTGGCCACTGCATGCCCTGATAATCCCTTTTGTGCCTAGTTGCTTCGCCCTTAGACAATTGGCTTTGCCTGAGTCAGGCAAATACAATGTTGCACAGCAGCAATCATGCTGACACCTGGGACCAATGGACCCCTTATTTTTCCCTGGAGTCCCTTAAGCCTCAAGAGTTAGAACTTCTGGGCTCCGTTAGTTAAAATAGGCTTATAGGTATTTAGCATTATATTATTTATTGTTATGGTTATTCCTTGTATTTTACAGTGTGTGAAAAATTTAATAGGCAAGTCATTTAAGTGTGTATTTTCAGTTGGATAGGAAGGGGGAGGTATGGAGATTGAAACAGAGAGTATGATGGAACTGATAAAGGAGCCTGGTATCATAGGTCTGATCAAGCAGAAACCACGGGAGAGACAGAAACAGATAAAGATTCCTTGGGGTAGAAGTGACCAAGAAACATGTTGTGAGGCTTTGTAATGATTACCAAGTAACTGATGCCGTAAAGAATGTATAACCAATGAGAATTCTTAGCAAAAACAGAACCCTATGTAAGTGCCATACAAGAAAAACCCTATATAAACACCTTGTATGCTCAATAAATTTGGCTTCTGATCAGAACTCAGAATGCCCCCGTCTCTCAATCGCCGATACCCACCACCACCCACTGGAAATGCAGTCTGATTTACCACACTGTGCTGTGAAGTAATCTATCCTTGCTCTTTACTTGGATTTATCACACACTTAGTCACTGCTTTCTATGAATAGTATATCCTCAATGTAGCAGCGTGGGTGGATGGTGAGATGCCACTACCCTGCTGAAAGCGTCTTCTCAGGAAGCCTCTTGGGACGGCACACAAACAATCACTCAAATCCACACACACACACCACAGACAGCTCAGTGAATGAAAGGCAGGAAGGGTCTTCTGTATAGGATTCCAGCAGGGTTTATTGATCCACACACCAAGGGGATCCAGGGACAAAAGACAAAGATAATGGAGGGTTCAGGTTTAAGTACAAGGGCAAGTGGGGGTGGAGCAGAGCATCAGGAGCCAGGGAACGGAGGGCACAAGGGCTGTGCAAGGGCAGGGCAGGGAATATGAGGGTGGACAATCAGTGATACAAAAACCAATGGGGAAACAGGGAAAGGAGAACCCTCTAGAACTGGGATATATATGAACAATAGAGGTGGGCAAGGCCAATAGGCCAATGGGAAAAGCAAAACAGGTAGATTAATATAGTGCTGCAGAGCACCATGGGGGAGAAGACTTTTTCTCTCACCCTAAAGTGAGGAGGCACTCTCGAAGCCTGTGATAAATTCCTCCTGGGCATTGCCCTGGAAGTCCCCCTGATAGGCTCAAGGGCCTCCACACTCAACACTTCTGCTTAGAAATATTCTCTGACACAGTTTTCAGTCAGGTGGCTTCCAAAGTAATGCTAAAGTCCTCAATAGCAAGGATAGGCAGGAACCTTTATGCCTTGCTCCAGGACGTGAATACACAAAAGCAGTGTAATAAAATATTTTAGTGGAAAGATAAGGCAGCGATACCAGCATCCCCTACCAAAGCCTTGCACATCTCTGATGTGCTGTCTCAGTTTGTAGAAGCTCAAGGCTGTGACATCACAAGCTGCCTCGAGGCACAAGGATGACCATGTACACCTGCAACTACAGGCATTTCCTCCCTGCTGCCTGAAAACAGCCGACAGCATCAGCAACATGTCCCCCGGGCAAAACACGCACCCTCTGCACAGCCAGAACACCCGGAGCAGAGCAACAGAGCATTTGACTACTGCGGGATCCAGCCAGACATTTCCTACCTTGTTTCCAGTGGCAGAGAACACACACTCCAGGCTGCACCTTTCCCTGGCCCACTCCTGGCTTTTGTAAAGCTCAGACTGGTGTCCCCACCTCACAGCTCCTGCAGCCAGTCCTTTGGCTCCACAACTTGGGGGTGACTAAGAACAGAGACAGTGTGGTTGCAGCAAAGAGCACAGGCATCCAGAGGTGCAGGTGCAGGTCTCCTGGAGGTTAGGAGAGCCCTGTTGCAGCAGGATCATCTGTTGTTTCCAAAGATGCATAGGATTTAAAAGACTTGAGAATTCGCAATTACCCTGAAATCCCATCTTCACACTCAGGCTCTTCCAAACACTACAGAAGGGTCCCAGGAATTGGGTGCTAGAAAGGCAGGAGTGGCTCCACAAGCCTACAGGTTCAGGTTAGTGCCCATGCCAACCTCGGAGATGCCCTGTGTGCAGCTCAGAGCAGAGCTGCTTGGCTGGAGCATCTGCCACAGGGAACTGGGACACGCTCTCAGAGAGTCTGGGTGTTACCCATCTGAGCAGCTCCACTTGGCGCAAATTTCTGTTTCTAAATGCCTGACTGCACGGTGTGCACTTAAATACTGCCAGTGCTTGCACTTACTGCATGTGCACAGGACATTAAAGTCATCTCCACTGGAGGAGATGAACGAGTAATTGCTGAAAGACCACAAAAGAAATGAGTTGTCTGTCTAAGAGCAGATGGAGAGAAGTGCTTCAGCAGAGCCCTTTCATAACCCTCTTGATGCTGAATGAGAGCTGAGATTGTCAACACAAATCAAAAGCAGCAACACACATTGTCTGTCCAGGGCGGAGGTTTAATCCCAACCCATTCCTTGCTCAGCTTCCCCAGTCTGACCTCATTCAGGATGGAGTGCTGTGTCAGCCACAGCCCAGTCTTTCCCCACAGACATTGTGTCGTTCAGTTTACAGCAGCAGTAGAAATTAGGATGATACAGTATGAAATAGAGCTGTTAATACCTGCAATTAGTTAAAGCTTTAACCTTTGAAGACATTAAAAGAATGAACTAAAATTATGCCCTTAAAAACAAAAAAACAAGATAGTTCCAAAGCCATTACGTACATCACATGCCACGAACCAGGTGTGAGACCAAATCTTTCTCCATCTCTCAAACTGAGATGTATGCCATTTCTCTATCCAAGCATGTTGCCAGGATCAACTGCCTCTCAAAGCTTCTCCAGAAATGAATTTAATCTCACCAGGTCCAGCTCTGAGATTCAGAATCCCTAAACAAACCTGGGGACAAGGAGGGATTCACACCATGCCCCTCAGGGGGACCAGCAGGAGTAGATCTGGAAGGACTGAGAAACACTACTTCAAACCTAAGCAACAAAGGCCATTTTGCAACGCCGCTTGGCAAACTTTGAGCACCAATATTACAGGCAGGTTGGGTTTTTATCAGAGTCATTTGCATGGCACTGATCCAAAGCAGCGTCTGAGTTTGGGGCCACTGTCCTTGCAGATTCTCTCATTAAATGACTGTGATTTTTAGAAGAACAAGCTGTCCAGTAGCCTCTCACATTTTTGAACACATCAGTTTTCTTCACATTGAATTTTGTATGGCAGCATCTCTCCATCCACTGGGATGCCAGAAGCACAGCAAGTACAGGGGAATGTGGCAGCAGCATCTTTTAGGACAGTAATGCTGACAGGATGAAGAACAGCCCCAGCTGTTTCACCCTGAAACAAACTTCAATTCTGCTTATCTTGACAGAAATGAACTACGACAGGCAGGGACTGGCAAGAAGTAAAAGGCATAATGCAGTTTTTTAGGGATTTCCTTTCCATATTAAAGAATTTAATACATCATATTTGCCTTCCATGCTCAAAGGCAGCATCCTCAGCCCTCAGAGGATGAATGTTTTCCCTTGCTCAAAGTAAAGCTTTTCTTGATGTTTTGAAACACATCCCAAACTGTTCCTGTAACAACAAACCAATTTCCTTGCACTGACCAGAGGAAGAGATGGACAACTGAGGCAAGATAGTTCAACTGTCCTAATTGTAAACAAAATTCCGTTGTGTTCTTATTTATACCAGACAGCTCCCACTAGATACCCACTATAAAAACACCCCATAGGTACAGTTAACACCCAGAAGTGAAGGACTGGATTCCAAGAGGTTGTGGGGAGGGATGCTCAGTTATACACGTGTTCTTATTTATGTAATTCTCTAGCAAAATTACATTGAGCTTTGAAAACATAAAATTAAATATTGATGCCAACAGAATGCAAATGTCTAGAACATCTGCATAGGAGAAACACATTCATGCTAGTCAGAGCAGTGAACTGGCTACAATTACAGCAGTAAGATTTAAACAGGAAGGAGGGGTTTTTTCCACCCAAAGCAGAAGGTACTCTGTGATGTGCTACAGAAGCAAAATCTGCTTCTACATCAAGCAATGCTGCAGAGTAGCTTGGTCTGACCCTATTGCTCTGATCTCCAGCCACTCCTCCACTAACGAGAGCAACTTTCTCTTCTCTGAGAGGGAACAGTTGCTCCCTGATGTTTGCAGCACAGGGCTGCGCGGAGCAGACTTGAACACAAAGGTTTTTGGAATCTCAGGGATGCAACTGACAAACACCGCTCAGCCCACTGAGGGAGAAAAACAGGTTCACACCAACATCTGCTAAACTGAAATTGCTAAAAATGTACAGAAATCCACCAACCCAGATGCAGTGAATTCAAATTTCCATCTGATAAAGTCACTTTCATCACCTGGCTGGGACAGGCAATACAAACCTGGAATCTGCCCTCAGATACTAACAGAGGAACCCAGCTGCCCTGTGGCAAGAGGGAAGAACTGGACATCAAGACCATACTTTTATTTCCAATTTGGTCCAGTACACTTTCTTACTTCATAAAATAAGAAGACACCCACACTTTTTTCTGCCAATCATTTGGTGAAACAATAACAGGAAAAATCCTGCATCTAAATTCCATCCTCCTTGAACTCTCTGCACTTCTCTGGAAATGAGCTGTCCGAGGCAGCTTAGTTTACCCCCTCCTCAGAGAAGCCAAGAACTTGTTAATCATTAATGTCTTTGTTGTTAAAATCACACTGGTAAAAACTTAACCAAGGCAGAGACAGGTTATTAATGTCTCATTTTACAGATGTCTCATTAACAGCAGACAATACAGGCTGGATTAATATCTTAATCCTTTTACCCAGCCCATCATTGTCTGACCCAAATCACTAGAGAGGGAGCTCAGCACTTTTCCAAACTGGAAATGCAGAGAAAGTGAGCAAACAGCTGGACTGGTTCATCCACAAGGAACACACAAGTTCCAATCATATGTTATCTGGTTAAAGCCTACACCCTCTTGTCAGTACTACCCAGAGTCATGGCAATGGAGTCACCAATGCTAAAGTGGGTCAGCAATCTCCTGAACACCAGATGACCGGAAATAAAAGTCAGTCACTGTTCAGGTGTTTATCTGTAATTACCTGTGGACACTCACTTGACCTCAGCATCCTTCCCCCTTCCACTTACCTTCTCTCCACTCATCAGCAGCCCCTCGGACGTTTCTACCCTCAGCCTACCAAGCAGTCAATTCAGCCAAGTGTGCTAAAGCTCTGCTGGGTTTGAGTGTTACCTCTTCCCCTCGGCCACGCAAAGCCGTGTTTCCACATCCTGTCAGTCCCCAGAACCCAGGCCCTCCACAGGGTGCCACAGCAACACATAAAAGCAATCAGACACTGGTGTGACCGACCCAACACAGAGGACAGCCTGTGACGCTGATAGTCACACGCCTGTCCCACAGCAGCGGCCAAGCCCGCGCCCACAGAAGGGCACTGTCCCAAGGGCATGGGGAGCTCCCTGTTTGGTAGGGTTCACCCAACACTGCTGTGACAGCAGCACCGCAGCCGTGGCTTTGGGCCGGCTGGTGTGCACACGCTCCTGCCTGACACACAGAGCAGGGAACAGCTCAGTGCTTCTAATCCCACACTCAGGCAACGTTCCCATTGACGTCAAACATAAATATTGGAGAGCTCAGCTGTGTAAGCCTCTGCAGCAGGGAAAACAAGTATATTTTCAGTACTTAAATGCTTGGCATGCCCTTAAAAGAGAGTTCAGATGAAGCCTTCAAGAAAGGTCTTCCAAAGAAGAACTTGGTGCTGTCCCCACCTTCCCACTGGACAACGAACCTCCCTACACTGCAGCACCAGAGCATCAGACCGAGGGACTGCACTCCAGCGGTGCCATCCTTCCCCAGCCACAGAACACAGCACAGTTTCAAGCCAGAGAAAATGCGCTGCATGCAAGCAGTGCCTGCACCTCTGCCCTCTCCCAAGCTCTGCACATGTTGCACAGAGCTGTCTGGACTGTCAACAGGCTACAACCATAAAGGCTCATTTGAAGTTTTTCAATTCTGCACACTGCTACATTCAGGGACTAAAACAAGCACCAAAGGGAAGCTCATCCAGGACAGGAGAGATCATGCTGCAGGCAGGATGAACAGGATGGGAGTGTAGCTCAATTCACATCTCTGATATGGTGCAAGGAATGGTAGGATGGGACACGGCCATTGCAACCAGGGGAGTTTATTGGCACAGAAGTGTAAAAATGTGGTAGCTAACAGCTGGCCTGAAGGCCTCACAGTTACAAATAACCCTAATTTCATAACTGAAATATAACTAATCAACTACCTCAATTATATAACCCAACCTGTCTGGAGCACTGGGGAGCAGGTCTAGGCTATTGGGGACAGAGGCAACTGTTGGCCAGTTAGCTGGATGGCAACTAATTCAGACAATCAGGACTAACCACATGGACTTTCAAAACTATATGAGAGGAACTGTGCTCTATAAAAGTTGGCTGTTGTTGCATGAACCTCAGTGTGTTTTGTCACGTGCCTGTCTCCAACATCAGTGACACAAAAATACTTGGTGGTAAAATGCACCCAGAGGATGTTTCTGCTGGCAGGAGCCTGGGAATGATAATTCCACCACACATTGTGAAAGAGCAACAGCTGAGCATGTTCCTGGCTGCTTTCACAATGCTAGTGAGGCTCCCATGTTCGGGGATTAATCGGATTAGAGTGGCTTTCTACTTCCCACCCAGGTCAATTGGCATTTTAAGTAATTCACTTGTCGCCCTGGAGAGTGAGGCTGAAGTAACTTCAGTACTAAGCCCTTTGCAGAAGTTTAAGAGCCTTCTCCTCTCCCCAAGCCCTTGCCTCCAGCTCCTGTCTTTCCTGCTTTCCTACGGTTTCACTCTTCAATTTCTTGCGCAAAATGATCAATTAATATGATGCAAAATAAAACACTTTTGAGGAATTTCTACCCCGTTCTCCACACAAAGATAAAGCAAAGAAAAAGCTTTAAACTTCATTCTATGTGAAATCAGAATAAACATGCCCATGAAACCAATTTCCAAGATAACTTGAAGTCCATTTCAAGAATAGCATGAAAAGCTGCTCTTGAAACTCCATTCCAGGAGCCCTGTCCAAGAAGCTGCCTTCCTGGAGAGATGTTATTCTGCCACTGCAGGGGTGCTCTTTATACAGCTAGAAATTAATAGTCAGCAAATGCTTTGATCTTTCCTTTTACTTTTTGTAAGAACTATGTGATGACTTTCAATAATTTCCTTTCTTTGGAACTCTCTGGCTCCACACTACAGTTCAGTACGTCGTCAGCATCTGAGAGGGCACAGCCATACTGGGCAGATCACTGGTGGATATTTCTGCAGCCCAGACAACTCTTCAGAGCTGGTAAAATAGGCACTGGGCAAAACATGACTGAGGTAAATAACAGATTACTACAGATGGTCTTTTGAATACAAAGAAAGTATAAGAGTGACACAAAGTCTTCCTTTTTTTACCCTTCTTGTATAGTAGGGTAAGGAAATGCAAGAGTAAGGGATAAAGTGACATTAAAGGGGTCATGCCAGGAAGCGAAGTGCCTGCTACCAAAGCCTTAATTAAGAAAACCAACATGTTCTGAATATTTTACAGCACAAACTTTCTACCTCAGATCTCTCAAACTCGTAAAGTCAGCAAGGCACCAACAATGAGAATGGTAATCACAGAATATCATAAATATCTAGAATAGCAGATACAGAATGTAAAAAAACCAGGCCAAGTGCATATCAGCTGTCTTGCTGGGATGCCATGAAATGTCGCTGGTTAATGGTGTGTGGTCTTTGTATGTACCAAGTGCTAATGATTATTTTCTCAAAGAAACCATAGTCTCACAGCCTTGTCCTGGAGCAGTTGATCCCAACCAGGGCAATGCTGTGCATGTACATTTGAAAAGGTGTTTAATACAGCCAAGGTCTGCCCACATTCTCAAAGCAAATCCCCATACAAACCTGCCATGCCAGGTGCAGGCAGAGCTCAGCCTCCAAGACAGGCTGTGCTCTTTTAGTCTCCCAGGCAGCAAAAATAATGCCCTCACTCAAAATAATGAGGCTTATGGGAAGATTATTGTCAAGGTCAGGGCTTTCCTTTGTGCGACAAAACAAGCACCTGTTTATTGTCTGGTTACAGAATCACATGCTATTACCTGCTGCACTGTTCAGCCAAGCTCCACGGTCAGGTAGGAAGGACT
The DNA here is from genome assembly GCA_008694505.1 of Cyanoderma ruficeps. Classification (NCBI taxonomy): domain Eukaryota; kingdom Metazoa; phylum Chordata; class Aves; order Passeriformes; family Timaliidae; genus Cyanoderma; species Cyanoderma ruficeps. The sequence goes on along the minus strand of VZDJ01000250.1, from coordinate 459,881 downwards.
GCAATTCACACAGAAGTCCACAGGCTGCAGCTAAGTAAATATTTTACCATCTCACCAAACAGCTCTATCATTGATACAAAATAGTCTTTGTTGTATCATCAAAAGCATCTACCTAGTGATCAGTCAGCCTTAAAACAGTTGCTGTGGGCCATTCCCGATCCTTGCACCTTATTCACTGGCCAGAAATGCCTGAGGTTCTTACAGCACATGGTCTGGCACTTCTTTTCCACAGCCTCAGCAGGCATTGCCGTCTCCTGAGTTGTTCTCTGCTTTGAATTTAATTAAATATTGATGAGAGCCAAGGAAGCCAAGCTTAGTGCTGAGCCGATGTAGAAGCAATAGCTCTTCCCTACACCCTCCTGCCACTTTCCCCACATGCAGTGGGTGCTGAGCTGATGGGGTCTTCATAGAAGACTAAAAAGGCTGGGCTGTTGTAAAAGTCATTTATTGCATGGCTAGATCAGTCTCATGAATGCAGAGTTCAAAGGGTAACAGTTTGTGCTATTAGCCAAAGCTGTCTGGCATAAATTCCCCATGTCCCAAGCAGAAGCAGCCTTCTCAGCAGCAAGAGCAGCAGCAGCATCCATCCATGATCCGTGATCTCTCCATCCGTGGTCTCTAGCATTCTCAAAGCGGTGCATTTTTATTCTATTTTTACCCAATCAGCTACAAATACGATTCTACTACTGTCTTCTTGCACCTGTCCCAGCCTAACACTGATGTACAAAAGTGGTCGTAATTTCTTACACAAATTCCACGTACATAGTTCTATCTGTTCTATCTAGGAATGTTAGAAATGCTGCATTATTGCTTTCATTACGTCTAGGACTTAGTTAACATTGTAAAAGGTGATGTTAGTGAACTTTAAACTAGGTTTTAGGGCTTTTTTTACTAACTAACACAGTCTCTTATTTGCTTAAGGCATTTAAAATATTCTCTACTTATTTAAAACTAAACTTACATTTCTACCTCATGTCTGCATGGATTTAAGTGTTTTAGTTTCTCTGAAGGTTTTAATTCAGCCCTCACATTTCTGAGTACTCTTGAGCCTATGTGAATCGGACCCAGAGGGATTTGCATCCCGACAAGTGGAATCCTCGTTTTGGGAATTGTTTCCACCATCAGAATTTCACAAGGATAAAACTTCCAGTTAAAACAAATTCTCTAAAAAGAAAAGCCTTGGCAACCTCCACCCAAGAAAGAAAAAAAAAAGGCAAAAAAAAAGCAAAAAAAAAACTGAAGAAAGAAACTCTCCCAGAAACACTTCCCAATGATTTTGAGATCCAGTATCTAAAACAAACATTCATATCAAGCCATAAACTTTGTGGGACACAAAGTCCTTCTTAGTTATCATTACAGCAGCAAATCAGTTGCTTCAGTACAGCACAGAAGGCAGTAAAACCTTTCCTCCAAGCACCTTCTTGTTTACTGTTGTGGGATTTAATACACTAATTGATCGTATCAAACTTACACAGACAACAAAAACTTGAATTAAAAGTGTCTACTTTGTCATCTTTCCAACAGGAAAGCTTGTGCTCTCTTTCTCCTGGCAAGCATCTGACTGATCCAGGTGGCAAGGCCCAGGCTTCAGGTGGCTGGCACTGCCTGTGTGGGGACCATCCCAGTGCTCCAGCTGCAGCAGCAGCTCAGCACAGATGTTATTTGGGCCAGGACAGGGAGAGAAGCCTCCCCCAGAACCAGGCAGGCCCTGCAGAATCTCTGTCACAGCCCAGCCACCACCCCTTCACTGCACCCTGAGGGGTGCCAGCCCTGATGATGCCTGCATCAGCCACATGGCAATAAACTAGGGCAGGAAAAGGGGGAGATGCCAAATACTGTCACACACGCAGTGAGTAACAATCCCTGTTATAATCTCTTTGCCTTCCTGATTGGCTACAGAGAATTCAAGAGTCTCACAGTCTCTTCTGTAAGTGTCCCAATTATTCACCTAAGACAGACCCATAGATTTCATCTCCACTTTTTATCATCTTAGTGTGTCACAACCCACCTTGTCCATGATGTTAGTGAGCCAGGGGTGTAAGGCTGCTGATATTTCCCAGGAAATGCAGGGACACTCAGACATGGTAGACTATTTAGGCAGAGCTGGAGGTCTGGAGAAACAGGCAATTTGCTTTTCCTGTCCTGCCACAGACACCTCCCTTTCTGACACCTTTACACTCAATGTATTTCCTCACAAGGATGTGAACCTTAAAAAGTGTAAACACAAGTCAACAAAAAATGGCATGAAAGAAACTAAGACTTTTCTTACGAAGGATTACAGCAGAGCTATACAGATAAAGCCACTCCTGACAACTGCAATACTAAATCCTTCTAGAATGTCCCAGGGACCAAGTGCAAGCAGCTCAGCTCTGGATGCTGCAGGGAACTGCCAACCCCACTGAACCCCCAGCAGATTGCCTGACAGTCATCAGGAATTTGAGGGGAAGGACCATTTGGGACAAATGGCAGGAGCTACCTTGCACCTCTTAAGGGTGGATGGAATGATGCCTCCATCGAGGAACAAGCCCTCTGAGTGCCTATGGCAGTTTTAGAAAGCAGCACAGAGATTTATAAGAAAAAGCACTGAAATCCAATCCTTTCCTTCAAGTCTTCTGCCTTTTTCTGGGCCTTTTCCAAACAGAGGAGCTTCCTTCCCAACTTCCTGCCCCATGTGTCTGCACACTATGCACGGGACTCTGACGGGCCAACACCAGGCACACCCGGAGAATCGAAGTGGTTTGAATGAGGAGTGGTCAAGAGAGAAACTCACTGTGGACACTCTTCATTATAAATATGGGAATATACTTGCAAATGGAGGATTTAAAGTGTAGTAACAAAGGTAAATTAATCAGATGTTGTCAATTGCACTGGCATACACTTCATCCAGAAGGATCCCGGCTCATGTACAAAAATATGGTAGATAACACTAAAAAAAAGGGCAAAAAACCCCCACAAAATAGAAATGCTACATGGAAAATACAAGTTTATTGTTAGTTGTGTCTTTGGAATTACCAGGCACACTAACCTAAAAATGCAGCATAACAACCAGCCACTGTTTCCTTACTACGGATCCAGAGTTGTTGGTTTTATCCCAGCAGCTGCAGAAAGAACAGGAGGATGACGCAAGCACAGGAAAGGAGCTGGCACCTGGAAATGCCAGTAAGAAACGTTTCCAGTCAAACCAAAACAACAACTAGTCAAAAAAAGCCCTGAGCCTAAAGGCCTTCGACCTTAGAATGGGACACAGGTTACTCATCTGGGATCACTGGAGTCTTAAAGCCATTCTTTACAAACCACTGTCGTCTAAGTCTGATACCTATGTCTCTATGCCCTGGGACATATCCGAGTGCCAGTGAACATTTGGTTTACACTTCCTTTTCTCTTGTTTACATTTTTAAGAATTTGTATTAGTCATGTTAATTTAATCAGCTGACTGAACTGCATGTCACCGTGAGACAGATTTTAACAACCAGGGCTTGTAAATACTACTTAAGAGCAATGAACAGTAACCAGAGTTTACTTATCAAATCCAGAGTGAAAACAAAACACTGATTTCCATTAGGAAAGCAATGAAAATATTTTCTACACATATAAAACCAGGTGCATGTCTTCAAAGACCAAACACTCCCAGGAAAAGGCTGGAAAATGGTAACGCCAAAATTAGACCAAACTAAGGTAAAGAGAGAAAGAAATTATGAATCTGAAAAACTGTTGTGCAGGCTGCAGTGAACCTTTAGCAGCAAAGCTGGTGCAGGATGCTCCAGGCAAGGGAAGGCATTCCTCACACACACCACCACTGATCACATCACTGCCATCACGGAAATGGCTGCCAGACCTGGCTGGGTGCAGGAAACCATTCAGACCTGTTTCCAGGGAGCTGCTCTCTGCCACTTGGATCACTCCTGCCACTGATGTGGCATGGATGAAGCTTTTGGGTTTCCAGCACTTCCCACCTTGCAGCTGTGGTTGATATTTCTTTCCTATACTCACTGGGTTTGGAAAGAGGGACTGCTTTTTCTGCATTCTTAAGCAAAACACGCTCTCTACCATTAGTTGGCTTTATGGAAAAGCAAAACAAAAAAAGAAAAAGAAAGGAATGCAAATGCTGAGAGTAAAGATCCAGAGATGGGGAGAGGGGAAGGAACCCTCAAAAAGATCATGATAAGTTCATGACTCCTGAACACGAAGGTGACACTTACCCCAGCAACACCCACACAACCTTGAAGGAAAAGGAAAGGTGGAGGAATGCTCTGAAAAGTCAAAGCTAAGGGGAGAATGTGCAGCACATCTTACAAATTAAAAGCACGGCAAGGGATTGCCTTAACCACAAGCTCAAAAGCATGTACCTCGGCCCCTGCAATACTCTCAAGGAGCTTCCAAGGAAACACAAGACAAAGAGAGGAGGTTATCAAACAGAGCTAGGTCACCTTGACTGATGCATAAAGAAAGTTCTTTTCACCTCCACAGGAAGTACAGTCTCATCACCACAAAGCTAAAACCAGAGGCGACAAAACCCAGAGGTGAGCAATACATCTGGTGTGGTCAGTTGTCAGCAGAAATGCAGAGATTTCTCTTAAGAGATTAACATTGATTTGTGTGGGGTTCTTTTAACAGCCAGTGTTGAATACCAAGTTGTTCACGAACAGGACTGTTCCTTCCTTGTCCTGGACTGTTGAACCAGTTCATGAAGTCAGCTTTCAAGGATGCCCTGCCTATGGAATAAAGTTTAAAACTCATGTCCTAATCTTGACTGATCAGGACATCTTCAAAACATCTGCAAGTTTTGGTGCAGTACCCAGGAATCATAGTTCCTTCTGAGGAGAGCAAAAACAGATCTATTAAGACGGAGCAATGCCTGAAAAACTAAGAATCTTAGGCAAGACATGCCATTGCTAACAGCAGTTCAAAACTTGATGAGAGTCAGCAGTGTGGAATGGTGAACTCCAGACATATTTTTAATGATGTTTTTGGTTACAGTCCATTTAAAAGAATCAGCTGTCAACACCGATCATTTCCTTTTGTGTAATTCATAAAGCGGTTAATTTGAGAAGCAAAAGCATTATGGGTTTGAGTAACTGACTGCTGAAGCGCAGTAGGTGCTCCATCTCCACATCTGGTGTCTGGGAGCACGTGCCTCGCCTGTTCCAAGCATGCTCCCCAGCGTCCTGCGCACAGGAATGTGCTTCCATTGCGGGCTCGCTGCCGGCCAGCATGGGGCCATGCAGGAACACCGAGTTCCGTGTGCTGCCAGCCCCGTGGATCCGTGCCCCAGAGCACATGGATCTACCGGGGCTGGCAGCAGAGCACACTGCAGGTCGTGGTAGGGTGGGGAGAACCCGACCTGTGCCCGGCTGCAGTGCTCAGGGCTGCTATTGGCCCTGCCCCGTCCGTGCCACCCACGCGCTGCCACGCTCCATCAGAGCATCCGTCAGCCTGGGATTACACACCTCAGTGCCCTTTCACGTTCAGAAACTGCCCTGTGATCTCTAAGGCCTCGTCCTTGCTGAGGATGCGAAGGGCCAGCAGGATGCTGAGCACCCCGTGTGCCATGCCCCCCACATGCTGTCAAGGCTATCATCACGCTGAGCCCCCCAGGAACTATTTTATAATGGGCACCCATGAAATGCTTTTCCTCGCTGCCAACCCTGTGCATGTCCTGTGCAATCTGAAAATCAAACTGGGCCTATTGCACTGATCATCAGTGACAAAAACAAGGCAACCAGTTAGGCTCTGCACAATGTCAACCATTCTGAAGGGATACTGGGACTGGGAAGTGGAATTTTGCTCACACTTCAGCTACAGATCCAAGATAGGGAACAGTTTTCTAACCATTTTTTTCACAGAATGCCTTCGGAGGATTATAAATAAGCACTATTTATAATTTACTTTAGTAAGTTTGCCATGGAAATTCACTAAGGATAGAACCCCGAAGTTTCTTCCTCTGAACTACAAAAGTCAGTTCTCCATTGAGTGCTTCAGGAACTGACATGTGAGATCTGACTTGGCCTCTGGACTCCATTGGGAGGGAACCCCACAGTTTTACCTGTGATGTTTTCCCTAGAATGGCAAACGGAGACAGTGGCATAGCCCTCCTTGCATCATGTCAGATGTTGTCCTGAGACTGGCCATCAAGCCAGGAAGGAGCTGCTAATGGTTCTGTGTTCTGAATCTCCAGATTTAAGCAATCAGAAAATGGTAACTGGTTAATTATATAGAGAAGTGTCACACGTACTGCCTGTCACCAATCATTAGTGCAGAACAATTCTTCTTCAGAGAAAATCTTCCACCTCAATTCCCATGGGGGAAGTGACAAACACACCCCATCACAACAGTAGTAGCCCAAGAGAGTCTCCAGCCAGGTTCAGCCAACAGTGCATAATACACCAAGAGCAAGCAGGCTACTGCAATTCTTTAGAATCTGACAATTATTCTTCCCTGATAATTAGGGGCTTGGGAAGAGGCAGGTTGCTTTTCCTTTCAGGGATGTTTGATCCATCTCCAGCTGTAGTGCTGAGCTACAGAACCAGGGGCTGCACTGGTCCTGAGTGCTCTCACCAAGGGAGGAGCTGGGAATATTCATGAAGAACCAATGAGAAAGAAACAAGTGACAAGCAGGATTGAAGAGGGACAGAGATGCTGTCTCCAAATCCTGCTTTTCTTGAGAAGTTCAGAATTTCTTTCACAAACTGTTGGAATCCAGGGCGCGAGGAAAACCCCTCAAATTGCCCTGGGGGGTCTGAGACCCTTGATGGGACCCCAGGAAAACACTGCCTTTGACCTTAGTCCATGGGAAAAACTTCCAACGCTTATGGATGAATTGAAAACAACAAAGATTTAAATTAGATAATAGTTTAGTTTGTCACAGGGTGAAAATCTGTAGGTTTGAGTTTTTAGAACGGAAATAGATGAAAGCAAGATGGAGAATTTTGGGCGGTGCTTTAAGTTCTTCTCCTTCAACTCCATCTTCTGCTGTGACAGTGGCACAAAGACATTGGTGGAATGTGTGTGATGTGGAGAACTGCATGTCTAGAATTGGTAGTGATTATTGGTACAAAACTGTAAATACAGTACGTTTTAAGAGTTAACTGTATTAGTAACTTTTAAAAGACCTTGGACACCAGGCCTCATGTTCTTGGCAGTGGTTTCTTTTCAGCATGCTAAGCCTGGTGATAGGTGGTGCGCAGACTTTGAGATAAGAAAATTGAATAAACACCTTTTAAGACCGAAGCTGCAAGTTCAGCTCATCTTTTAAATCCTGGCACAGGACTTTGAAAAGAAAAAAACCTTAATTAGGGGAATCTGGGACACGAGATAGAAGAACAAACTTTAATGTAGCCTTCCAGTAATGTCCTCCTGGGGTAACAAACTCAAAATACCAAAACTCAGTAGCTCTTAGAGAGAAGGAGCAGCTTCTGGAGGAACAAGAACCTCCTTTTGGAGGAACAAGAACCTCCTTTTGGAGCTGTTTGTTACCTGGCTCGACTGACACTGGAGTGTCAAGAACATGCTTGCTGCTCCTAGCCAGGGCGAGCTGCAGAGACAGGCACTACAGAGCCAAGCCCTGCAAGAACCACCTCAAACAGGACAGCCACTAAACACCTGGCACCGAATACAATGCAGCAGAGAATTCCAGGTGCATTTCTGAAAATCATTTGAAACTGCTTGTTTTCAAGTTATTTGAGCCTGCATCAAAATGTTAAGTAAAAAAATTCCTTGACCATTCCATTTTTCCAAGTGAACAGTGATTCACGAAAACCTCCTGGGGTGGGAGGGGAAGGGGCAAAGCAAACCTGACATTTTGAGCTGTAGAATTCGGCAAACAAACAGGATGAAACTGAGGAAAGAGCGAGCAAAAGTTAAGGCTATGCTTCCCCAGCCATAAATTACACAACAGGAAAACATGTGAAGTTGCCAGCCAAAGTGAGGGCAGAGGAAAGCACTCCCCAAAAAATGCATCACAGCCCAAAACAAAGCTTGTCCCACCAGAGCTCTCTCAGGAGTGGGGTGATAAAAAGCCTCAGAGCTCTGGATGAGTGCAGGGCCCCAGTTACTTTTCAAAGACTTGACATTCATTCTGTGAAACTCTTCAGGCTCACAGCAGAGCTGTCAGGAGAGCTGGATTCCCCTTCTGCAGGTGCAATTTTACACACGGAAAATGAATTCCAGATGCAAAGCAGAGTACTTGTCCATCCCCAGAACACAAACTGCAGCTTGACTGACGTTCACTTGCTGAATTTCCCCCCTCAAAACCTCTGCCAAATCCATCTCCTCCTGCCCCATTGCCACATACACAGTGACACGGCGGGCACGATGTAATAAACCTGCACCTCGGCCTTGGACAAAGAATTTTAGGCATATAATTCATGTATAACAATTATTTGTGGTAGGTAAAAACACTTCAATTCTAAATTAAATGTAAAGAGAACAACAAACAACTGGAAAGGTCTTTTGTGTACTTGCAAATAGGGAGTTTAGAAAGAGTATGAAATCTTTGGAGATGTCAAACTCTTCAAAATTCTTTATAATCACAATTCCAATTTCCTTCTCCCCCACACACCCTCTTGTATGCACAGCACTGGAATCTGAGGCAAGCTGAAGGTACAGAACTTCTGTAGAAGCAATAAAATGTCCCAGCTGGCCCTAGAGCAGTGCCGTGAGCTAAGGAGGTGTTCTGCCTGAGATCAGTGCAGTTAATCCGCACCATTACTCCACGTTCAACACTTGCTGATGGATGCCTGACTCGAGGCCCGGGATTTCAGGCAGGGACACACAGAGCACACTGTCCTGGGCAGACAGATCACCTGAGGCTGCGTGTCCCAAACAAGTGTCCTGAGCCCAGCAGTCACAGCCCTGGGCAGCTTCCTGGCAAAAGCTGCACGCTCAGCCATGACAGCTTGGACAAACCCTTTCTCTTATAGGTTAAACTTGTCTATTTAATTTTCCACAAGATGAAAGAGGAAATAATGAGAAAAATTCCTTAGTAGCGCTCCTAACTGCCAGAGCAGATACAACTCAACTTAGTTTTACATACGGAACCCTACCAAAAAGACAGATAAATGGCTCTAACCAGAGCCCTTATCTGCTGCTATCTGAAAATGAATGGCAATTGGCAGCAATAACAACTCCCTGCAATTCATGAAGCTTCACTTGCCATAATCTGTGGTGCTCTGGAAAGCAGAGGGATGCTCTGAGGAGAGGCTTAGAAATGACAGCTGTGCCACAGAGGAACAGATCCCAAGTTCCCCACAATGGCACTTTTCCTGTAGGAAAGCTGTTTGCTCTGAGCATTGCAAGGAGTAAGGAGACAGACACCACCACTTCTGCCTGCATCTCCTCGCCTATTTAAATCTGCTCTATCCTAGGACATCCCAGCCCAGCTGTGTCTGACCACGTTCCACCTCCAGAACAGTACACCCCAGGGAAGCAGGTACCACATCCTGGCAGGACATTTCACCCTGGGCTGCAAATACCAGGTAGAATAACCAACAACCACCCAGCAGCATCACCACCAAACAGGCCTACACAGCCTACTGGCATTACAGATCATGGATTTGGAAAAGCAGCAGCCCAGGCCTGGAGCTCTGGGAGCTCAGTAGAACTCACGATGTACTGCCACCAAAACACAGCCTAGGTATGAAGGTGGAAGAGAGGTGAATTGGAATTACTGAGGCTTTCAAGCCCACCACCACGGCTACAAACCTAAGGTTTCTGCTAACAATTATTCACTCCATTAACCAGATTGCTTTGGTGCATGAAAGGAAGCCATATCAGCAAATCTCACGTTTCCTGGGCTGACTCTGTGCTGATCAAAGAAGCCCATGGGTAACACCACACCACCTGGCATTTTACAGTATTGAAAGCAGCATCCATGTTATTTGAGGCATATTATTGGGGGAAGATATATAAAAACATCCTAAAAGATGGTTTTCATTCCAGTTGGTTCACTGTGTGGGTAAGACAAGCCAAGGGTGGAGGGGCAGCAGTAGCATAAGCTTGTTCAGTGACACTGCTTTGAAGATCAGAGAGCAGTTCAGCAAAAAATAATAAATTTTTTATCTCCTGATTCTCAGTCACATGCCCTCTCCTAGACCATGCTGCTTCCAATCCTTTGGAAATACTGCGTGCGCCCATGGGCCAATTAACTTTTTTGCCATCAGAAATGTCTACAAGGTCTGACAGGCAGTGTAGTTTTTAGGTACAATAAAAAGAAAAGTAGCATTTCTCAGGTACTGTCCCACTGAGCAGTCCTCCTACCCAGTTACAGTGGCACTTAACAGGTAGCACACTGTTTTTTCATCTTTTCCAGAAACCTGGAGCTGCACTACCCCCTGAGCTGTCCGTGTCTCGCCACGCCAGGACATCAATATCTGCCTGCATTAAGCAGCAGTGTGCCCGTAAAGCCAAGGCACTGCTGTGCTTCACTGCTGGGAGGCCTTGGCACTGGGCTCCGTGCTGTGCTGGTTCTGCAGCCCTCCCCAGCACCGCTGCCACCCTGGGCCGCAGGCACAGGAGGGCTGGGAGCTCACACCCCGACTTTGGCCAGGAGCAGCCTGGGACTGCCCTGGATCGGATGGAGACATCAGGCGCGGCTGTTAAGGTGTCCAGTTCAAAAGCTGATGCCCACATCAAACCCCCAAAGGTGCCAGGGGAGACCACAGGTATTGCCAGCACGCTCACACTGCATGCTGGCTGCCTGAGGACTTGAAAAGCCCAGGGAATGCTTCCCCTACAGGCACCAACACCTGCCACGTCCTACAGAGCAGCCACAGCCACTGGCCCTTCCCCAGTCCACGCACTAAGGTCTGTAAAGGCTAAAGGGAAAGTTCTTAAAACTCAGGTATTCTTTCCAAAGCCCACCCGGACAATTAAAAGCAATTTTCAAAAATTTCCTAGCCCAATTTCTGGTTAAGAAAAGACAATTGAAACATGGAACCCTAGTTTTCAACTGGCATTAATAGGATCAACATGGATCCCTGAATAGTTGCCGTCAGTAACAGCAGAGCAGAATCCCACAGACGCAAGTAGTAAAGTAGCAACTCTAATTTGCAGCATTTCTGAAATCATACAGCAGATGTGCAGACTTTTAAGGATGGAAATACTGAATAATGAGTCCTTATCTAGAGATAAAGTGAGAAAAAGTAGCATTAAATCAAAACCAATATTTGAAAATTGGGAGATTATTTTTAATAATCTGTAATTCTAAAGTACAATCAGCAATTTAAGACACATAATTTGCTTTAAGTGTAGCAATTTTCAAGACGAAGCAGTTTTTCAGGTTGCCATTATAGCAATATTGATTGTGGGCCACCTCCAGCCTGAAGAATCTGTTGCTGTTCACAACACACACATCAGATTGCAGTGACAGCGGACACTGCCTGCAAGTCATCTTGGGTTCCTGGGGAGAACCTGACACAATTGTCCCTACTCTCTGTTCAACTGCTCTTGTTACTTCTACAAAGTGCTCCATTTTGCCAAGTTTTCCCTAGACTTGCCTTTAAATCAGCACTGGCAGATGCCTCAAACAAAATCTGCAAACCAATCATCTCCCATGCAGTGGATTTCAACACCACTTCACTCTTGTTAGCACTGATGGTAGAAATCAATTTTCAAAGCATGTTGTGTCGCTGCCCCTTGGACCTGTCCTCTCCTTCTCTCTCTGCCCTGGCTTAGCTCAGGACATCTCCTTGAAAGTCAGCAGTTCACAGTCTTTTCGTCTGCTGGCAGTACAGTGGTAAAAGTACCCCAGAACTCGCAAGAAGAGGTATGAAGGCTTTCAGTGTTATCAGGTGCTTCCACACGAGTTCAAATAAAATGTTGGTATCTCAGAAGGGAAAAGTGTCTCTCCTGTGCCAAGAAAGATCCTCAGCAGCAGCTCTGTTAACAGTATTGCCTTTTACCTTAAGTGAGCTCAGATAAAAATGAAGGTGCAAAGCAGAAATTCCCCTTACTGCCAGTTGGGAATGACAAAACCAGACACACTCTTCGGGTATCTCAGGGGCTTCAAACAGCCTGTGGGATCACAGACAGGCTTTCTGCACAAAGCCAGAGCAACCAGGAACCGCAACTCCTTTGGAAAGTACCTGTGTGCTTCAACCACAGCTCCGTGGGCTGCACTGTTTACAGTGCCCCTCCTGTCAGACACCTGGCGTCTGCAAACATGCCACTGAGCAAGGCCACCTCAACAGCTGGTCAGAACTTTCCCGCTGGTCGTATCTCCTGTGTCTCAGAACAGCCCTTGTCCTGGGCACGAGAACAGCGCTGGCACTCAGCCCACACCCAGCGCCAGCACAGCCTCCCCAGCGCAGAATGCCAACAGAAACCAGTGCACAGAACCCCGGGTCTCTGGCTGCCTTCATCAAAAGGTGAATTCCACATTCCCACAAAAATCGCCTCCTCTGGCAAGGCTGGCAGACTGCTGAGTTTCACAGCTCCATAACACCAAGTTAAGCAGACAAGTGTCTGGACACACTCTGCAGGTACAGTGGCCCATCTCAGCCACAGCATCTGCCTTCTGCCTGCACAGCCCTGGCAGCGTGTTCCTCTTTCAGAGGCTCCCTCCTTGGCACCCCTTCCTGGGAAGCCCAGCAATGAGCAATTGTTTTTTCTTGTTATTTCCTTCATGCTGTTAAACCTGCTCACATCATGAGAGACTGAGCACTGGTAGTCTAAAACCAGAGAATTCTATACTGATTTCTGACCAAACCAATGTCAGTAAAAAGCAAACAGCAACTCCCCAGCCCACAACCACCTTGGTGAGCCAAGAGTCTGGCATCGAGGCACCTGCAGCCCCTCGCCACCCTCTGGAGATCCCAGCCCTCTTCCAAGCACATGCTGCCCAACAGCCCTGGCGGGAGTTCTGGCCGTGCCCAGGCTATGGGTATTGGCACAGTGCTGGGCCTTGTACCTACTGACCTTTCAACCTGAACCTCTGACCTGCTCTGCCCCTACCACAGGGTTATGGCTGACCCCAGCTGGTGCCACCAGCCCCAGGTGTCCACCGTGCTGCCACCTCGGCTCTGGCTCCCGGCCTTGGCAGAGGTGCTCCCAACTCCTGCTGCTCCCTGACACCTATGGGAAATCATAAAGAGGAATTTCCTAAGCTTGGAAGCAACCCAGTGTTAAAGATCCATTAACAGTTTAAGCAATTTACCCAAGGGGAAAAGCAATACCTGTGGCTGGACAGAAGAACTGAAGGTGAGCCTTTCCACAAGGCTCACATCTATCTCTTTGCCCTCCCCACAGCTCCTGTACCACCCGACGCCTGCAGAGCTGCCGGATGCTCTAACCACAGCAGTCTGCATGCCTGCAGGCTCCCTCAGGAAAATTACCCCAAAACAGTTTCATTTGACTTGACACTGGATTGGAACAGGATCTGGGTATTTCGTTGTGCTCTTTCCCTATTTCTGGTATGAGCTCCCTATGCTCCGTGTATAAACACAGCATGGTTTATGCATTTCTTAAACAAGCAAGTTGTGTCATTCCCACAACAAAAATCATTGGTCTGGTACCACCTGCTTTCCCCAGCAGCAGTTTATGTGGTTCTTTGAGAGACAGGCTTTCAAAACTGAAAACCTTCCAGTACTAAAAGGTAAACTCCAAACTTCCATCTGTGCCTATGAACGCCACGACTTAAAGTTCTCAGAAGTAAATCAAACCTCAAAGCAGGCAGCAGCAGAAACTCAATATTCAGGTGAGCACACTGAGACACAAGTCCCATTGGCATCTCAATTCCCACCTGAGAGAAGCTTTCCCTAAACACAAACTCATCAGCCACCAAGCAGCAGGTTCTCCCCCTCTCGATTACGCTGCCAAGCAGGGAATTCCAGGAGCTGCAAGAGAGGGGTGGAACAGTGGGGTACTGATGACCCCACAGCAGGCTGCACGGCAGCTCTGCCCTGGGAATAGCTCCTGGCCTCTCAAGGTTCCAAAGCGAGTAATGGGACCAGGCAGCCCAAAGCCCCTTATTTTTCAGCCAATAGCAGCCGTCTTGCTGGAAATTAATTTGCCGCCGCATTCCCTCTCAGCCAAGAATACAGCATAAGCATCTTTCAAACCTGAAGTTTTTACTTTTTTGACCTAAAGAATGCAGTATTTGATGAAATGCTACATTGTGTAAACAAAAGCCTTACCCCTAGCTATTAAATGTGAAGTCCCTTGTTTCGTGAAAGACATACCGAAGCCAAGTCCTGAGTCCCTGGATAGGTCTGCAGGATACTCGGAGCGATTAACTGCCTCTGCCAGAGTGTCCTGACCTCCAGATGGATCAGGGATTTTCTGCAAGTGTTTCTTCTGAGATTCTGGCAGCACTAACAGTCTGTTCTCACTTGCAGCAGTGGAGGCGCTGCCTGTCCTGGGACCATTGCAGGTTGGACACTGGGATAATAAAAGGTGCTTCCAGAAGGACCAGGTTGCTTACCTCTGTGCTGCCCACAGGCATTTTCACAAGCCTCTTTTTTAAGGTCGTTTAGAGGCAAAATCTGGCTGCAGCCCCCAGCACAGTCATTCTGAAATGTGTATAAAAGGAATTGTTCTGCAAAACTGTCAGAGCCCTCAGAAACTGAACATTAAGGCCCCAAATCCTTCTCCAAACACCAATACTAAAGAGCACATAAGAGAGAAACCCTCTGGAGAAAGAATTGCTGAAAAGTGTGGCAAACTGCATTTCTGACTGAGGAAATGCTGATGTTCACACTGCTCCAGAGCATAAGGCAGCAATGCCTTCATGCCCAAAACATGGAACCCAGAACTCTAAACTGTGCAGATAACAGGATAAGGGGACCACACCCTCAAAGAATATAAATCAGCAAAGCTTCTGGGCAACAGCTTCCAGTTCTATGTATATTTATTTACAAGCACAACGTGAGCTACAAAACTGTGCTTGTACCCTTCTTCTGCTGGGCTGACCCCACAGGCAGTGAGGAGCAGGTCTGAGAACACATTTACCATCTTCCCCTCCCCTTCTTACATGAGCATCTGATCTGGCAGAAGGCAGTCATTTGGAGACTCCTTCCGTAATATTTGTGTGCAGGAGGTGCAATTCCATATTTTGGCAATATGTCCTGCCAAAAACAAATGTCTGGTTTGCACGAGAACAATGTAGAAAAAAGAAGTTTGGCTCCAAAATCAGACTTCAGCTCAGCAGTAGTCAGACCATGTAAGCCCCAAAAGCCTCCACAGCCAAGACTGGGGAAATCTGTTTTTTGTGTCTGGTCAGACTTCTAAATTAAAAAATGTATCTGCAGATCAGCCATGGTGGAACTACACAAGACGTGCTTTTCACTACAGTTTCAAACAGCAACGCTGACGCAAAAGGAGGGGAAAATAAGTTTAAAAAAAGAAAAGAGAAAGAGAGACCTGTAATCAAAACCTTAGAAATTATATGGAAAACATATTTCTGAAGTAACACATTTCTTACCATTCTATGCAGCCGAGAATGGCTTTCAAAGAAGGTGTTTTCCTCTAGCTAGTGACCACGTGGAAATGCCAGCAACCCAACACTGACTGTCCATAGCTGAAGCTTGTGCACTTGCTATTAGCCATTTGTATCTTCAAATATCAATTAAATACTGTTCTCATTTTGCAATGAAAAATTTACTCACCCAGCCAGCAAGCAGAAACTGGCAACTACACCATACACCTGTTATTATACATTACAATGAAATTAAAGCATTTAGAGAATTTGGCAAGGCTGCGCTGCTAAAACTATGGTGGTGGTTATAACTGCAAACACACACATGAATGCTGCTCCTGCCTGCTGGGAAAATACTGCTGCACAAAGAACTGCTGGTGTCCAGCAGCTGGCCTTTTAAGATGAGTATCCACAAACATGCCCTCTGTGACACCTGCTCAGGTGGCACGGGCACCAGGATCCGGCGCTGCAGCAGGAGCAGCAGGGAAGGGGCCCAGGAATGGCCCCGCACAAACACTGACCTCCTTGCAGGAAGTGCAGAGCACTATTTATTCAGGTGCAATAATACAAATCTTTGTGGGTTGTTCCACAATGATAAAACGAAAAGGATTCCAAAGAATGTGTTCCCTGTGTGACTTCCCAAGCCCCACTGTAAGCGCACCATGTTTGCAATACCTAGCGATGGCCAGAAGCAAAATTATTGTCATTTGGGGCCTCCGAGTGCAGAACTCAAGCAGCTTTTCAAACTGGGAAAGTTTTATGGTGCTGCAGAGCGTAACTGGGACATGGGGAATAACACAGGGACCTGGTGGAGATAAGCTTTTGCTCCCCCAGGCATCATTTCAGCTGTCCTAACCTTTTCATGTAAAAATAAACAGGACGAGCCTGCAATAAAAGGCAATTTATGTGCTGTAGCTGCACCATGAAAGCCTAGGCACCCCACCAGTCAGTGACCTGAGCTCGTGTCACCAATTACCAGTTTTGTTCAAGATGAGAGGATCTGTGCTCAGTATGAAACACCAACAGCAGAGGTGGAAGCTAGAACTCTGTAATTCAGGGAAATGCTTTCCTCACCACATACAACAAAGTAGTACAGACACCTCAGCAACAAAAATACCCAACCCCAGAAAACGTGCCCGAACGTGGGCTTCACACCCAGAGGCTTCACCAGATAGGCACACCTGGGGCTACCGGTGTGCACTCGATCCCTCCTGCAGCCCTGGCGTGTCCACCTGGCTGCAGCTCACAGCGTTAGCAGGTTACTGTAACCGCACCCACAGGGCCAATAACATCCTAGTGCCAGGGTTTTCAAAAGAAAACATCTGAAGGACCTGTGATTTCCCAACGAAACACTGGCTGTTTCATTCAGATCTACAAACTGTATGATCCCTGAATAATTTCCAGGGAAACTTACATTCGGTAAACTTTGGCACTTTCTCTCTAAATCCATCAGAGACAGACGCTGGATGCAGGTAAGCTCCTGTGCTACACCTGGCCTATTTCAGGGGCAGAAAGGGACAAGGTGAACTCAGACCTTGACTGTGATCAAGTCAAGTTGCCATTCTGAAAAAAAAACCATAAAAGAAAAATTGCTACAGAAGCTATGTAAAAATACTCCTAAAAGACATTTTCCTGCTTGTCTGTGTGCATCTGCCTTTTGCCTGTCAGCAACAGCTCTGCTGCACTTTTGAATAACCCTGTTGTTCAGGCACAATTATACATCCTGATGAGCAGGAAAGCTGCAGAGGCATGGGACACAGCAGAACACCATGATCCTCATGCTGAGATGGAGCTTGAAGAAAAGCTGTCAGATGGACTGGCTGTTCCTTTGTCAAAGCCAAGCTGGAAGCTTTGAAGAAAACTTAAGCCTTCTTCCCCTGCCTCATTTTCTTGATGGCTGTCAGAGCGTCTTGGTTCGCAAAATGTAACCAAAAATGTGTATTCTATTTCCATCTGTTGAAACTGGTTGGGGAGGTGTTTTCTTTATCTCTTGTATAACCCATTTCTCATAACTCTGGAGGGGGAGGGGACGGGCGTCTTCTGTTAATAGGCCAGCTGTTAAAACCAGTTGGAACAATGTTCCTTATCTCTCCCACAACCTTCCTCCCTCTGGGGGATATCTTCTGCTAATGGGCCATTAAGGCTCACCACATGACTGAAAATATTACCTCATCCCATTGTGAGATGCTCACATTGTGAGATGTTGGTGTGGGGAGCCAACCGGTTCCTACCTAGATAAAAACTGGGAGTTCAAAACACCAAGGCAGCCAGTTTTCCATTGGATTTCCCAGAGGAAGACCAGATCCATCTCACCACCACTGGATCCTTTCTACAGGATCATCTCTACTCCAACAGAACCACATCTGTAACTCCAGGAGGATTTATTTGAACTGCTTCCAACACCCTGACCAACATGGTGTCAGGTCGTATCTCTGACTCTGTCAGGGTTTCCTAGGATGTTTGTTTGTTTGTTTGCGTGCTTGTTTTTTTGTACTACATTTTATTTTTAATATTCCTAGTAAAAACTGCTGTTCCTATTCCCATATCTTTGCCTGAAAGCCCCTAATTGCAAAAATTATAATAATTTGAAGGGAGAGGTTTGCATTCTCTATTCTAAGGGGAGCTCTGGCTTTCCCTGGCAGATACCTGTCTGTACAAACCAAGACACAGAGGTAAGGTCATTGGAAGAAAACCGCAGAGGATCCTTCTGCTAGATGGAATGCCAAGGAATCCATGTCTCTCTTTCACCAGGAAGTTTTCTGATTTTACTTGCTCCATTATCAGTCTAGATCACCAGTGCTAACACGAGTGGATACCATCAGCATGAGGCTGGCAGCCTGTAGCCTTCTGCAACAAAGGTTCCTCTGCTGTCCCTCAGGCAAAAGGAAAGTCTGAAAAATTATACATATGCTGTTCCCACTGGAGTCTGAGTTCAGCCATCAAATTCAGTATGCTCCTATACAAAAGACTACCGTGAAAGAGCAGTAGTAACAGGGAGCTGATATGCCAAGTTTAAAAATACACTCGTGTTCTGACCCATTTCAGTCAATTGCTTCTAATAAAACAAGATGGCCATTGGAAATGAAGAAAGGTAGGCCCAAACTCCAATTCTCGAGTGGTCAAAAACCCCAAAAGTAACAAGACTGAACCATAACTCCCTCTTGCATTTAGACTGAATGGTCACCTGTATGAGGAACAAGTTCATTATCACACTGCCGTTCAGACAGCAATTGTGTGTACACAGCAAAGTCACGCCGCAAGATCAACTCTGCTCAAAAACCCCTAAACAGAGCAGGTTTCAAAACAGAAGAACCTGTGTACATCTCACTGTGTAAACCAGACAGACGCTAGGAAAAGATGACAAAAGTTGTTTGATATGAATCCAAGACACAGCCATTTTAACAAAGCTGTCTGGTAAGGGCTCATCTGACCCACTACATGAGCATCTAGGTTTTCTTTTTTCTTTCAACCATAGACTGTTTAGGAGGAAAATTTTAGAGAGATCGAGAAAACAATGGAGCTGGCAGGATTCAGAAAGCGGGTATTACAGTTCCACAGCAGTACTGGCCCAGGTAGAAGGTGCTTTCTCCACATCTGGCTACCTGAGGAAGGGTAAATCACAAAGCTGAAACACCCTCCTGTTGATGGTTTGAATAAACACACCTCACATCAAGCTGGACACATATTATGTCATCATTAAGTACATTGGGCTATATAAGTTAATTACAAGGACTTGCATTGCCAGCTCTCACATAATTGTTCAGCTTTTAGTTCTTTCAACAGTTACATTGAGCACATTGAATAGAAATAAAACTGAAGATTTAACCTTATGAAAAATACTTCCTCTTGCCTGTGGAAATGACAGCTTCTGTACAACGGACCTTCTTCACCATAGGACAACAAAATGGGCGCCTGGGTTACAGCAATCCTATGCTCTCTTCTGGTGAAAGTGATTGCCATACAGTAAAATCACAACTATTTTAAACAAGTCCTATGCACGCATCTATGATTTGGCTAAGCACACTATCACCAGCTCAGCTCAAAACTATAGTAACTGCTGTAACTCTGCTGACTGGGAAAGTCGGACCCATAATGGAAAGTAACTGTTATTTTTAATCATTTCAGGCCCCATAAGAGACTCCCCAGTGATCACTGAAACAGGAACAATACAATTTCATGCAAGCATTAGAGCGGGTCTTCTATTATGCTACATGGCATCCCTGGAACGTACAAATATTATTAAGTCAAAAAGAAAAAGCAAAGATGAGCAGAAACCTAAGAAGCAAAACACTCTTGATTTCAGGAGGTAAATACTGATTAAAAAAACCTCTTAATGAGGTTCAAACTCACAAGTATGTAAGACCTCTTAACCTTTTGTTAAGCCAAAAATCTAAGCAGTCCATGCAGTCTCCACACAAGAAAACACTGCTCAGGTTGAAGCCTCACTCTGGAATTCCTGTCAATAACCAATCTGCAGGTTAAATACTCTGATTCTCCCACTGCACTGGAAGGGACAGAACTGGCCAAACACGCCAAACCATGAACCTGATTGAAAACAGAAATACCAGCTTCCCAGGCCAATAGGGAGCGCTCCCTGTGGATCCTGAAGCCTCCCCTGCCCCTCTGGCACAGCCACACCACAGTTCCAGGGCTCATACCAATTTCAAAGCATCAAGGTTCTGGGCTGGCCAAGTACATCAGAGGTAATGGTTCATTCAAAATCATCATCATCTTATCCCACAGCACTGACAGATCCAACCAAAATGCAAGAAATTCACCACTGAGCGTGACATAACCCAAATGTGTGGCAGTTGGTCTTCTCATCACTATCTCCATAAACCTGGAACATATTAGGGTTCCTGGACTGGCCACCCTTGCAGACCAAAGGTAACATGCAGCCTGCTGCCTATTGTGTGATGAAATTGAAATTGAAATACATCACATCATGCAAACAGTCAATTTATTTCCTGCTGTCTGAAGAGAATAAGGTAGACAAGAGAAAACATTTTACATGCATGTAAATATATATATATAAATAGCCTAATGAGGCAGGCCCTCCTCTGCACCAGCTACCTGTTCACACCTGTGCCTGCACCCACCAGACGCTGGCATCTGTGGAGATGCCCATGCTGCTGGAGGGACCGGAGCGCCAGAGCTGGGACTATCTCAGCCCACACACAGGCTGACTGTGCCAGAGCTTCTGTGCATGGCAAACACCAGCCTCCACAGAGACACGCAGTGCCAACAGCACTGACTCGCAGAGGACTGAGACCTGGGTCAGCCAACAACCTCCTGGTGCTCTGGTACCCATTTAGCCGCTCCACAAAAGTTTCCTCAAGCGTGACCGTATCAAAGAGGGGTCGAATGGAGGGAGGAAATAGAGGAAGGTAACTCTTCAAGCAAAACTGAAATGAAGTGTTCAAGCACTAGAATTCATAATGACCTAAAATATTTTAGTAAATAAAGATTGATCCAAAACCTCCTTCCAGTCCCAGAAATGCAATGCCATCATCTCACTGTGGTGTAACAAACTTTGGCTTTGGCCTCACACACATCTGGTTCAAATTAGCACCTGCATACCTCAGTTATTAAATAAAAACCAGTCCTCTCCACATGACCTGCAGAGTCCTTGTGCACCAGAACTTGTCCAATGCCATCATGTCTTCCCTTATCAGATGTGTGTGGTATGACATAATGAACACACTGCTGCAGCACAACTGGCACCAGTTCAATTCCCAAGCACCAGGTCACGTTTCCCATTGCACTGTATTAACCAAACACCATGGGCTTGAAGGCTAATGGACGGAGTCCTGGAATTTTACCTCAGATCCTTCACATTTAACCTAAGACTGATGAACTAAATGCAATCTCTAGGGGAAAATGCATCTGTCAAAACCATCACTTGCAGCATATGACCAAACTGAGAAGTATGCACCAGCCATTTTCATTTTGATTTGTTGCACACAGCCTCCAATGTCTGCTGTGTAAGCTGGATTACAAATGAAAAGTTGCTGCTCTAGATATTTTTCCAAAACAGTACCTGGGGATTTGGATGGAGAAAGCAAATTATTTTACTGTTAAAGCATACATCTCAGTGTTATGGAGAGCTCACTTCTATTTCTGACTCCCCATTTGTACTGTGTGAGCCAACATTACTGCTTCACTACCATCTCCACGGCTCACCCCCAACCTGGCACATCCGTGCTGTGGAGACAGAGAACTTGCACCAGCTGAGGGTAAAACTATTGACTTCATACAGCTATCATATTAAAACAGCGTTCAGCAGCTCTCATACTCAAACAACATTCACAACTGTGAGCAGGTTCAAGAATTTAGCAACTCTTCCAGGTGATGGACCCATCACCAGTGTCCCAAGACTCCCACTGCTGTTTCTGGGCAATGCACAGGTCTAGCTTTCTGCAAGTCTTTAAATATCAGGCAAAAACTAATTGACCCACAGGAAAAAAGACCTTGACTGAAAACCAGTTTTATGAGAAGGAAAAAGGGAGCCTGGGGATATATCTGCCTGGTTTTTGTCAATATAGCAGAAACTCTTGGGGCAATAAGGTACAGGCACACAACACAGCAATAAGTTATACATTTAGCTGCTCATTAAGGCATCCTGAGTTAGTCTTGCCAATAACTGTCTGTTTCCATACATTTCTGCAACCTTTTGAGAGGCTGCTGTGGGTTACTGCGGGTAGACTTCCCTAAAGACCAAGAGTTGTGATGGTACACTGCTAGCACAGAGACACCTCCTAGCAGTCTGAAGTCCTTGCAGTGACCACCCGAGCACAAAGACTGGGCAGGTGAGAAGGAATGTCCTCCCGATGACTCTCAGGAACCTGAATGATTGTAGGTTGGGTCACACCTCCAGCTGGCACAAGCTGGACTTGGGCCTCCATGGCGCGTTGTGAATTCACTATCGGTCAGATGTGCATGTCCTTCCTGTCTCAATGCAGGCTTGAGTTATCAAAAATGACCTAACAAAACCTTAGTTTTCATGTATTTCATCAGGCTCATGTTCTGGTCTAAATCCCTGGTTAACAGGTTGAAGAAGCTCAATGCATCACTTTCCTCAGATCTGCTCAGACAGAAGCTTAAAAGCAATTCTGAGTAACAAGATTTTTTTTTTCCTACTTGCTGTACCCTATGGCAAAGAGCTCTTCAAGATGTGCCTCAGGAGCTCCTGGCAGTAATCAGGCTCAGAGGGCAGCCTGTGTCAAACTGCAATATTAATTTGTTCTGCACTTGCACAAAGACTGCAGAAAAGAAAACTTCCAAGTGCAAACACTGAGACATCCAAGGTGATTGGATTAAATGCCTCCCTTTTTGTCTCTGCAGAGCACTGGCCAGTAAATACTCTAACTAATGTCAGACAATGTGGTGCAGCTGTTTGTTGGAGCAAACAAAAGGAAATCATTAAAGATAGAAACTTCCAGCCACTTGACTTCCACACCAAAATAGAAGCAGCAAGCAGAAACATCCGTGACGCAATTTCACGCTTGCAAGCAAACCGCCAAGCGTGGCCTTGCCTTACAGCACAAATGAGAATTTTTCTCCACCATAAGTAAGAGCTTGCCAGTTCCGTTCTCCTGGGCTACCATGTCTACACGTCCAGTAGCTGCAATTTACATAATTGCAATTTCAATCCGCAAATATGGTTGGGCTCTTTTTAATGCCTGATTTTCCCAACTGCCGCTTCTTGGAGTTCGAGTCTTCACTCATCATTTCAAACGCTTAGTGGAAGAAAACGCAAACTGTAAGTGATACAAGTATTACACAAAAAAACCAGGAAAAATTCTCATGATGTGGAAGATGAGGGGACTGAAGGTTTTTGTGTTGGGTTTTTTCCCCTTTTTGTTCTCCTCTGCTCTTTAAGAAGAGCATATGCAAAACATTTGTGAAACCAACACAGCTGTGGGGCCCGCTCACCAGACCAGGACTGCCTACTCAGTATCCTTTCTAGCTTTTTATAGCTACAACTTAAAAACACCATGAAATTTATTTCCTGTAATAATGATCCCCAAATATTTTCTTTAAAAGTGGACGCTTCAGCAAAACTCTCCCAAGAATGTGAAACTATGCACTTACATTGTGTTAGCACAGTCCTTCCCTCCCGACTTCCTTCATCGTGCCCCCTCAGACTCTCCCTGGTGTTTTATTTCACCTGCTGAGGTCTCTGATGTTTGCTAAGCTAGGCTGGCACCACCATTCCTGTACAGACCTTGCTGGAAACTGGCACATCCTACGCTGGAGAAAGGCTCCAATATACATCAAAAACACACAGGGTCAAGAGTTCTCCCCCAAAATTTTCCTTTTCCTACGGCAAATTCCTGGGCATATAACTTTATAGCTCATTTTTCTCTGTAAGCTCCAGATGCTCCTGGTCTCCATCACTGCATTTCCAGAGTCTAGTCTAGCCTCAGGCAGGACCTCTAGAAGCTGGTTTAAAGTCAGTGGTATTTTAAGCTAATAAATATATGTCTCCTGTCCTGCATGCTCAAACCATTCCAACAAACTGGTACCATTTCCTCATACAGTATTGCTCTTTTAAACAATTTAGGGCCTTCCTTCCACAGCAGCACCCTCTCCCTGGAGTAGGCCCAAGGGATCCATGCTCATATACACCAGATTCCAGCCTCTGCTGTGTGCAAGACCTGCTGGCATCCCCTGTGGTTGCTGGAAGCTGACACCAACAACACCTGGGACACTGCTCACAGCAAGTCAGGGTTTGGTTTGCAAAGCCTGGGAAAGCCAGGGATCACCACTGCACAGACTGCTCCTGCACCACCACCGCTGGTTGCACCAGCAAAGCACCTCTGGAATTTGGTGCAGGGCAAACTGTATAACAAACATCCCACAGAAGAAGTGGGCATGCCTGAAAGGCAATTTGCTCATGCTAAATCCATTGCACAGGCTAATAACTCACACTGCATCTTGACACGTTTTTGGTCCTTACCCCATTGGGGTTATGGCACCAGCAGAAAAAAATAACAAAAATGCTCCCACCCAAACAAAGCCTAGTCAACTACAGACACTTCTTCTGCACCTCAGAGTTAGACAGTGGCAGCGCTGGAAAGGTAAGCACAAACCCGACTGGAACAGCACAAAACTTCAATTCCCAAAGCTGGAGCACATGTTCAGGTAAGAGTGCAAAGAAGAAAGATAGGACAGTGGATGTAACATGGAGTTTAGTAAAGCAGAAACAAATGGCAATTCTGGGAGTTTTGCCTCCTTGGAGGACTTTGCTTGACAACATTAGGGGCATCCTTCTAAAATCAAGCTTCCCTCTTGTTTCTACAGATGGCAAAGGTGTGGTTCAGGAGCTGTGCTACAATACAGTCCTACACTGGAAAAGTGTCCAAGTTCTTGGGACTGTAGCCCATCAGCACCTACATAAGCCAGTGGCACATAAAACACTTTGCACAGACTTAGAGCTTTTCAGAAGGCTTGGGTTTGCACCAGAGGCATTTGTATTTGTATTTCACCAATACCTAGGTGTACCTGGTTGGCAACTGTCTGAGCAGAGAAAGCCTGCTCAGACAAAAATCTAAAAAAATCCTAAATTCTCACAGCACACCCTTAACAACACAGTCCTCAGGTGCAGGGACATCCAACCTCAAACCAAGAGCCAGGCATTGGTCACAGAATGGAGGCCTGTTCTCTTGTAAGGTATAAACTCTTTTTTCTGCATTCACTGCCCAAGAAACTGTTCCCAGACGCTTGAGACTCAGCTAGACCATTTAATTGCTTCATTCAGTCACAGCGTTACTGTAAAATCTTCTCTTGAAAAGCCATTTTGTGGCTTTATAGCAACATAAAATACACCTTTGGGATCTCAGGTAAGCCTTGCCTGGGCTTTGAGGGATATTTAATTAAAAAAAGACAGGATGGCAAATGTTTCCCGTGACCTTCTCTTCATATTTGACCAAAGTATCTTTTTTTCTAAAAAAACCACATGGTCGTTGTTTGCCCACATGCTCACCACCAAAGTCTGAGGCTGCACACCCTCAGGAAGGAGAAAGGAAGCCCTTAGGGCAGTATAGGGTCCTGGTGGAGCATACGTCCTGCCTCCTCCAATTCCTCCCCACCCAAGGCCTTTTGGGATGCTTGCTGTGAAGCAGGGGGAAGTTGTCATTTTCTGCTGAGATTTACTTAACCCACCGATATTTAGGACCTGAGGTGGAAGACAATTTGTCATCTCACTGCCTGTTTTTCTATTCTTACCCCATTTAGTTCCCATCTCAGACAGCGGTTGCCATGAATTCATTCTGTACCGTTTTGTGTGACAGTAATGTCTGTGCCTGAGACACGTCAAAATAAAACCTCCTGTGAAAAGCCAATCACTAAGCACGATACGTCAGAAATATTTGCTAAATGGAACAAGCAGATCTTTGCTCCCAAGAGCACATTTTGATCCCTGAGGTTTACGCTCCAGACCTGTGTTTTGATGCGTGTGGCAGCCAGCTCTGACATGCCTTTCTGTGCAACAGAAGAGGCTGATCTGCCTGGAGCCTCAGATGCTGTTTCTGGGTTCTGCTGCCAAGGTCTTGAGCCGCAGAGGTGAATGGTGACACATCTCCTGCAGCACAGGAGCCCTGAGCTCAGCCCTAGCCCACATGGGCAGGGCTCTTGCAGAGTGCTTACTTCACAGCAGCACTAATTATTTGACCCTGCGCTGTTCCTGTGGAGTGCTTTACTTCCACCTGCACTGGATGCTGGACTTACACACACACTGGATAGAAAAGAAGGGAATGAAGCACGCAGGGCCAAGGAATAAGCAAATCTAACTGAAGGGGCACAGCCTGAGACTCTCTGACTCTGGCAATATCCACCATTGATGTCTCTAGCTTCTGGGTCTCAGGTGTGTTCAGAACCAGAGAAAAGGGAATCAGGCACTGGGATAAAAAAATTAATTACTCAACAAATAATATTAACAGATCTATCTAATTTCATG
Organism: Cyanoderma ruficeps; assembly: GCA_008694505.1. NCBI lineage: Eukaryota > Metazoa > Chordata > Aves > Passeriformes > Timaliidae > Cyanoderma > Cyanoderma ruficeps. The sequence continues at coordinate 433,512 of VZDJ01000250.1, read as the reverse complement.
TGTCCAGTAAAAGAAAAAATTCTATTTATTTTAGTCTACCTTATTTTGACAACTCTGCCAACACTAGTTCAGAATCATATGATAGACAATACTTTTATATCAAATGCTGCCAACTGAACAAAAAAAACTCTGTTACAATTCCACAAAGAACAGAAGTTGCTTTGTGTGCAGTCGCTGTCTCACTGCTACTGATCATCCAACACCGGAGTCTGTCCTTAAGATATTCACAGTGTCCAATGACTCCCCGTTGCTAAACAAAGCAGGAGCACTTACCAACAGAGTACAGAAGGGTTATGGAAGCCCCCTGGAGCAGAGCCTTTAGAGGCAGGCACCTGATGGGAGTACTGACAGCCCCGTGCCAATTTCAACTGTAGTGTGTTCCAAAGGAAAGGAGAAGGGGCTGCAGTGGCACTGCTCTTTATGTTTGCCAGTATATTCCCCCTCCATCTTGTTTTCCACGACAGACCTGGAATAATTAACTAAAGTGGGAGCAGAGTCAGTCTCAACTGACTTAGTTACCAACTTCAATTGAACCCAGGCTGTCAGGAGCAGCCCCTGAGCACTGAAACCACAGCGGAAGGACTTCCAAGCTGACTAAATATCCTATCTGTATGAAGCACATCCAATCCTTTTTTTTCCTTTTATTTCACAAATATTGCATGGGATGAAAGAATGTCAGGGCTGAACTCTCCAGAACAGATGCAGAACACATGTATCTGCATTAGTTTAAAGCAAGATTCCAGACACTAGAAAGCAGTTGTGGTTTGGCAGTGGAGATCTCTGATTCTAATTAGCTCAGGGTACAAATGATTTCTAGAAAGTCTTCCTCATGCTGGAGTAGGGTTACTTCTGTCGGGACAAGTCTTACAGGCAAATTTTCTTGGGGGGAAAACTGCAGAGGCAATGACTCCAACTCAACACACTCAGTCCATGACAGCAGGCAAATTTGGACATAAGTAGGTTCCCCAAGTTCCCGGGGTAGTGCCAGCAGCCACCTCAGAACTAGGTGTGACTGCAGCCCACGGAGCATGACCCACCACAGGCAAAGCAGCACCATGTGTGCCTCACGGGGATCCTCCCACGCCTTGCAGTTTTCTTGACCTGTCTTCTACAGATGTGCATTTCTTCCTAACTCAGCTCAAGGGAAATCGAGTCAAAGTGGGACTAGCTTGGCTAATGAGCAGTTGCCATTTCCTATCCACTGGTATCACCCAACAGAAAATCTTTGTTCCCTGTTGCAATTATTTCCCACTTTGCTTAGCTTTCATGATCTGCCTAAGCGACTGTTCAAAGGAACATGCAGAATTATTCCACAACCAAAAACTTGCTCTCAATTAGAATGGAAATGTAAGAAAGAAAGAATCAATATGCCTGACTGTGCCTCCTGACATATTAAACTCCAAAGCCTGTGATACTGCTCATTTCTCATGTCCTCAGCATCAGTGCTCAGGAAGAGCCACTAGTCAGAGTATCAGGCAATGACATCACCATAGCAAACAAAAAAGACACCACGCACCTTTCTAAAGGGAGGGCAACAAATAGCTAATGACGTGGAAAGATGAAATGGTTGCATCTTTTTCAAGACCCAACTTAAGGTTACAGAAAACAAGAGAGAAATGCCATAAACTGAACGTGAGTGACCAAAACAACCTGAGAACACTGGCTGACACGTCACCAAAGTCCCCCATGCTATGCAGTCCTGCCCAAGAACCAGGTTTGCTCCAATGCCAGCCCCACCAGGAGGGCAGGAGCCCACCCCGGATGGGACCCTGTCCAGCTAGTAATGTCCCGTCTCTTGCTATTTGAATAATTACCAGCAACTGTAGCAGAACACTTGTTACACTCCAGTCCCTTCCTCATTTACAAGGTTTAAGCCCTCAGCTCTACAAGGCAGCAAGTTTTCATCCCATCACGCTCTGGATCAGCCTTGTTCAAAGGGACAACAGGATTTTTCCTGGAGATAAGGGCCATGGGCAGCCAGATACTAGGGTAACTTCCCTAAGGCACATCCCCTCCACACGAAGTGGGATGCTCCCTGCCTTCCATCTGTAGAGCACAAGCAGCCAGCTGGCCACGCAGAGATTGGTCTGTGCTCACAGTGAGACACGCTTCTCTCTGCATTTGTACTGAAATGTGCAAAGCTTTGCTCCACTGAAACCAGAGACATTCAGCACACTTTGGAAAATGTTACTATTTATAGAATGTCCAGTGCGCTTTCACTGTACTAAGGTTTCATCCTTTCTCCATTGTTCATAGATATTTTCCATAAAAAGCAAACTTCACTACTCTGCATTTAATAGATAGATTCTGAAAAGAAAAACAACATCCCTGGGAGTTAAATCAAAGGAAGGGATAGTTTTTCCAGCTGGGTTCTGGACGATGGAAGACAGTCTATCATTCTGAGGCCAGAAAATGTCTTTTACATACACCAGTCTCAGCAAACACACCCTGAGTTATAAGGTTTATTTTATAATAGTTTAAGTCTTATATTGTACTTGACTTCTGCTGCTAACAGCCAAGGCCTATGCCATAGCTATTGGTTAGAAAGTAGTACCTAGTTCATTTTATTTTGCCAAAACACAATGTGCAGCCATAAATCCAAAACAGTCCTTCCCAGGTTGTTCATTATTATCATTAGAACAACACTAAAGTTTGCAAACTGTCACTGTAAGCAAGGAGTGTTTTTTAGGGGCAGCTCTTCTGGGAGAGCAAGCAAGGGCTGTAGAACATCTCCTGAGTGCAAACTCAGTCTGTATCTTTCTGACACCTCAGCTCATTTGGAAATCAAACGCTGGAAATGCATCCCGTGGGTCAACCTCGGGCACTTGAGACAAGATATATGACAGCAAAACAAAACACAGGGTAAGGCCTTGTAGCCAATGGAACATGGAGCCTTCTCCATGCTGGAAAGGCTTTAGGAGAGGTGATTTGCCCCCCAGTGCTCTGAAATGGTGCATGCTGTGCTCGAAGTGCACGTTCCCCTCCCTGCCAGTGTGCTCTGCATAGGGCAATGGGGATGCTAAACAGCTTTGGAAAATCGCTCTCTGCCACACGCCCTTCTCAGACACTTCAGAGCCATCTCCTGATCAGCTCTTGCTGACAATAGCTGTCCAACACTCCACCAAGACCCACAGAGCAGGTAACAGATGACCCGAGCATTTTCTTTAGCGTAGTTTGGGCAGACAACCCCAAATTATTGGATCCAATGGCTGGATAAATTCATAGGAGGCACTCATGCTCCTTCCCCTCTACTTATGGAAGAAGGCCTTTCTATGCAGACAGTGCAAATCAGATATGTGAGGACTAGGAGGTCCCAACTCACCCAAGCTACTCTTCCAAGTGGTGTTTAACTTCCTACTACATGACTCGAGAGAATTGGTCCTTGTTTTTAACACTGGGATTGCTGATCTGCATCGGAGAGCCAGTCAGGAGCTCTGAGCTGGCCAGGAACAGCCCCCTCAGCACGACACAGGGTGTTGACTTGGCACAACCAGGCAGGCAAACCAGCAGCAGGCATGATGGATGCTCCTGGCTTCAGCAATTAAAAAAAAAAATCAACCTTAAATATTTACAAGAATCAAAGACTGGAGAAAAAGCAGGCAGGAAAGAACAAGAGACAGGTAAGGTTCCTAAACAATTGAAATCCTCATGAAAAGGTCATTTGGCTTTTATTCAGCTTGGTCTTTCACCAGCACCTGCAACTGGAAGGGTTTTGGGGTTAAATCCAGCAATGAAAACATAAAAGGCTGGACACATGCAGAAATCTCTCCAGAGACCAGAACTTCCCTTGCTTTGTCCCATTTCAGCTGCAGCAGACTAGTATGACACAGACTATTTTGATCTCAATTTGCTTTTTCACCTGTTTTAGCGATTAGTCTGAGCAATAAACTACATTGCTACAATTTAGCCGAGACGTGCACAAGCTACATCAAGTTCCTCTAGCAAGAACCAGAATTCCCCCCACCAGCCAAAATGCAAACTGATTCAACAGCATTGTTCTGCTCAAAGTGAAGCGGAAGAGATGGATTAGAAACCCACCATCAAAAAAAGGCAAGTGTTTGGACACACCCTTTGAGACGGGTGTTGTAAAGACTTCATGAACAGGAAAGAGTCATCCATAGTCCTTTGAGCACATTAGCTAATCTGAGAGCTCAAATAAAAGTTATAAAAGTACAAGAAAGGGCTGAAAAAAACCCACAAAATGATTATACACTGACCAAGAAGCCCACCAGCCCCTCCTCCAGGTGTACAGACCCCCCAACACTAGCACAGACCTCCAGTTCACAGCAATGTGTCTATTCACGTGTCTCTACTAGGTCTGCACTGTAGCTTCTCTGCCAACTTCAGAAGAAAATTACTATTTCCAAAAGATACCTTCTCCTCCTTTTTTCCTGCTTTGTTTTTCTACTTAACTGCATAGAGTATTGCAAACACTTTGTTAATGCTGCTCTGCTTTGGTCAGCTACACACAGCAGGATTTATCAGAAGAGATTACCACAAGTAGGAAAATGTTCCTTATCATGAGTACTAATTTGCGGGGAATGGAACAAATACATTCCCATGTGATAATCAACACAGTGATTATGAGCTCAGGTTCTGGTTATGAGACTCTGGTTTACTTCAGAGTTACAGGATATCTGTTTCCTTTTCAGTTTAGGAGTGCCAGTGCTCCATCTCCCACCTAGTTTGCCTTCCAGGAAAACTATGTAACGTGGAACTATCACATAGCAGCTGACAATTGCCTCCTAGGTATGGATGTGACCTATTCTTTCACAAAATACGCCACAAATACAATTGTCCAGGAACTGCCTGAAAGGATGATTAGGAAATGTCCATAGACACCTCTGCATTCCAACCAGGTTTCCTGTGATCTGCTCTCCACCTTGGCAGCTGAGCTTCTTAAAGCAAACATTTCCAAACAGGGTGAGCACTTTGTGTGCATTGTGCATCACCCCAGCAGCACGGGCTTGACCCAGTCCATCCCTGGGCCACCAGGTGTCCCATTCCAGGCTCACAGTGGGGTACAGGAACCTGTCTGCAGTCTCCAGACACCTGTGCCCAGTGGGGTGGCAGGGGCAGAGAGAGAAGGTGAGGAGCTGGCCCCGCACAGTTCCCAGCGGCTCCTGACTGGAGCTCAGCTCTTGACCTGCCACCCCTTCCCACTGCTCCCACGTGAACCTCAAGCACATTTCTGACTGCCAGTGCAGGTGTGAACTGCACCTGGCAAAGCATTTCCTTTGTTCTATGCCTCACAGAAATGGGAGCTGGCAGGTGCACCTGGTGGTGTGAGGTTACAGGACTGCCCCTGAGGGAAAGGTCCTCTGTGGCAGGGGGGGTGCCCAGCAGCTGCTACACTCCAGTGAAAGTGCACAGAGTGCAATTGCTTCTTGCAACATCTGAGGTCTCTCTCTCAGTTCAATTTGTAGCCCCTGATGTAATGTGTCATCTACTAGACTGTCAAAATTTGTTTTTCTAATGCCTCTCATGGTCTAAATTATCTGGAGTTTGCTTTATGTCCTCTTAATTAGGCACTACCAAATTAGGCACTACCTTCCATACACTCTAAGTCCTGGTGAATTGAGCTCAATTCCACTGAGCTATCCCAGAATCCAGTATAACCCCTCTGACTTCTCTTGGAAAGCAAAGATGTACCTTACGGCCACCGAATTCTCTATTATCAATCCAAACCTGCACACATTACATAGTTCAGCTCCAAGCCCAGAAGTACATTTAGTGCTGCAAAGAGATGCAATTAATCATTCTTGCAAACCAACTTTGAAGGGGGAACGAACAACTCCCACCCCAAATACTGGTATTTCTCTCTCGTAGTCATATGAGAAAGGAAGAAAGAACAACTCAAGAAGATTGTAAGAAAGCTGCCCCTGCTCATGGCAGGGGGTGGGACTCATGATTTTTAAAGGTCCCCCCCAACCCCACCTATTCCATGATTCCATTCTATGATTTTTAGATTTGGCTTCTATGATTTTTAGATTTGGCTTCTATTTCCCAGGTTGATGGAAGTGATGAAAATTAGTTTTGTCTTCCTCGGCCGGCTCCAACCGGACAGAACACGGTGGGGCATTTCTGGACACTGCCAGGCCGTGTCGAGAGGTCCCACAGCAATGCCACCCCCCTCACACCAGCAGCATTAACTAGGTCAAGCAGTTCTTTTCAATTCACTTGATGCTCACAAGCGTAACCAAAATCCCACTGAAACCACTGCTTCTCAACCAACTTTTGCAGCACCAAAATTCAGCTGTACGTGAACACAGAGCCTGAAATGTCACTAAGACCTGTCAGCAGTGACAGGTTCCCGAAAGTTCCTGACGACCGTCAAGGTGTTTCACAAAGGCATTCAGGAAGGGGCACTTCATGTGTGCCCAGCAGCAGTAAAGAACTACCTCCAGAGTACCAACTTTGCAGTGGAATCTCGTGTGAAACTGATTTTAGCTTCTGTAGCAGTCACTGGGCTCACACCTGTGACAGGCTACTGCTGAAAACACGAGGCAACTACAGCTCCCAATTCCACACAGGGAGAACCCAGCCGACCACAGCAAGGCAAGACTGAGGCCAGAATGGAGCCTAAGCTTCCTCCAGCTGGAGAGCTTTAATTCCAGGACACAGTGCTGTCTCAAGGCAGACTGCAGCTCAGCAGCACACACACAGACATGGGGTTGAGGCTCCCTTAAAGGCGTCCAGCAGCTGCTGCCTGCTGCAGGGGCATATCTGCACCTCCCTCCCAAGCACCCCAACACACCCACGCTTGGTGAGCAGCCAGCAGAAACCTGTTCTCTGCCTTGTCTGAGCAGCCTACGGAACAACAGCCTGAAGGGAAACATGGCCATTCGTGATCTGCTTTAAGAGATTTTTAACTGATATTCTCTGGCCTTAAACGTGGCAATTGTTTTTGAGTACTTAATTAGCAAAAGGCTACTACAGAAAGCAAATTCAGGATAGAGAAGCAAATCTGTGAGCCAGTCAATCTTTAAAAGAGTGTCATCTTTAAAAGAGTGTGAGTCCACCACAAAAAAGTCATTTTTAAAAGAGCGTGAGTCCCACCACAGTCTGAAGACTCCGTTTTCAGTCTTTAAGACCAAAAACCAGAGTTCTTCTGCACAGGAAGGACATTTAGCTTTTCTTTTGCCCCACAGCACAAGTACCTGGTTATTATTTATAGCTTTTATGTCATGTAAATGACACAATTCATGCACTCCATGAAATATACTCAGTTCTCCTAAATTGTATTTCACTTTGATAAATTTTAGTAAAGAATGAAGAAATAAAAGATGGCCTACATTTCTCCTTGTTGTCCACATGCTTTGCTACATAGAGTCACAGCCAGCAACCTGGTCATGGGGAACATGCACTACAGGAAATCATGCCATTTTTAGGCATTTAAAACCATCCACAATTCATGCACTACTATTGAAGGGGAATGATCTGTCCATGCTACCACAGCTATGACTTCAAGAGCTGGATCTCAGGGAGGGAGGAAAGCAATGATTATATTAATTGGTTCTTTGTAAGTAACAACTAATAAACACAAAGGAAATGAACAATGAGCTTCAGACCTGCCTTAGCCTGTTCTACCATTTGAAATAGCATTCTCTGCTTGCTTTCTTATCCCCTTCCTGCTGCTTTTCCCTGTTCTGCTTCATGATCCTGTAAGTGAAATAACAGAAATCAACTGTTTCTGATAAAGGGGCATAAAGGGACCATATAGGACAGCCATATAGGGACATAGAAGGACAGCCAGCTTCCCCACAGCTCGTTTTGGGGTCCAAAGGACTCTAGACCAATGGTGCCATTTCTGAGCACTCCGAGTGCTTTTGTGCTCCATCACATCTGTTGTCAAATGTGCAGCACGATGTGTATGAGAGGCAGAGCATCACACCTATGGTTTCTGGACATAAAAGGTTTTGCTTGTCACCTGCACAAGCAGTCTCAACAAGAAACATGATTTCCACACCTACCTATCCCCCACTACACTGGGAAGAAATGCACACTAAGGCTTAAAGAGATGAAACTGAAATCCAACATCTGGAGGAAAGGCAGTCTCTTTCACACTACTGTCCAGTGACATGGAATCTGACAGATGTTTTGTACTGCAAGGGCAGAGTGTTTGACATTACTTATGACTCCCTGCATGACTAATGCCACGTCCATAGCAATTTATTAAACAGACAAAGATGGCTTCATTTTAAAACAACATTTCTATAGTACCCTCTCCTTCTTGATTGGGAATCCTCTGGGGATATTGGGAAACAGTAAAGGGGAAAGAAATCATGTCAGGAGGATACTCTTGGTCAGATCCAACACCATCCTCAGCTTCATCAATCTTCCATATGTGAAACAGGTCCTCTGGAAAGCTTTTCTGAGTCACCTGCAACAGCTGCTGTGGGAGGTTTTAGGGGAACCTAAAGTGTTACCAGTGCTCTTGCCCCGCTTCAGGAACACACATTTGAAACCCAAAAGGACCACCCAAATACCTTCACAGCCAGTACACAGGGGCAGAAAGAATTAACAAGTTCCATTCTCCCAGGCATGGATTTTATCTCATGATCTGGTTGTAGTTCTCATATAACTGAGAACACCAAGATTTGGGGTTTTCCTATGATTTGTGGTTTGGTTTTATTGGCAGAAACCTTCCCCCCCACCCCCCACCCACTCCCAGTCAGTAGAACAGCAGAGAAAGGACGAATCCTCATCTTCCCGAGTTCCCTAATTTCCATCAACAGATTCCACCTAATTATTTGAAGTGCCTAAACACTTTTGATGGGTGCACTGCCACTCACAGGAACGCAAGCAGAACTTGCTCTAATCACCATGGAAGCCACGTCCAAGCTTACAGGGTCCTCAGACACATCAGTGAGGCTGGAGTCCTCCTCTCTGGCCCATCACACCAAGCCCCTCCCAAAAGATCAGCACAGTTGCTGAGAGACTTGCTTTGGGACATAAAAAAGGAGTTCCCAACTATTGCATAATTTCCTAAGGCTTTTGTCAATACCAGTGCTAACATCCACAGGGCCCTTTATCACCTTGAATAAACAAATAATATTTAATGCATACCAGAGTAGAGGTTAGGGCTAGACAGGGTAAACACACACCTGTGTAAAGAAGTCAGGACCTGTCTGCCTGCCGAGTTCTTCTGGTCATGAGGCTCGTAACTGGCTTGCAGGTGAATTCCACCTCCTACAGCTCATTTCTCACACACGCTTTTCCGGGTCAGGCTTGGAACAGACCTGGTCACCAGGCAAGTGTATGCAATGCTTCTGTCACAACAGGTTCACTTTGGAGGACAAACCTCCCAGACTAAGCTGCCATATGGGTGGGTTGCAAATGCCCATAAGAAGAGGGGAGAAAATAGGATCCCCACCTGGTGCTGTTTGGGTTGAATTTCTTACAAAAGGATAGGCTGGCTGTACAGCCAGAAAAGACATAGAAGTCATCTTCTGGAAGAGACTGATTGCTGAGGGTCCAGACACAGCAGCAGGGCTCCCACAGGCAACAGCAGGTGAGAGCACTGACACTGCTGACCAGAGCTAGATGGAATATCCCCACCCCCATGACAGGGACAAACAGTGCTGCCAGCCTTCCAACAAGGGGCTGAGCCTGGCTGTGGATAACGTTATGGCAAAATAAGGATTACAAAAAGCTTTGTCAAGATCGCACCCACTCAGTTTCCAGAAAGCTTTTCCATTTCTTTCCTCTGACCCTTCTGGGGTAACCCTGATGTGCAGCTCTGCAGCAGGTAAGCCCACAGCTTGCAGTGCCTCCATCTCCCAGGAAGGAGCAGTTTCCAGCCCCCTCCAAACTGCCCAGAGAAGAGCAGCAACCACACAGGTGCCTTACAGAGCACAGCCAGGATCTCACCATGCCAGCATCACTCCAGCCACCCGGGCTCCTCTGCAGCCTCTAAAGCTGCACAGAACTGCCTGTAGCCCTGCTGGTGATACAGAGGGCACTGTCCAGATTAAAAACCCCACAGTTCCACAGGGAATACCTGCTCTCTGTTGGCTCAGGAGGTACACGATAGAGAAAACCAAAAACGATTTCTAATGTGTCTTTGTGATCTCAGCCAACAGTAACTTCTGAACCACCAGCTGAAATTTCTTTCCACGCTGAAGTGTTTTAAAATAACATCACGGCGTGTCCTGTAAATCAGCAAAGTGCTGGAGAAACAGAGTTTGGACCATCTCCATGACAGCACTAAAAATACACACTGACAGATCGCAGACATACATCAGAGCAGCAGAAAAGAAGAAACAAACGGGAAAAAACTACCCCAAACCCCTTCTGAATGACTACAAGTTCTAGAAAAAGACCTTTTCAGGCTATAAAAAGTTAAATCGCGCTGCCCTTCCGTACAGCCGGAAACATCTCTTCACGCACCGAGCCCCTCCCAGGCTGGACCGGCACTGCCTAACCCAGAGGGGACCCCGGCTGGAGAACGAGGAAATTGCAGCTCCTTTCCCAGGATCTCAGAAGACTCAAACCAGAGAGGGAACTCAGGGAGTCACGGGCTACAGCTGCCATTTGCTATTTGACCTTTTTTCTAACCTTATGCTAAATATGTTGGATAAGCCAAAGAGTGCTTCCATTTTCAAGGCTAAACCATCACAGCACAGTTCCATCCTCTCTCAGTTCAGGGACAGGTTTAACCTTTTGTGTTGCACTTCTCCCTGAATAGCTCAAGAGAAACAGTTCCCAGGACATTTGCCAGGCAGCAAAAACTGTGACTCGTTTGAAGCTCATGCAAAACCTTCCTCACATATGCTGTGGAGCCACGCTTCAGGCAGGATTTCCTCTACCAATTAGCCAGCTATAACAGAACAAAAAAAATGATCCTGAAAGAATGGAAGGGATGGAGGCAAATAACACTTCCATTTCAAGCAGAAGTTATATTAAAAAAACATCGACATCTTTCTTGCTTTTAAGAAATCTCTCATCAAATAATCTTTCTCACATGTTCCACCTGAGGTTTTCCTTCAAAATAACACGTTTTGCCTTTCAGATTCATTTTGAAGCTATCAAGTATATCATCTTACAGTTACTCACGGAAATTCTTCCAACACGGTTTGCTGCTCCTCTCTCTGCTAGGGCCTGATAGAAGTGATCATTCAGTTCTTGTCCTACGCTTCCCAGTGATGACTAGAAAAAAAAAGTACAACTCTTACTTTAAATGGTTTTGTGTTCTCTGTTGGGTTAAGGGTTCTACACACATGAGACAGTCCTCAGCCTACTGGAGCCCACTTGTCTATTCCCCGTTCTGCTTTTACAAACCTTAACCCACTCTTCGAGACTCAGCACTTCTGCAAACCTACAGAACTTACTCCAAAAGTAACTTTTACTACTGTGTGTTTTCTGTTATGTACTCAGAGCACTCTAAGGGGTTATTTTACATCTCCACAAGCAGGGCCTGAGTTCTCACGTACGCAAGAACGTCAGACTTTCAGTATAGCAACTGAAACTTGAAGAAACATAATACATTATCCTTCAGACAGCACCTGAACAAATTAACCCCTACGCACTGCCACACCCGCCCAGGGAGACCCAGCTGCCAGCAGGCCCGGAGACCAACAGCTTGCGGTTCCTACCGCAGCTTCCCCGCGCTTACCTCGCACCTGTCTCCGCGCCCATCCCGCGCTCCAGCATCGGTCCCGCTGCTGGCCTGGAACACAAACGCCTTAAAAAGCGCCATTTTCCCCCAAAACCGGCCGGAGCGCGGCCGCGCAGCCCCTCGGGCGACCCGGCCCAAGTTTGCCGCCCTGCCTCACCATTGGCCGCTCCCGTGCGCCGCTCGCAGCGCTGATTGGACAGCGGCGCCGGGCCCCGCCTCCCGCAGGGGGCCGTGAGGGGCGGGGCCGCAGGAGGGGCGGGGCCGGGGCGGGGCAAGGCCTCGGGCTGTGCCCGTGAGGGCGGCCCCGGCCCGACGGCTGCCGGGACCGCCCGACGGCTGCCGGGACCGCCCGACGGCTGCCGGGACCGCCCGACGGCTGCCGGGACCGCCCGACGGCTGCCGGGACCGCCCGACGGCTGCCGGGACCGCCCGACGGCTGCCGGGACCGCCCGACGGCTGCCCCTCCGACAGACCGGGCCACCCCGCCTCCCGCCGCTGTCACTCAGCCACCACCCCCGTCCCGCCCCCTCCTTTCGGAGACAGGGGCCCGCCCAGCCCCGCCCCAGGCCCCGTTCTGGGCATCTATGCTTCTACTATTCCGCTACTCTTACCACTTAGAAAACGTGGTTCTTAAAATCAGTTTGTGCCTAAACTCGCAGCTTGAAAACAGGATTGTACGTGCGTTATGGCGATAGCAACCTGTGCTCTCAGCCCGCAGGCGCTACTGCTCACAAACCACATTAACAAAGTGACTCTCAAAAAGTAGTTTTTGACTCCTTAGAGCAAGCCAAGCCCCCCACCCAAAAAAAAAAAAGTCTCGAGTTCTCATATTTATTATTTATTTTCATTAAGAAACTAGAAAAACACACAGCTAAAAATTGTGAAGATGTACAGAGCAGTGAAACAATGCGGAAAGGGCAAGAATAAAAAAGCAGGGGGAAACACAAATTAAATAGAATAAAGTGTGACTGCAGAGCACGGAACTGTCGGGGCACTCTCTGCTCGTGAAAAGCGCAGGCTGCAACAAGTATGAAAAGGCAGAGCTCAAAACAACAGCCTAAAGCTAAAACCTGCAAACTTGACTTTTGGGGAGTGCACCAACACTGCCCTCACAGGAACAGTGCCGGGGAAAGGCAGCAGGCTGAGGAGTCAGACCAAGGGGAAACCTCAGGGTGAGACTGAGCAGTTGGCATGCTGGGGGGCCATCGCCCTTCTGTCTGTCACTAGTGATAAGAAAAGGTTTAACTGAATTAGGTGGAAGCCTCAAAAATACCTCACCTTCGCTTTTGAAGCAAGCATCTGCTTGTCTCGCATCCAAGGACTCATTTGAAGCTCATGAGTGAGCGTGCTCACATCTGCTGTGGAACCACACTTCAGGCAGCATTCCCTCTGCCCAACAGCCAGCCATAACAGGATAAATAATGACCCTGGAATTAAGGAAGGGACAGAGGGGAATGGCACTTTTATTTCAAGCAGGAGAGTCAAAGGAGACCAAATAAATCAGTAGGGTACACCTGCTCAGTGTCCCAGCCAAAACCAGGATGTAAAGTTACAACCACTCCTGACTTCCAAAGCATCCAGCCCTGCCTTTGCAGGCACCTTTAGTGCTTCTCTTTAGCACCAAGGCCATGTAAGAGAGAGAAATCCAAGCTCCAGGTTCTCCTCTCAAAAGGGACCAGAGGCACTATTCTGGCTGAACACAACACCAAGAATACAATGCACTTTCTTAGGAAAAACTAAAGCTCTTAAAAAGCCAACAACAAAGGACAATCCTCCTTTTGAAGAATATTGATGCAGCTCTGCAGAAAGTGGCGATTTTATCTTCAGCCAAACCATCCTGAGACAAGCAGCTGAGAGTGCAAGAGCAGCAGACGAGGCAGCAGCAATCCCAGGCATGTCCTCAGCTCCTCACTAACCTCTTGTAACTTTCCTGGACTGTTTTCAGATGCTTTGCTTAAATAAAAAACCTAACATCAACATATTTCTAACTTCAAAGAAATCTCTCATCAAATAATCTTTCTCACATGTTCCACCTGAGGTTTTCCTTCAAAATAATCTGGTCTTCCTTTCCAGGATAATTTTGAAACTGTAGATCGTCTCACAGGCACTTGTGGATATTCTTCCATCACAATTTGCTGCTTCTCTGCCAGGCTGGCAAGAAGTTATTGTTCAGTTCTTGTTCCACGCTTCCCCATGACCTTGAGAAAAAAAAAAAAGAATAAATCTTTCTTAGAATCATTGCCACAGCTTTGCTTCACTATTGTGTTAAGTGTTCTGTAAATAACAGGGGATAAGGAATTACGAAGCTGGGATACTCCAGGCCCCAAACCTGCCCAGTCTCCACTTGCTGCACAAGCCTGAGGCCAGACAGGACATGAATCTGCACCCAGCACAGCCTCAGAGATGGCCCAGCTGCTCATTTCCAGCAATGACCAAACTCCCAGTCCCAGAGTCCATCAGGCCCTGCTCCCCTCTGCCCTGAGTCAGCAACACCCGGGACATGCTGGCAGCCCTGGATCGACCAAATATCCACAAATCCATCCTGCCAATAGCGGATTTCTCTGCCCAGCCAGGACCCGCCAAGGAGGGGTGTCTGGCTCCCACTCTCCCAACAGAGACCTCTTCACTCCACACCCCATGCAGCGAACACCAACTTAACCCTGAGCTGGGAAAGCAAAGACAAGAGATATTTCAAAAACATCCCTGCCTTGATGGTGTCCAAACGTGGGACAAAGCCCTTCCCACCACCCTCTTGGCCTCTTCCCAGTCTGAGTAACTCTGGAAATGCACATCCAAATCCAGGTCAGACAGACAGCAATGTTTTCTACCTGCCAGATGCTGACGTCCCAAGCATCAGGAGGCTGAGGATGCTCTGAATTGCCATTCACAGCCTCAGCGAACGCTGCACGGAAAAGCCAAGTGGTTTTCTGTGCAGAAAAAATGTAAGTCACCATTTCTAATAGTTAAAATGTCAGTGGAAGTTACTGGCTGCTTACAGTAGCAAGCTTCATATACTCACAGTTTTACCAGAAGCAGCAGTTTCAGGTTCCTTCTTTTTGGAGCCCAGCTCCAAACGGGAAACTGCATGACTGCTCCTGAGAGAGACAAGTGGAACTTCAGCAGCTCAGGAAAGCGACCCTCTCTCCTGAGTCCTGGTCACCTGCCCGAGCACCCGCAGTGCTTCCGTCCCACCTCACCCCCTGCTTTGCACGTTCATACTAACAAAAAAAACACCCAAGCTCTGTCTCCAGCCCCAGCCACCTCTTCCCTGCGCCCCCACACTGCTCCTCTTGCTCCCCTCTGCTGCGCCGCCCCTTGTCCCGGGGCCGGGCTGGGACAAACTCCAGGGTTTGTTTCCTAGGAAAAGCTCTGGCGGGCGACCCCCGCCGTGCTGGCGGCCAGCCCCGGCCGCAGCTCGTTCCCGGTTCCGTGGCCGCGCTGGGAAAGCCTTCATTCGCCCCGCACCCCCAGCGAAGTCCCCGCTGCCGGTGCCGGAGCCACCCCTGCAGGCGCCGTCCCCCTCTGCAGGGCTTTTCCCGGGGCCCCTCCGCTCACCTTCAACGCGGCTGCAGCCACAGCAACCGCTCGGCTCCTCCGCTGTCTCGCCACGCCCCTCGACGGCCACTACCGCGGTCGGGACCCGCGCTACTCCCACGCCGCTCCCGGGCACGGCGTCGACGGCAGCGGCGGGGCAGCTCCGCGCTCGGCGCTCCGGGAACCGCGCGGGCGGGACCGGCACGGCCGCCCCCTGCAGTACCAGCTGTTCCCCACAAGGCGGCAGCACTCCGCGTAGGAACGCCACAGCGCACGCGAGTCACCGGGGCACATTTCCGCCCTTACATACCACGTGATGCGGGGCGCCAATCCTCCACTCCGCATGCTCACTGCTGTTTCCGCGTCCCCCTCAATGGTCACGTGACACACGGCGCTCCGTCGCCACTGCGCATGCGCACGCTGCCCACTGCAGTACCGCACTCGAGCCCGCAGGTGTCCCCATGAGCCTCTCGAGTCAGTGCGCATGCGCCGCCTCTTGCTGCAGTACCCCTCTCCGGCCAGCAGGCGGCAGCAGCGAGTCGCTCCGAAGTGTCGGCGGGACGCGGGGTGACATCGGTGTCCCCGGGCCACCGGCAGAGCGGGGAGCAGGGCGGTGCTCAGGGCATAGAGGAGGGACACACCAGACCACAACAAACACACCCACGCCCACGACTGTCTCGAAAACTGCCGGAAAGAAATTAAAATATTCCTCATCTTTTCAGTGCTCCCAGTCCGCTCGGAGCACTTGAGAAACAAATGTCTGTTCCCTGTGTCCCAGGAAGAGCTTTTCCAGGTGAAAGGACTGGAAAATACGGCTTTGCATAGCCTATTGTCCCCTGCTGTAGGAACAAGAGGACAGGTAGACGCAGCTCTCAGCACTCTCCAAACCCAAGTCTGGGCTCCTTTGGAAACTCTCTGCCATGTGGTTTTCTCCAGGAAAAATCAAAGAATTGCTCATAGCAATTTGGGGAAATTCTCACAAAGGGAAGTAAAGAATAAAATGTTGCTGTAAGAGCCTTTGAGATCTGTTGGACTGAATTTGGAAGGGGGCATTGATTCCCTGCAGTGCAAATACACAACCACCTCCAACACAAAGCAGAGACTGTCAAGTGGGGTCTGACAGCACCACTGTGACAAACTTCACTGTCATTTTTTTGTTTCAGTGACTTTAACAATCAAACTCTGAAGGCTGACAAACCTGGAGTGTCCCCAACACTGCGTCTGGCTGCTGTGGAGCAAAAGGATACTCCCAGGGGTGACTGCAATCCCAGGGATGACCTCCCACACTGCACAGACACACCTCTGGAGCTCGTGTATGGGGTGGCAGCGATAGCAGCAAATTCCCACAGTCTGATGGCACAACAGAGAGACAAAGGCCAGCAATGCCCACAGGAGATGCAGGTTTACCTTCAGCTCACTGTGAGGCAGCATCACCTTCCACCGCACCACACCCACGGGGGAAGCCTCAAGGGAGAATATAAAAATCACAGGATGCAACAAAGTGCAGCATCTGTCACCCCGATCCTGTTGCAGCTCAGTGTTGGGGCCCCGAACACCACACCTATGGGTAAACATTGACCTGACCTGGGTCAGTCTTAAACACAGCCTTAATTCTGACCAACAACACGGTCCCCGAGGTTTCCTGCCCGGGGCTGAGAGGAATCTGACATGTTAGTAAAGAACCTTTGCTGAGAGCAGTCACCACCCCAATCCTTCAGGCTTCAGAAGATTTTGTAGTGAGCAGTCCTAAATTCTAATCCTTAATCTAAATTTCAAACAGGTTTTGTTAGAAAAACAGCAGACAGTACATCATGCAACAGAATTAAAAGACTCCACAAGGAATAACAGATTATTTTCCATGAATAACAGAAGTCTGTTTCCCCCCTCATCTGTCTGGGACTGTAGGAGCAAATCTTTGCAATTGAGACAAAAGGGAGTAGTTATTAAGGCTTAAACCTCTCAAACATCATTGTTCCTTGGAGAACTGTGCCAGCACTTAGCTACTCCCATGTGCCCGGATGGAAAAATTCAAGATAATAAAAATTGATTTGTCTTCTCCATCTCTGACCCATAACCAAAGCAGCTGTGTAAAACAACACAGACTATTCAAGCCCCACCCTGAATTTCAAGCTGAAATCACACTGCTTCCCCTTAATGAGAGCACACAAAACTCATTGAAGCCAGAGATGAGGTTACACATCAGAAAAGGAACCAAAAGATGTGCTCTGCTTCGATACACTCTCTGACTGATAATTCCAAAGGAAATTCCCCACTGATCATAAGCAATCACCTATAACTTCCTCATGGAATCATTACTGCCTTTCTGTGGAAGTGTTTCAAACATCCATGGAGGGTTCAGGGGCTCGGTTGGGTTGTTTATGGCTCATCCTGACAGGCCAAGTCTAACCACCCTCACCGCTGTTGCACCTCCAGTTTCAGGAAACTACTGATACAGCTCATAAATACTCCCCTTCCCTGCAGCTCAGTTCTTCACTGCACATCCCCAGATGAGCAGATTTACTCCATCCTTTCTTCCCGACTGCACCTCTCCAGCACAAATCCCACTTCTCACAGACACAAACCAAACAGAAATCTACTGCAGCTTAGGTGTTTGCTGAGAAAGTAATATTCTTAGTACATCAGGCTACGTGATTAAAACACATACATGCATTGATGGTCAGCGAGGGAAAGCTTTTCAGTGGAGAAAATAGCCATTAAAGTAGCACACTGATACATCTTCAGAAAAAGCAGAAATAGCACCGATTCCTAAGACCCTTTGTGAGGAATCTAGCCCTCTTTGGGACACCCAACACAGCAGATATTGAAAAAGGAAGGAAAAACTCAAGCTTGTAGCAGGAAAAATTAGACAACTTTCTCCAACTTCTGGTAAAACCTCTTTAATCTTTCATGTGCTAAACCCACTGCTTTGATTTTATCTAGAAAAACAAAAAAGACCACACAGCCTAACACAGATCACAAGTTATGAAAGATACTCCAAGTCAAGCGAGGAAACTCAGCAAACACAAGGTTTTAAGGAAATGCCAAGCATTCCAATGTGCTGCCCGTGCCACCTGTGCTGCTCCCTGGATGCGACCCAGTGGCAGCCACCACTGCTGCCCTCCCCAGCAGCAGCCCCCAGCCATGCCCCACCTCTGTTCTGAGTGGCACAGCTGTACATTTTCCTGGCAGTAGAGGCCAGGAACCATGTCACCTGCCTGGTACCTCTCAGGCCAGACTCTCCTCTTGATAAACAGGAGCTCAGCAGGCAACGCTGAGACTTGTCAGACACGGCCTTAGCTGAAGCACTCAATTGACTCTGAAGCACTTTTTTAGGCCTGTGGGGGCACTGACAGGGCCTGCAGTGTAATGCTGTGACATGGTACTCGGCACACAGGATCTCACTCGGTGCCTACAGAAACCATCCCGCGGCTCCAGAATGTTTGCTCCTCCAAAAGCCATCCATGACACAAGATACAACAAAAGGCAGCAAGTGGCCTCAGATCCCGTTCATTGTCGGGCTGCTCTCACCACATCCTCACCCTGAAAAGGGAAATCTACAGCTGGTGGAACAAACCAGCTTGAGAGCCACTCGCTCTTTCCAAGGTGACTGACAGAGTGACAGGGTGTGTGTCCACGAGTCCTTGCAGGAGAGGTACTGGGGTGGATTAAAAGTTCTTGCTGAATGATGTTATTCTGTGTAGCCCCAAAGGATTCACAGCTCCAAAAGAAGCTTAAATCAAAACAGTCATTGTGCAGGAAAAACCAAATGAAGAGGCCTCTCAGTGGTGAGATGTTCTCAGGGAAGAGGAAAGAAAAAAAAGAGAGAAATTTCAGCCCTGCTTCTTTGCATAGGCAGGAATCCAACCTTGTGTCGCTGCACAGAGACATGTAACATCAAAGAACGTGGAAAAGTTCAAGGGGAAGGCTACACACTGCCTTTCAATATTCTACAACAGCACTCTATTTCTGCCGAGCCCTTTTTTTTGTTTTCCTATCCAGACCAAGTGCATGGACTGAATTTAAGGATATTTGAACATGCTTGAAAGGCCTTTACAAAAAATAAAGTATGTCAGGAGAGACATTAATAACCCAGACCCTGAGCTCAATGCATCCTGTCACTGTCCTGCAAGGGCTTTTCCTTTGATAGCTTGGGTACCAAACACAAAACAAGAGAGTTCTGTGATCGGAGCAGGCAATCTGGACAGCAATTCTCCCAACATATTCAACTCAAAGTGGGGTGAGAAAGGAGCCCTGAGGGTGTGCACATGCTTCCATCCCTGTGCACGAAGAAAACACCTTCCACTCCCTGACACTATTGCCAAAACACAGTGGCCAAGGAAAAAAAAAAACAACCAAGGAGGAGGCTGCAGGATTCATAGTGTGCTGCAGAAGAGCAAGCCTGAAGTTAGCAGCTAGAAAAGCACAGTGAAAATGAGCACCAAGTTTCTCATCAGCAGCAAAAACAAAACTGCAGGGAAAGGCAGACGAGAAAGGAAAAGGCTACAGGAACAAATTAGCAGAGGAAAAGAATACATAATCCATGCGTCAAGTCAAAGCAAATGCATTTATTCCCACCTCTTGTACTCAGTCAACAATGATGAAAGACACTTAAAAATCAGTTTCTCAGAGGCATCTTTTTAAACTACTTCCACGGTGAGATGGCAATTTGGATAGGGGAAAAAAAAAACCCTCTTGCAGGCTGGCAGGCTGCTTTGGGGCAGAACAACACCGATTTGAGAGGGAGTGGAGCTACGAATAGGAACCTCCAGACATGTCTAGTGGTGCTGAAGGAACTGAGCAACACTGGCCACAACTTTGCAAAGACATGTTCTGGCCGGTGCCAGGCCCCTGATGACAAGAGTGCCAACACACCAGGTAGGCCTCTCCACACAGAACGCTGAGGGCCCTGCCAGCCTCGAGCACACCCACACTCCAACCCAGTCAGGATCTGCACAGCCAAACCACAGGAATGCTTTGGAGGTAGCCTTGGCAGATGTTTGCAAAAGCCACGTGCTGGTGACAGAGCCCTGCTAAGGCCACTCGCCACCGTGCAGGGCCCACGCTCGGACCTCGCGGGGCCAGCGCTTCTCCCGTGGCTTCGGCACAGGGAAGTGTTCTGGCTCAGAACAACTGCTCTGCACAAGGCTGCAGGCCTTGAGCTGCTTTTGTTTTTCCTTCATACACAACAGCCCAAATTCAGTGCTTTCAGGGTGTGAGTTCATGTGGCACCTTTGGTGGAAGGAGCTGGAAGATATCGGCGCAGTTATTGGACCATCCCTGGGTCGTGCCCTGAGGCACAACTACCCAAAAAGAAAAAAGTCCAATTCTTTTGAAACCATTTCTCTTTTGTATTTAGCTCATCTTAGCTAGAGTTTACGTTTTCTTCACAGCTATCTTGTACGAAAGAACCCTGATCCAGCAGACCATGAAGTGTAGGAATGCACAGGCATATCTACTTCACAGATTCCAGTTTCATCTGGTTGAGGAGTCATAAGCAAATGACAAACCATCCTTCAAGGAAGTACTTAAACACATTTGATGCATTTATGCCAAATATTTTCCCCAAACTATAAAGAAAAAAAGGTAAAAAATGACAACAAATTAATTCTGATGGTGATTATTGTGACACACCTCCAGGTGAGAAGACATTTCTGCCAGCCTAACAAAACCCCTGCCTACAGTACAAAGGTGACCAAACATACCTAAGCCTCTTAAAAAGATACTTTACATTGTATTGGGAATGTTAAGGAATAACACTTGGAATTATGAAAAATTGCTTGGATTCTCTACTTCAGGGATGACTTTCAGGCCCAGTGAACTGAGTGTTCCCCAGATACAAACACACGGCCCTGCAAATTTGGTACAAATACCATACCAATACTATGGGCAGCCACTGTGCCTTTTCAGAAGCCTGTGTCATGGCCTGCGTAGCCAAGGCTGGAAATGCATGCAGGCTTTCCATGTCACATCTGGATTTGCCTGGAAGCACACAGACACACACACACCCCCCCGTTTCTGTGCCAGTCAGAAATGGTGTCACCCAGCAACTTGCCCCTCACTGCACCGCTTTGAAATACATTAAAAAGCATGGTGGGGGGAAAAACCTGCAAAATAAAGGGCTTAGTGCAGCATCATCTTAAAATTCTGCCCAGTGCCGGAGAAAAAGGAGAAAAGCTGTTCTTTCATTTTTCCCAGTTGTGGACCAAGCAGTTTGAAACAGTCCATACGATCCTCGGCTGCAGCCATGGCAGGCTCCCTCCTTGCTTCAGCCTTGCCCTGACTTCTGAAGGGCCACGGGCACCCACAACCCAAAAATATCAGCACTCACACTCACTACTAGTACTGACACCTCCATGTTCTATCTTCGGCCAAACAAACCTCAGAGATGTTTTTGCTTTCCTGACAGACTTGGCCAATTCCCATTTATCGAAGCAACAGACCCCCTGTATGGCCCTGGAGTTAGAGTCCCTCTGGCACAAGAGCCCAAGGGAAGACTGCAGGGAAGAATCCAATGGCAAACTGAAATCCCCCATATGCAATGAAGGCCTGCTCTTGGCAGGTTTCCTTTTGCTTTTGGGACACAAGAAAGGCCTTTAGACCATAAGCACAGATGTGAAACCCCCACACTGATGACCTGGCTTTAAAGATGTTGCACTTAATGTTACAGATGTAGAAATGCTCTGGGATTTGGTGTTTCTTGCACCCCCATTCACTGAAACAATTTAAAAGGATGAATTGCAGAGTCCTGAAGCTCAAATATTCAGATTATATTTTGGTGGTATCATAACAACAAGCCATAACAAAATCCAATGCAATGCTTAGAAAATGAAAAGCAACATTTTCTCCCTCACTTTTCATTTTTCAGTTTAGGGGTCTTCCTAAAAACAGGATAAGATAAAACAGAAGAAACAAAGTGCAAGACCTACTATTAACAAGTGTGCCAAAACACCTGCTTTCTGTGTGTTTTGTGAACAGAACATGTTTTCATTAGAACTGATTACTTTCCTCACAATCTAAATTTATATGTGTAAAAATGCATCCAGTAGGGACAGGTGTTTCTGAGCCCACACCTCCCAGGATCAGAGGAAAAGGGGCACAGAAGAATCCAGAAGTTACCAGCAAGAGGTTCAAGCTGACTGTGTTTGGTAGGAATATTGGAAACCAAAGTGCTCTGCAGCTGCCTCAAGCCTGGAGAGCATGGAAACAAAACAAGCTGCACCTCGTGCTTAATTTTCTGCCCTCTCTGATCAAAGGAGAATCACATAACACAAAAGACAGTACAGAAGATGGTAACACCAGTCCGGTGCCCCCAGGATGGCTGGCACCAGGGTTCATTCCCTTCTCTGGCTGATGGAAATTAAATCCAGGTGTTCTGGGATTTCAGGAACAAAGCCCAGCTTTGCCACTTGCTGTTCTACTCCCAGCCACATTCGCACAGCAGGAGTATCACTGGGCTCCTGTCCCCCTGGTGTATGAACCAAAGCAGCAGCCCTCTCTGTCTCTGCTCAGGCAGCAGCCTGACCAGTCAGCCTCACGCTCCTTCCAGTTCAACAAAACCCCAGGCCATCAAAAATTGGGTATTTTCACACCCAAAATATGCTCCTATCAGAGGTCAAACACCCCACATTGTACTCCCAAGCATCCTGTGACTGGACATGACTCTTGTGTTCCAGGGACATGGCTGTAACCCCCCTGCACAGAGACAGGCAGCAGCACCTCTAACGCTGGCCCTGCCCTGCATGGAAACAACAGCCTCTCGTCCAGGGAAAAACCTGATCAAGGTCAGTTCCAGCTCTGTTTTGGGAGGGGGTTCTGCCCCATCACACCCTGCTTATCCTGCTCAGCAGAGGTGACCTGGGATGCAGATCCTGGGTGGAGGGCAACCAGAAAGCTGGCTACACCAGGTGATGCACCAGACCCTGAGGCACTGAGATCCAGGTTCCCTAATTCCTAAACATCCTCCCTGTTCCACCCACTGCTCCTTACCCTGTGGGTGGCACTGAGCAGAGGCTTCTCATCGTGGAGTCATGGCATGGGTTGGGTTGTAAGGGCCCTCAAGAAAGGCCCCCTCACAGCTACAGTAACCACGCCAGGGATCAGGACAGCACCACAGACAGCTGAGGTGCACAGCAGGGAAGCAGGACTTGTCATAGAAAGAACAACAGAAGCCAAAACAGAAAGAGAAAACAACCTTGAGCTGATTTAAAGATGTCCTAACAAAGTTAAAATGTTATTTCCAATTTACCTCTGCCAAGGAAAATAAAGCAGAAGCCTGGCTTCAAGTCCCTTCATTTCAGATCCCAAAGAAACACACGTACTGTCACAATAGATGGCATGTTACACTTCTGTCTCTCAAAGTCAGCAGTTCACTAGGGCTCATTATCTTGTTTCCTAGTTCTCATCCAAAAAAAAAAAAAGCCTCAAACAAGATATCTGATGGTGCCTTCCTTTTTTTGGCGGGCGGAAAGTAGAAAGCATTTTGAGGAAATTACTCTTTCTTCTGTTTTCCCCATCAGCCTTCCCTTGACTTCACACGTGTTGCTTAGACCTGAAAAGTTTCATCCTGCTCCATCAAGAATGCGAAAGATGAAACAAGAACACTGCCTCCAGCTTTCCCGAATGCATTTCCTGCCACAGGTACTCATTTTGACCATCTGCAAAGAAAGCGCCACCGTTGCCTCCCAGCCTGGGCCTTACCTGCCAATGCTCTGTAACTAGGCGAGAGACATTCAGAAGGTAGAGGAAAGGATGCAGAGAGAGCCACACCACCAGATGAGAGAAGATAGCAGCCCTCTGGTCCAAAGCAGCTTTGCAAGATGCACAATTCAGAGCTACTCTGCAGATAGCTTGTCAAATATCCGCCAGGATGAGCCTTTGGAAGAGGCTTAGCTCCCGAGAAAACCCTGTCACATTTAAACCACAACTACAAAAGGTCTTCTCTGGTGAAGACCCCGAGATCAATCCCCACCCTCTGCTCACCTTTGCTCTGCCCTAACTCACCTACTCAATTCTGCCTTGCTCATGTGTTCCCACGGAGCAACCCTACAAATAACACGGGAATTATGGAAGCCTGCAGCAAACAGCAGCTGCACAGCAGCCACTGGCTCACAGGGGAGCAGAAAGGCAGCCCAGGCACTCTCTGCTGTGGTTGTTGGGTTCTCTTAGCCCTTCCTGGGAAACGGAGCTGGAAGCTTCTGTTGTGCAGACCAAAGGTGAACACAATTCCTCGGGCAAATGAGGTCTGGCTGGAGCCTCGATGGAGCCTCCTTGTGATGAATACTGGCCACTTGCAGGTATTTCCAAAACCATTAAACGTAAGCTTATTTACCAAAGAGGACACGAGATGTCACCAACTAGCCCCTCTCTGTTTGGACCCAAGCAACTCCATCCTGGATGAACAACCCAAGTCCTGTGTCCCAGCTGTGGACTAAAACACTCTCATTATTTTCCTTGGATATGTTGGAGGCCAGATGAGACAGCACTTGGAGCAACGTGGTCTAGTGGAAGTTGTTCCTGCTCATGGCAGAGGGATGAAATGAGGTGATCTTTAAGGTCCTTTTCAAACAGAACCATTCTGTGATTCTATGATTCTATGAAGAGTTAATTCTGCATATTTAAAAAGAAAAAAAAAAGCATAAAAAAAAAAGTCCATTTTTGCCTGAAGTAGTAGCCTGAAATGGGATAGCACATGAAGTATGGCAATAGCTGAACTATGCAGCACATGTGTTCGTAGCCCACAAATGCTACCAAAGACATTTGACACATGCTATTAAATTATTCCACAATCATCTCACTACACCAAAAAAAGGGGAAAAATCCACAGGACAACCAAGCTGCTCAGTGGGGCTCTACCGTTCACTAACTATGCTGACAAAGTAAGTGGTATAAAAATGTTTCTTAGCTCCTCATAGCAAGGTCCCCCCCAAATTACTACTTTTGGTAGTTGTTAATTTATTTTCCTCAAGAGGCCAGAAAAGCACACAAGTAAGTGTTTGAAGACGTACACACCAGGGAAACAGAGTGGAAAAAGGGCAAGAACAAAAAATCAGAGGGAACCAGACACGAGATATGATAATACGTGACTGCAAAGCCCAGAATTCCTGAGGCAGACTCACTTTTCACAGCAAGTGCGCGCTGCGACAAGTGTGAGAAGGCAGAGCTCAAAATAAAAGCCTGAACTCAAAAATTGCATAAGCTCTGCCTGAACTGCCCTTGCCAGAGACTTTTGGGGAGTGCATCAATACAGAGCTCAAAGGCTTTTTCGAAGCAAGTTAAGCATAAAGGAGCAGAGACACATCGAAAAAATATCCACAGTAAAATATCCCAGGTAAAGGACCGTTTACCTTGTAACCACAGCCACGGCAGCACATTCCACAAAAGCATCACATCCCTTCCGACAACATCCACAGCGAAACAGACGCTTGGCCTTTTCATGAGCCGCCCCTATTAGTTCTCCGGAGCCTGAAGCATTGGAAAATACACATTTCGGGGCTACCGCTCCGGAAGGACGACGCAGGTAATTCCCCCGTACCTCTGGGGAGCCGCCCCCGCCGCGACACGTGCCCGGAGCGGCGGATGCCCAGCTCCTTCCTCCGCCGCCCCACGGCCGCGCTGTGCCACGGGGGACACACGGCCGTCGAGACACCGGGGACGCTCACCCAGGCACCGGCAGCCGCGGGAGAGCGATAAGGGATTCCCTCCACGCGGCGCACGCCAAGCGACCCAGCCGCCGCTCCTGGCTCCCAGGCGGGCACTGGTGGCCGCTCTCTGGGAGCGCACCTGCAAGAGATGCACCCTGCCCCCGAGTGTAGGACACAACACCCGCGGGCATCCCTCTCCCCAAAGGGTTTCCTCCAAGCGGTGTGCACTGGCACTTCAAAGGTCCAAATTCCAGCATTTGGGACCCTTTGTCACTGTGACGCAGCTCGTCCAAGCAGATGCATCCCTGGGAACGATTCGGCGCCAAGATCGTACTCTGTAAGCACTGCACAGATCTCCTTGGCGTTTCTGGTTGAAAACCGGGCCAGGACCAGCCAAAGGCTGTCAATGCCCACCTGAGCCAGCCCTACTGTCGGATCACCTCACGCCTCGGGACAGATGTTTGCTCAAACTATTCGACTCTCGGCCAGGGGGACACGCGTCAGCAGCAAACAGCCCCAAAAAGCCGGAGCTGCGCACGGGACAGGCTGGCCGAGACAGCCGTTCCCTGGTTCCGGGAGACCCCCGGCTCGGCGGCGCTTCCCGTGCTGACCCACAAACGCTCAGCACCGCTGTGCCCGCCCCGGCGCCCCTCGGCGCTCTCCGGCCACCCTTTGTCCACGGGCTCCAGCCCTGCTTGGGGGTGCCAAGGTCTGCGCCTCCTCTCTTCCTCCCGGGGACAGGCGGAGCCGCCGGGCTGATGGTTCCCGAGGAAAGCAGGGAGATGCCGACGAGGCCCCGCACGGCACGGGCACCGAGCCCGGCCACGCCCGGGAGCCGAGCCACAGCCCACCCCGGCAGCCCCCGGAGCCGCCCCACCCGCGGGCACGGCCGCCCCGGACGGGCGGAGGCAGCGGGAGGGAGCTTCGGGGTTCTTTTTTGTGGCCGGGGGCTGCGCACACCTTCCCCTGGTCACAGCCCCACCCCAACTCTCCCGGAGGCACCCTAAGGGACCCTTCCACTCTTATATTTGTTCAGTTCTCTTTTCTCACCTGCCCGAACTTGCCAGCTTCGTACAAAATCCTCTTCCTCTCGATCCTGCTAAAGGATGCTCCTTCTAAGCCATGCATTCAGGAGTGCAGGACAAACACAAATCCTTTTGGGGGACCTGGAACAAGGCACACACCCCTGGCAGGGGTGAGTGTAGGCTGGAAAAGGATGGAAAGGCTTTTTTCCTCTCAGAATGTCAACAAGCATCTCCAAAACCAGGGATCTGGGGGACAGTGCCAGCTCACTGCACTCTGCTGTCCTCCCTGCATCCCCTTCCTCAGCTCCACGTGGATTTCTGCCTCCGCTGAAGGCGGCAATTGTCTGGAAAGGAACTTGGGAATCTTCTTTAGCTTCTTTGGTTCCTTGGTTGATTTCCCCAGCACCACAACAGTATCTCTGAGGTGGCTGAAAAGAAAAACAGAAAAAGAAAAAAACCCCAAAAAATCAATTTAAATTTTAGCTTTAAAAGAAATATTAACCACGTTCTCAGGCCTTTAGTCCCCTACTGCTGAGCAAGCCCAGTGAATTCCCTTAAAGAAGGGAGTGTCGGCTGGATTCCCTGACCCTGCTCTCACTGCTGGGGCTGCTCGCTCCCTGGCACAGACCTCTTTGTTTCAATAGCATGACTACGTTTTAATTATTACTGCAACAGCAAAACATCGGCTTTTGGGTTTTTTCCCTGGAAGAGTTTTCTGCAGAAAAAGATTAAACCAATACCTTTTTTCCTCTGAAGCAATGCGGTGGCAGAAGGACCAGCACATTCCCTTCTCCCTTACCTGCCCAGGGAGCTCCACACGCCTGCCTGGGCTGGGGCAGCACCTGCAAAGGTTCTGATTCCATTAGCCCACTGAGATGCATTGAGCACTAATTACTTGGATTTCATCCGTGCACAGTCAGACCGTCCGGCTGGAACTGACGGGGAGTGCAGGAGCCCCCTGTTCACCTGACCCTGCCGTGACCCGGGTCCAAACAGCTGCCCCAGAGGAGCCATAGGGAGGGACACCCCAGGACACAGCCTCGGGGGCACAGCAAAGGGAGCACACACATCCCTTCAGCTCCGCTCTACCCCATCACTGATGCCATGCTGGCCAGCCCCAATCTAACAGAAACACACGGAGCAGCCACTTTTGTGTCACTCATGTTTTTTTTTCCTTCAGGGGAAGAAAAGGAGGCACAGACAAGGCAAGAGATCACACAATCAGGTTATAAAATGAAACACAGCTATTTTATTCCAGCATCCCCATCCATCCTCATACATAGAGCATGCATGTCTGGCCAGGGGCTGCCAGAAGGATGACAAAGGCAAAGAACCACTATTCCAATGGAAACGGCCGTTTGTACCATAATCAGATGCAGAGAGAAGGCTAATTATTTCTGCTGGATGCTGGTAGGGCTCAGGTCCTGAGGGGTTCTGCCAACCTGAGCCCACCTGGGCTTCTATTAAGGCTTCACCGGTGAGGTTCAATGCTACCAGTGCCTGTACACACAGCAACATTGCTAAACACTGATTACAAACTCCATATGCACAACTACTCCACAGATCACACACCATGATGGAGAAACAATTCAACATCAGGGCCATCAGGCAACCTGGGTGGGAAAAACACTCCCAAAGGGACAAGCAGCTGTAACAGAATTTATTGCCACATCATCACGCTCACTGTAAAATAAAAACCTCGCTCCCTGCCTCTGCAAATGTATCAGGAGTAATAAAATAAATCAGCAGCAAAAACTGTTGGATGAAACCAGTGGGCACCTGGGGGCTACAGACATCCCTATCCTGTGGGGATACCTGTGGAGGGACTCCTCCAGGGAGCAAGAATGCCCCGGCACCATGGCAGAGGTATTTGAAAGCAGGCATCAAATCCATACCTGGATGGCCGGGAAGAGACTCGCTCCTCCAGCTGTCCAGGGAAGAACGGGAGAGACCACCAGGAGTGGGCTGCAAACAGCCACCCGTCCCAAGTCTGCAACCCTCACAAAATATACACACACACCTATTATTGCCAACAAAGGGTTTGAAGACCACCTCGCACCACAGATAAGGCGAGTGAATTTGCAGGGCTTGGTCTCTGTTTTATTTGTGGAAGGGAAGAGCTGGCTTCTAAGAGAAGGGAAAGGGACAGACCTGGGTATAAGGTGCCTGAGGTATGGTCAGAGGAAAAAGTGCAGCAAGGAGGAGATGCAAGAAAAACAAACAAAACCGCTTGGCTCTGAACATCTCTCTCGTATGAAAATGATTGTCAAAGGAGTCACTAGTGAAAATAAGGTAAGAAAATATGTTCGCTATAGAGGTACCTTTCTAGTTCTTTCAACAACTGAACACTAACCCGAGGTCCATCCAGTGCTATCAGTTCACCACAGGAATTCTCTTTGGCAAACCCGAACTGCTCATCCCACCACACGCCCCTGGGGACGCTGCCCAGCTTGTGCGGTTAAGGGAA
Organism: Cyanoderma ruficeps; assembly: GCA_008694505.1. Taxonomy (NCBI): domain Eukaryota; kingdom Metazoa; phylum Chordata; class Aves; order Passeriformes; family Timaliidae; genus Cyanoderma; species Cyanoderma ruficeps. Next base: position 404,226 of record VZDJ01000250.1, on the reverse strand, counting down.
GACCCCGAGCCCGGCACGGCCACCTGGGAGCCTCCCCGCGTCCTTCTGCAGAGGGAGACACGGGTCTCCCGCGGGGTCAGCCCCAAAAGCTCCCCGGCGCCCGGTCTCTCCAGCGCCAGCATCCATCCCTGCCGTGGCACTACCCAAAGCGGAACTTCAGCCGGTACTTGACAGGGCCGGGGTTCTTCCGAGGCGGGGATGGGGCAACCTTGGGCTTCGGCGGCGGCGGCTTCTTCTCGGGGAGAGCCACGGTGAAGGCGAGCTCCGGGGGCTGCGGCTGCCAGAAGCGGGGCAGGAAGTGCGTGGAGACGTGCTGGGGGCGGGCGCGGGGGCTGCAGCCCCGCTTGGCTTTGCCCCGCTTGTTAAGGGCCACGTACCACTGGCGCCCCGAGCGGGGGCTGCGGTGCACGGCCGAGGCGTAGGTGTTGTAGCTGTTCTCCTGGAAGCGCTCGCGGAAATGGCAGTCCACGGTGAAGCGGGCCTGCGGGGACAGAGGGGACACCGCTCGCAAAGGCCAGGTGGTACCTGTCCCCTACCCCCAGTGCTTGCCGGTTTGGCTGTCTCCCAAAACCAGGCCCTAAGGAGTGGGTGGAAACGCGGGGCGCCAACGCTGAAGGTGCCAAGCGCCTGACTGTTTGGAGAACCCCCAATGCAAATACTTCAGTAGCTGCTTGCCACCCAGGTTTGGGCTTTCTTGGAAGAAAAAGGCTTGGGCTGCCCCAGTAGTGCCCTTCCCTCCTGTCCCCTCCTGCCCCAGAAGTGCCCTTCCCTTCTCTCCAAAAAAAAGCGCTCCGAACCAAAAGAGCAGAGCCTAGCACTCCATCTATGTGCCCACGGCCCTGGGACCCCCGGCTATAGCTTCTGGCAGCCCCTCCCAAACCTGCCACACACAAACCTGATGGTGAGCGTGGTACCCGGTGCCCTAAAAGCTTTCCCGGCTCCATTTCGTAGCAACACCTCCAAAGCCCTGACACGGAGGAGACGCTGAACTCTCCAACTTCAAAACCAGTAACCAAGAACAAGACCCAACCCGCAGCAGGACTTGGTAACCACTAGAAAAGTGTTCGAAAGCCCAAATTTAACCAAAGAAGTTGAGCCTTACAGCACAAGCGACAAAGCCCACAACCTGCCATATACATCTTGCCTCATGTTACTTGGAATTAGGTCTTCTTTGGCTTGCTGCTTCTGAGGAACATCACCTCCGTGACCCATTTTTGCTCTCCCTGTCTTTCATACACCCTCCCTGCTGTTTTCCCCACACACAGGCCTTCACCTTCCCCAGCAAGGCTTTGCTGACCCTCGGTGCTCCCTGAAGCCCCACTGTGCATGCCAGCGCTCAGGCAGGACGTCCCACATGCGGAGGGAAGTGCCCTGCCCAGAGAAATGCATCAACAGCTGCCCCACTGTGATCCTGTCAGGCTTCCCCACGCCCTGGCCTCTCAGCTCATCACTGCACTGCTCCAGTTCTGGAAAAGCCATTTTTTTCCTGCATAGGTGTCTTGGTTTAGAAAGACATTATAACCCAGGACAATAGGGCAGGCGGGAAAGCCACAGCATGTGGCTGCCGTTGGATTTGCTCTGCAGAGCTCCAGAGACAATCACCAAGAACAGTCCTGAAGTCAATTAAATTTCAAAATCCAGTTGCGCCAAGGATTTGCCCCAGTGAGGAATGCAGTTTTGTTACAACTCCTGGAAAAGGAGAATTACCTGGGCAAATCTGTCCCCTGGGGTCTGTGCTGGACAGGCACAACCCCCCTCCCACCCGCTCCATGCTAAAAATGGACAAAACAGGAGAACAAGGATTTATCAACGAGGAAAATGCCATCTGTGCACACAACTGATAATTGCCGGGATAACTGTCATTTTCTGAAGCTGGTGCCTCTAAAAATGAACCACTCAGTAATTTAATTAAGCTGGCATAAAAAAAAAAAAAAGAAGAAAAGAAAGAGGAGGGGAATGTCTGTAAAACACCAAGCTGGGATGGAGCTGAGCCCTAGAGTGAGTTTTGAAGGAGGCCAAATTCCTGCAGGAATGACTTCTGTCTGTGGTTCAGCATGAAGTCCCCGGCCTGACTCCCATATCAAAGTGCTGCCCTGAGTGACGGGCACAGGACATGCTTTGTACTGCTCAGAACTCGTGAGGCTCTGAAATGACTTCAATCCTGCCAGCGCAGGAAAGAACAACAGATGCCAGGTTTGCATTATTGGCATTGTTTAGTCCAGCAATCTTTAGACATTTGGGTCAAGTTTCTACAAATTAGCGGCTTTCACCCGAACAGGGCATCGTGTGTCCTCACCCCTGCCCTGACCCTCCTGACTGAGGTCCCTTTCTGGCCCTGCCCTTTGTGTGTCAACAATTAACCATGCACCAACAAAGCTTGATTTAATTTCTGCCTGTGCCAGCGCATAAATCAAGGCTTCAGCTCAGATAAGAGGCCCATTGTACACCAGAAGGGAAGGCACTGGAGGGCCGGCAGTCGTGCTCTGCCCGTTTCCCTCTCCATCCTTTCCCTCTCCTGCTCTGCCCCTCTGCTCCCACCTCATGTTTTCCTTCATGGAAACATTCCCCTTTTTCCCTAGATACCATTCATGCTCCTACTTTATTTTTTAAAATAAGCAAGCACATGCTCATCCTTTAAGAATCAATAGGCTTCGGGAGCAACACTCCAAAAAGACTTAAAGGGAGAGAGAGGTGAGTTCATAAATCTCCCTGGAAGTGATTTGTGGTCTTGGGCAGTGCAAGCACATCCGTGACATCTGCTCTGGGACCAGGAGGTTTTTCTTGGAACTGCGGGGTGGGCAACCACCTTTTTGCTTTCTCCAGCCGTCAGCCCTGACCGGGCTTCTCTGGAAACCACCTTGAGGGATGGAATGCTGCCTTAAAAATGCCCTTCTTGGGGTGGTGTATGTATACACACCTTTCCAAGGCACTGACTTTCATGCAAGCACAGGAGTTCACTGTGTTTGTTTAAACGAACTCTGGAACTGACAACAAGAAACAGGGAAGCAACATCGTGAGGTTGAAACAAGCGGTGAAATCAACTTACACATTCATTCTACACAGAAAGCTGGAAAAAACACCAGACCTGCAGGAAACCTCAGCCTTGAGGAAAACATCCTGCAAAGAAAAAGTTACCAGGACTTTCCCACTCTAGCTGCAACATACCTGCACAGTCTGGACCTCACCTGCCCGAGCCTCTCCAGAGTTCTCTGTCTCCAAGGGCAAAGCCAGCCTGAGCCCCGGGGCTGCCGGCGCCACACGTGCTGCTCGCCGGGAGACATTTGGCTAAACCCTTCTGTGCGATCTGCCGCAGAAGTGGCTAAAAATAACCCAGCCGTGCTCAAAGAACAGGCTCTGCTGATGCAAGTACCCTACTGCACACAAAAAGGCCCGCTTTGCACGGCTGAATGCACTAAGTAGGAAGGTGGGCTTGGGGGGCTTCAGCTCCACCTGTCCCCTCTCTGTCTGCGTGGCGCTGGTGCCGCCAGCACGGAGCCGACACGTGGGGATGTCACAAAGCCTTTAATAAACAACACATACTGATAAGGGGTGGTGGGGGGGGTTTACTTACACTTGCATGGAGTTTTCCTTTTTTTGACATCGCTAAAAATTTGTTGCTGAAAACTCCTCGTATTCCTACAATCCCCTGAGACACAGCAAATATTTCCAAAATACCTAGGATGACAGAAATCCCAAAATAAATCACAGTTCTTTTCACATCGGTGTGACAGAGAAAAAAATGAATGCAACTCGGTCTGATGGATTTGCATTTCCTCTCCCACATCCCTGCTCCTCGCCTGCCTGGCTCCACCCAGCCCCTGCTCCATCCCTCTGCCTCACAGGGCGGCCTCCATCCACTCTGGGATGGATGCAGGGCAGTGGCTGGCACTTGGGGGGCATTTTTAAAGTTCCATTTTGGGGTACAAATCTTGGCTGGGCTGTGGTAGAACAAGTTCACCCCTGGGGAAACTGCTCCCAAGGGTATGAAAAGTCCCCTGTACCTACACCAGCCTGCTGGGATCAGAGTTGCCCATCCTCATCCTGCAGACACAGAACTCAAGTCAGTGTCACACAAGCCGGGGGGACGGGAGGTGCTGCGGATGCTCCCTAACCCCCCGTCCTCTCAGCAGAGCTTGGGGGATGCGGCGCTGTGCCACCCAGCCACAGAAAAAATGGGAGTTTCCTGGGCATGACTGGGGGTCTGAGCTCTTACAGGGCATGTGGGCTGTGACTCATCTGACAGAAGAACTGCAACCTCCGAGCATCCCTCAGCAACAGCGCCAACACGTCATCCCCCCAGGTGGCGTGCCCCCAACCCCTGCCAGCTGGGGGCCAGCACCATGTCCCCAGCGTCCCCTTTGCGCCCTGGGGACTGGCAGTGCTGCCCAGCTGCAGCCCCAGGGGCTCTGCGGCTCCAGCCCCAGGAGAAGGAGCCGGCAGAGCATCTCGCCTGGCCCCCAAAGAGCTGTGGGATTAACATGCCAGGAGCAAACACAAAGCCATGTTAAATCCTCCGAGGCTGGGTATCAGATCACCACTTCCCATGTTTATTTTAAGGGGGAAGCACATCCCCCTGCGGCGCCCAGGTCCAAGAGCACCAAGGGCCTGGGGGGCACTTTGGGGGGGATTATGGGCTGCCACACCCCTCACCCCATGTGCCACAAGCCACGAGGGTCTGCAGCCCCACTGCAGCACGGCCTTGTCAAACACCTGACTCTTCTCAAGGGCACCCCAAACCCTCCTGCCTTTTGTGGGGTGGCCCTGCCATCGTGGCAGGCATAGTCCTCTTTACTGGGGCTGCCCAGGGTGAAGCCCTATTTCCCAGGGGCCAAAGCTGGGGTTTCCTTGCCAAAAGCCAACTTCTTCCTCCTGAGGGCCTCCTCACCACAGCACCCCAGCACAGCCCTCCCTCACCAGCGCCTGTCCCCAGCCAGGGCTGGCTCTGCTCTGACACGCGGAGCTGGTGTCGCTGTGGCCTTTCCGGGGGGATATCTCAGGTTAAGGAGGAAGGAACTGCACATAATTCAGGTCCCTGCAGGACAGCCGTGGAACCAAACTTCTGCCAGCCCTTCCAAACCCGTATCTCCCAAAACAGCTGCCGTGGGCGCCCCGTTTTCTTATCCATCCTCTAAACCCCTCCAGACCACGTGCCTGCTGTGCCCATGAAGCCCTGAGCAGAGCTCCTGGGCTCCCAGCATTCCTGACCAGGGGTCGTTCTCCCTCATGGGGTCAAGGCACAGTCTGGGCCCCAAATTCTTTGGTCCTGGGCAGATGTGGCGGCTGCTCCGTGAATGCTCCCAACAGCTGAGCCACGCACGCTGCCAGGGTCACCTCGGGCCCGAGCCCTTGGGCTCTTGAAGTGATTTTTCATCCCCACCTGCCATTTCATTCCCTCTAGCAGGATATCATGGCAACTCCGACCAGAGGATAAGCCATGAGTTAGCACAGCTTTCTCTCAGGGGAACGTCAGCCTCAGTCCTATTTTTAAACCTAATATATCCTATCACTGTGCTGGGAGAATGAGAATGCAAAGAGAGGGATAGAAAAGTCCCACAGGGAAAGGACCAAAAAGGGGCAGCAGCATCTCCCCCAGGCGCCTGGCAAGGGGCTGTGGTGGGAGCGCAGACCTCACGCTCTCACACCATCCCCGCGGACTCACTTCCTTGGGCCGGGCAACCCCCCAGGCAGCACTTCCCAGAGGAAGACAGGCAGCTCCCAAGGAGCCCGCAGAACACAGCCCCCCCCGGCACCCCAAATGTCCCTTCCCAGGCCCACCAGGGCTGCGGCTCACCCCAGGTGAGGGCGACAGGAGCGAGGGACTCTGTCACCCCCCCACCCCGGGGGCAGGAAGACCGCAAGGATAGGGATGCTGAGCCCCACTATCCCGGCCCGGGCACAGCAGCCCCCCAGACCTCCTGTCCCCCACTCACTGAGCGGACTCGCGTCGTGGGCGCCGTCCACGCGGCCGTCGGGGTGCAGCTGGAGGTGATAGCCGATGCCCACCCGGCAGTACAGCCGGCCCCGCCGCCGATCCGGGCGGCTCCGCGGGAAGCGGCTCGGCCCCGCCGCCGCCGGGGAGGAGGAAGAGGAGGAGGAAGACGCAGGGGCGTTACGGCCCCGCTGCGCCCCGCCGGGCACCGGCTCTCGCCGGGCGCGGGCGGGCAGGGCGAGGAGGAGGAAGAGGAGGAGGAAGGACGGGCTCATGCTGCCGGCGGGCGGGAGGAGGGAGGGAGGGCGCCGCATCCCGCTCCGCTCCGAGCCCTGGAGCGGGGGACCGAGCACGGGGGGGAGCCGGGCCGCCCCTCCCCGCTATTTATAACCGGGTGGCGGCCCCGCNCGGCCCCACGGCCCCCCCCCCCACGCCCCCCTCCCCCCGCATCCGTCCCCGCGGCAGATGCGGGGCTCGGGGTGCATCTATCTGAGAATTAACTTGTCCTCCTCGCCGGGACAAGGCCACGGGGCTGCGGGACCCTGGGGACGGGCTCGGGTTGCAGCCCCCCGCCTGGGGTTCGGGGGATGACACGGCAGCTGCACGCCCGGGCCGGCCTCGGGCAGGGGGCTCGGGAGCGGGTCTCGGGACAAGCCCCCGAAGCGCAAAGCCGCTCTCCCTCGCTCACGGGGCCAGGCTTGGGCCCGAGAGCAGCCCTCGGGGATGACGGGGCGTCCCCATCACGAACCCCCAGTGGCATCTCACAGCCTGCAGGAAAGCAGGCTTGTCGGCCCACAACATCCTCCTCGGTCTCCGGGCAGGGGGTACCCGGCCCCCCATTCTGTCAGGGGACCCGCACACCTGCCAGGTGCCCCACCACCACCAGCGGCCGTGTTCCTTCCCAAACACAACGACAACGACTGAACAGCACCGCGGGGCAGGAGGAGACCCCGCAGCAACAGCTCATCCATCCCCCTGGCACAGCTCCACGTGGATTATGCTTTTCGCAGCCCCTAGGGCCGCTCCAGACCCTCAAAGCCACTGGGGAAACCTCACTTCCACAAAAGCCAACAGCCGGCAGCCCCAACCTGCCCCTCTCTCTGTGCGCTCGGTGTTCCTGCCAGCCCCGTGCTGTACCCTAAATCCCACCTAGGAACCGCCCCTCAGCCATCCCAGGGGCGCTTCTGGCCGGCGGGCTCCTCCAGGCCACGCGCGCAGAGATCGGGTTCGGCAGGAAGGAGGCAGAGCCGGTGGCACGTCGGAGGGTGACCTTCGCCTTCCAAGGAAGCTGAAGGTCAGGGGCACAGAGAGGGACACGCGCTTAGGGAGCTGTATCCAGCCTGGTTGACACCTGGCACAGGCTGGTGCGAGCAGATGATCTCACAGCATTGCTGCAATTTCAAACCCTTTCTCACACATATATATCCACGGAGCTGTATGCACACGTGTTATATATAGACATGTATACATAGACAGCCCTATATATAGACGCACATACCTGAAGGAAGGTCAGGGCACTCAAATCTTGTTTACTTCTCCCAGCTGTAGTGGTTAGCCTGGCAAAATCCATGACTTCCACTTACCCACCTCCTCTCGAATTACGCACACATACTGATTCCAAATCCAGATCCATGAGGAGGATGAGGACCTGCAGGACTCCTCAACCTCTCAAGTGGTGTTTGCACAAGACTTTCTGTATCGGCACAGTTGAGGGAGGCACAGCCACCTTGGTCCAGGAGGATTTCTTCTTGAGCATCTTAGGCTAAAGGCTGCAGCTGGTACAGGATCGTAGCAGCAAAATCCCTGTTCTCCATCTGGGTGAGCAGAAACCACTTCTGCCACTGACAGCTAAAGGTGAGTGCAAAAAAGTTCACAGTTACCATCCTGGGGGTGCCATCCCGGGCACAGCAGCAGCCCAGGAGCAGAAAGGAGGCACCCACATGCCCAGGCCAGAGATACTCACCATTAGAAAAGATTCTGTGCCCAGAGGTTCACCAGCAAGTCCAGCCCCCCTACCTTCGACCCTATTGTCCACCCTCATTATTTCCAAAAGCAGTGCTGGTGCCATCCTGGTTGCCAGGCATCCTCTGCTCACTCACGCTTCTCTTTTTCCCCTCCAGTGAAGAATTCCCAGAAAACCCAAACTCCCAAGGGATGTGGCCACCAAGAGTGCAACACCAGCCAGGCGAGGTTGCCCGGGCTGGTGTCCAAGACCTGCTTTTGGAGGGAACCCCACGGCAGTGCAATTTCCTGAGCCTTTCTGGGGGGCACAGTGAGGCAGCAGAGCCCGTGGGTCACTCATCCCCTGTACTCCTCTTTTCTGTGTTGTGGAGTAGGATAACTGCAGGATAGCATCACCCTTCTCTGGGGACTCCTTTGTCCCATCAGAGCAATACCCAGCCACCTTCACTGTGGAGAAATGATCCACACATTCTCACACAGTCCCTGTGGCATGTGATGCGTTTTCATCTCCACCGTGAGACTCTGAGAACTCACAAGCAGTGTTTTGGAGATGACCTGAACAGTTTTGGGCGCTTTCCAGTTGTTCACCTGCATAAAACGTCAGTTTTAAATACTCCAGGTGCTCCTGTAGCACAAATCAAAAAAGACCCCAAAAAATACCAATGTAAAAACAAACCAAACGCAAGGTTTAAATCTAAATAAATAAGTAGACATAATAGTGAAGTTTCTGGAGCAATTGTGTGTAATTGCCTTTGGCAGTAGCAACCCTCACACACACACCAGCAGCTACGGAAGCCCAATGCTGATGTTATGTTATTTAAATTATTCAGGGCTCAGTTACAGGGAAGAGTCAGCAAATGGAGAGGATAAGCTGGGTGTCAAGTGTAAAATTCCCCATTTGAAGATGAGAAAAACTCTTCTGAGCCTGTTTGATCTGCTGCAGAGCACTGGGCCTGCAAGTTGCATGGCAGGAGCACTCCCCCCTCCCAACATCAGCCTGGTGCTGTTTGATTCCCACTTAGAAATAAGCGAGGCAAAGCACGAGAAGACATGGGACCAGCGAGCAGAGGCTGGGGAAAAAAAAAAAAAAAAAGAAGTTTGCAATGAGGATGTGCCTGAAGGAGACTCACTGCAGTGGAATGAAGGTGACTGGAGCCCAGGTCATCCTACGAGTCCCTCTGGAAGTGCCCCTACTCCCAAAAGAATGAGAACTGTGGCTGCTGGAGGAGCTTTGCAAAACCAAACGTGTAACTAGGAGAACACGCATTAGAACAGGTTAATTTAATTAAGATAATTGTCCTCATCTTATTTAATTGAGATGATTATTACCTTCAGGTGCTGTGGGGAGCACAGGTGCAAGTGGTTAACATGCCCCCATGGGCATGAATGTCGCTGAGGTCACTCAGAAGCCATCTCACAAGCCTGGATAAGGAAATAAATTCTAACAAGGGAAAAGCAGTATCTTTTTGAATAAAGCTCAGAGCATGCCAGGCATGCATTTTCCAGCTTTCTACAGGACAACACTGTATCTCACAGAAACCTCCCCCCTCTGTTTCGGTTTTTGTGTGCATTTGTTTTAAAGCCACCATCAACACGTTCTGTACTGGGTCAGTTCTTTCCCCACTCCAAATCAGACTTCAGCAGCGGGGAAAGCAGAGAAGAAATACTGTACAGCTCCTATGATTTTCAAAACAAGGGAACTATTCCAGCCTTTCCTAGGCATCCACAGCTGAACAATGCATTTTCGAGAGCTGGGTATTGCAATGAAACCCTAATAGCTGATTTTCTAATTTTGACCAATTAGGGGTTGACTAGAGATAGACATTGTACAAAGAGGAGCTCAGCCTCCTCGCAACAATGGCAGCAAGCAGTGCCAGCAGCTGGGCAGCAGATCTCCATCTGTCCAGCACACTGCTCAGCGTCTTCGTGCGCAGCGGAAAACTCAACACAAAGATTTTGGGACAGCCTCTGCAGGGCCACTGCGAGGATGCTCAGAGGTCGCATCGCAAAAGCCTCGCTTGTGCACCTCTCTCCAGACCCGAGGAAAAGAATCCATGTGAAATTCTATACAGGCCGTGGCCGTGCTGACGAGGGGTTCAGGTGCCTGTGTCCAACTGCCTGGTGCTAATCCATCCCCAAACCTGATGCCACGTGGAGCCAGAGGCACCCGCTCCTGCTGGCCTTGACAGGATGGGATCAGGCCCCAAGGCAGGCAGCTACCTCCAGCTCCAAGATTCCCAGGCTGTGGGTCTGCTGCCCATGGCTGCCTGACTACTGCACCTCCAAACAGAAACCTCCGTGGGTGCAATGCTGCCTTCTGCTCCCCAGGAACAGCATTAATACCAGGATTTGTTGGAATTATTATCACTGTTATAATTTGCAGTGTGGCCCAGCTACGGGTAAGATGTAGCAGTATTCCTTTAAGGGCTGCAGGGCACAAGGAAGGGGCTCCCCAAATCTGAAGCCTGCTTGTCCTTATTCCCAGCTCCTACTTACTGTTCCTCTGCAGTGCACCGAAGATGCCCCTGTGGGTGCGTTTTGGAGGCAGATAAGTCTGTGGGCTCTGGCACAGGCTTACAGGGGCAGCTCTGTCCCAGAGAAATGCCCATGGAATGCCCCAGCACTGAATTTTCTGGGCTGTGATGCCAGGTGAGGAACCTGCATGGGGAAAAAGCCAGCTGGTGCCACAGCCCAGCCAGCTTCTGTGGCATGCAGGGACACATCACAGCATCAGCCACAGACAAGGAAAGACATTCAAGGAAATGAAGAACAAAAAAATTGAAAAAAAAAAGTAATAAAAAGACAAAAAAGACAAGGGGGAAAAAGAAGGAGATTCTCTTCCTGTTTCCCATGCAGCAGCAGCAATGTTGACAAAGCAGCAATATGTGGCAATGGTGATCATGCTGACCTGAGGAGAGCCAGCACGGCTCTGGGCAGTGAGGGACCTGCTGTGGCCAAGCCCTGAGCCCAAATGGCCCGAGAGGAACTCCTGTGAACCCCTCCATACAACACCCAACTCCCCAGGATCATGGGCCAGTGTCTGCCCTTATCATGGCATGTTCTGCTTGTGCAGGAAGCATTGGTTGGGTTTTGATTTGTCACTTAGGAGTTGGATATCTGATTTTACCAAAACAAAGTCTTGGATTAAATTTCCTGACCGCTAGTCTGTAGATTTTTGTACTTACAGAGAGAGACAGTGTGAGCTTTGTGTGGCAGCAACAAGGCAGGCACCTGCTGCACCACATGTGCCCCGTCTAAACAGCGTTTTGAAGGGACTGACTGCACACTGACCCAAACCCAATGGGAGAAGTCCTGGGGCTTAGCGCTGTGCCTTCTGAGAGAGTCACGAGGAGCACACAGAAAGCAAGGTGCTGCAGGATGCTGCCAGGACAGAGCAGGGGCACAGCACGCTACACGACCGTGAAGGGCCATAAAATATTTGGGGCAGGTGGAAGAGATTCTGAAACCTGCAGGCATGTGCTGGGTTCCCGAGTGCACCTTCGTGCAAGGGAAGCACCATCCCTCCAGCAACATCGGGACAAGTGAAGGGAGAGCATAATTAACACCGCCGCTATGAACCTCCTCGTCTGCGGGAAAGAGCCAGCCCCAAAGCCAGCCTGGGGCCGCTGGAGAAGCCAAGCTGCCGCGGTGGAGGAGTCCGGAGCATCGTGCCCAGGGAAGGAGCCCGCCGGGGCCCCGAGCGTACCCGCTAGCCCCGCGGCGGCCCCACTAGATGGCGGTGCCCGCCCGCCTCTGCCGCCCCCGGCATCCCCGCAGCCCGCCCGCATCCGCCGGAGCCCCGTCTCGGCGTTCCGGGGAACCCTCAAAAAACGGACGCGCAGGGGTGGCACCGTTTCCGAGGAAAATCCACGGGATAATCAGTGTCTCGCCCCCGCAGTTAACGGCAGCCGGTGAAGCTCTGCGCATTCCCGAGGCGAGGAGTGAGAGCGGGGGAAGCCGCTTCGGCTCCCGGCGTGGCTTGGGGGTTACCGATGCCGTGCCGGGGTTAGCCCGCTGAGAGAGTGAGCAGCGTCAGCGGGAAGCTGGACTGTCCGTGGCAGGGGCTTTCCTAGCTGTCCTACGTGAAGGCCAGGCGCTTCCCCAGGAGCTGTAAAGGCTTTGCCGCAGGTCCGGGTAACTCCGTGCAAACCCCAAACCCCATGGCAGTGGATGCCGGTGGCACCTGGACCCCATTTATATGACACTGTGGGGCCCTCACGCTCTGCCGTGGGCTCCGGCCTCGCACAGCTCCGGCTTTGGGATATTTTCCCTGCCAGCGACCTGCTGAGCCGCGCACAGCCTCGGTGCCAGGGCGAAGGCAGCCTGTGTGTGGAAATGGGTTTCCATTTCCCGGCATATCCCCGGGCTGCTGAGTCCCCCCAGTGCCCTCCCACGCCCCCCAAAGCAGCGGGGCTGCCACTAAATGCACCCGCTGCAGGTGGTGCCCTTTGGAGCAGGTTGTGCAGCCGCGCCCGGGAGTGTCCCCCGTGTCTCGGCCCTCCGGTGTGTCCCTGGCTGCGACGCCATCGCATTTCCCCGGTAATGCGCCAGGACAGAGGGACCCGCCCCGGCCCTTTCAAGGACTCCCTACCCTAAGACGGTGCGGGCTGGGGGGCTTCCCTGGGTCCTGTCACCCCGGACAACCTCCGTGGCTGTGCCCATCCTGCAAGCCGGGGACCACCAATAGCCCGGCAAGGGTGGGGGGCAATACGGGCTCCCGGAGGAGGTGAGGTGGGGAAAATATCAAAACACAGAAAGACAGAAAGAAAGGCAGAAAGAAAGGCAAAAAGAAAGGCGAAATGAAAGAAATTAAAGACAATCCGAAACACGAAGGGAAGAGGAAAGGAAGGGGAAGACGGGATGAAGGAGAGAGATAAAGGCTGAATAAAATGCCAGACAAAAGCAAAGATGCGCAGAGGAAGGACAGATAGATGTCGGAGGGGCCGAAGGAAGGTAGAAGAGCAGGGAAGGAGAGCGCGGAGAAGAGGCGGCGTGGTCGGGCATTTCTGCCCTTCCCTGCGGCCCAGGTGCGGCCGGGGGGTCCCGTTGCCACCGCGCAGCCGAGGGCCCATCCCTTCGCCACCGCCCGTTCCCCCGCATCGATTAACGTCCAGGTGCTTTGAAGAAAATAAAGTCATTTATTGTCAAAGCATCCAACATACCTGGATAAACTATAAAGTTTAATAAATCTTTTTTTTTTTCCAGAGGGGCGAGGAAAAAAAAACAAAACCAACCAACCAAAACAAACCCAAACGGGAAAGAGAAGCTAACACGGAACTACCGAGACTCCATTCCACGGGCACCAGTGACACTCGGGGGAAAGGGGCGCGGGCGGCTGGGCCAGACGGGGGTAGCGCCCAGTGCATGCAGGACCCTGGCCCGCCGCCCGCCGGCCCCGCCGCGCTTCCCTCGCCCTTAGCTTCATATCCAAAATAAAAATTTACCCTGACATAGAATTATTATTACATCTAAACCATAAGTGCTTAATAATTTAAGTAGAAACGTATGACAAATGCATCAATATGTTGCAATATATGACATTTTAAAAATGTATTTTTAAAGTAATTTGATTTTTTTTTCTTTTTCCCGATGCTTCTCTCTTTTTTTTTTCCTTTTTTTCTTTCTTTTTTTTTTTTTT
>VZDJ01000250.1:255000-390683 GCA_008694505.1 Cyanoderma ruficeps | reverse complement strand
TTTTTTTTTTTTTTGGTTTTTTGTTTTGTTTTACTTTTACCTTCATTTTTCTGCCTCTTCTTCTTCACCTCCTCCTCACCCGCTGTGCCCTCCCCGCCCCTCCCCGGACAGTGAAACGCGTGCATCGAACGGGAAGGGTGGGAGAGGGGGGCGGCGTGGGGGCTCCCCGCGCGGGGGTCCCGGGCGGGTTCCCGGGGCCGGGGGCGGTGTCCCCCGCTAGTTGTGGGAGGTCATGTGGCGGGAGAGGTGGTGGCGCTCGCGGAAGGACTCGTTGCAGATGGGGCACTTGAGCTTCTCCTCGCGGCGGCGCTTGACGAGGGGCTCCAGCGCGTATTCCTTCTTGTGGTGGGAGCGCATGTGATAGACCAGGTCCGAGGTCATGCGGAAGGACGCGTTGCACTTGGCGCACCAGTTCTGGGCCGGCAGGCACAGCGAGGTGAACGACGGCGGCAGCAGCGTCAGCGCCGACGGCAGCTGCAGCTGCAGCGGCCCAGCCGCCGCCGCCGCCACCGCCGCCGCCGCCGAGCTCTTGGGCCAGAAGGCCGTGGTGTAGAGGAAGGGGCTTTGCTTGGGCAGCCCCCCCCCGCCGCCGCCGCCGCCGCCCGCCGCCTCCCCGCCGCCCGGCAGCTTGGCGGCCAGCGCCTCGGCGGCGTACAGGCGGGCGGGGGCGGCGGCGCCGTCGGGGCAGGGCTCGCCCAGGCCGCCCAGCTTGGGACCCAGCACCAGCGGCGGGACGTGCGGGAAGGAGCGGGCGGGCTGCGAGAAGGCGCTTTTTCGCTCCTCGGCCCCTCCGCTGCCGGGCCCCCCGGGGCCGGCCCCGAGCTGCGGCACCGTGCTGAAGGCGCTGCCCCGCGCCGGGCTGTCACCGTCCAGACGGGCGGCCAGCGGGCCCCCCGCACCGCCGCGGGGGCACAGGCCCGGCTCCGCGCCGCCCGCGCCCGGGGAGCTGCGCTCTGGGCCCTCTTCGGGGCCCCCATCGGGCTCGGGGCCGCGGGCCGCCTTTTTCACCTCTACGAAGGCGCTGCGCTTGGCCTCTCCGGTCTCCGGGCTGGGAGGCGCGAAGAGGCGTCCGCCTTCCTCGAGCCCGCAGTAGGAGCCGGCGGCGCGGTACTGCTGCTGCGGGGCGCAGCCCGGCTCCTCCTTGGGCGCCGCCGGCAGCCCCGGTCGCTCCGCCGGGAAGCGGCCCCGCGCCGCGCTGGGCCCGCGCTCTTCCTCCTCGGGGAAGCGCCGCTTCGGCTTTCCTGTAGCCGCCTCAGGGCCGCCCTCGGGGGGCGCCGGCCGCCCCGGTGACCCGGCGCGCCCGCCGCGGGAGTTCTCCAGCTCCCGCGCCAGGTTGTGGAAGTCCGTGGAGGGCTTGGTGCTGGCGGCGAGGCCGCCGTCGGGCCCGGGGAAGGGGTGGTGCGGCGGCCCGCTGGGCTTCCCGAACTTGCCGGGCTCCTGCTCCTTGCCGGCGCCGTCCTTGACGCCGGCGGCCTCGGCGGCGGGGCCGGTGTCGGGGCCGTGCAGCCTCTTGGGGCAGCGGAACCGGAGGTGTGCGGCGAAGGGCAGTTCGAACTGGAAGCGCTGGCTGCACTCGGGGCAGGCGAAGGGCGGCGAGCCTGCGTCGGGCGGGCACGACAGACAGAGAGAGAAAGAGAGCACCGTCAGCGGGGGCCGCCGCCGGGATATCCGCCGAAGAGTTTGGGGATCGGGAGCGGGGGATCCCGAAGCCGACCGCCGCCTCCCGATTCCCCCCGGCGGCGGGGATCCCCCTCCTTCCTCCCGCCCGGGACGGCGGGCGGCCTCGCGGGGCACCCACCATTGGTGCGGGCGGGGGCCCGGGCCGGGCCGAGCAGCAGCAGCTCGGTGAGCTCCTTCCCGTACCACACCAGCAGCTCCTCGTCCTTGGCGATGCGGCGTAGGGAGCGATAAAAGAGCTGCCCGCTCTTGATGTAGGCCTCCAGGTTCTGCTCCTCCCGTTCCCGCGCCGACTGCACCAGCCGCAGCCACATCAGCCCCTCCGACGAGCCGTTGGCCGCCGACGTGTCCACCTGAAACCCCGCGTTAATCCACCGGACCGAAAGACAGACCGACCGACCGACCGACCGACAGCACGGGGCCAGGCAACAGCAGGAGCGGCGGCGGCGGCGCGGCTCTGCCCTCGGGGACAGCCTCCCGGAGCCGGGGGCTCTCCGGGCCGAGCTGCGCTCCGCGGCGGAGACGCGTTCGGGCACCGACCGGCGTGGCGAGCGGCCGGGCCCGGGGACGAGCGGCTCTTACCCGAAATATGTAGGGAACGGTGCGCTTGTCGGTGGACTTGAGGGCGATAAAGGCGATGCTGTCGTACAGGGACGTGTGGCTCAGGACGCAGGGGCCGAAAATGGCATTTTCCGGGATGTCGCAGGTGGTGTAAACGCTGGTAAAAATGTCAGTCAAGCACTGCTGGACCGTCTTGGCATCCCCGTCCCATATTCCCCGCTGGACGCCGGCGTCCTCCATCCCTGCGGGCCGAGAGAGGGGCAGAGAGGGGCCGTTATCGCACTGGGTCCTGCTGAGCGGTGCACCGGGATGCCCCGGAAAACGAAATAAAATCGACTTGAATTTTTAAATAAAACATTAGAAAAAAACTCCAAAAATTGGGGGGGGAAAAAAGAAAGAAAAAAAGAAAGGAAAGAAAGCAAGCGAGCAGTTTCTCCGGTCTGAAAAAAATTTAAAGCAGGCTAGGAGCTGCGAGCAGAGGCGAGGTGCCGGGACTCTGTCGCGCTGATTTATTTTTTTTTTTAGATATCGCGGCGGAGCTGGCTCTGGGCAGGGACACGGTAATTCCACCGGCCACGTCCTGTCCCGAACAGGCGCCGGGTCTCCCTCCGGCCACCCCCGGAGCCGGGCCGGGCTGAGGGCTATGCTGGGGGAGCGGGTGGGTTTCAGTGGCTTGTCATTGACGCTGATTGCGTGTCAGCTCACCTCCCGCTCTGCGTGACAGGGGGAACGTATGGCTGCTCATTATCATAATCCAGCACTTTCCCTCCGAGATTTTAATTAAAAGCAGCAAGCAGAGGTAATTATTTTTACATCGAAACGNATTTTTACCTCGACACGCTTATTTATGGAGCAGGGTGAGCCCCGGCTGCCGCGCGTCCTGAGGGGAGGGATGCGGGCGGCGGGCAGCTGGCGGGGCGCGGGCAGCGGACAGGGTGCGGGGCTGGCGGCGCCGAGGCCGAGGAGGGAGCATCGCGCCCGGCTGCGTTGCCCTCTCCCTTCCCGACCAGATTAGAGCGCGGCTGCCTCCCCCCGCCCCATCTGCCATCGAAATCCGTCATTTGGGGCTGTCTCGGGAAAAGACCGGTGCGCCTGCTGACGGCTGCCGCCGCTCGCACCGGGCACGGCTCCGCCGAGCCGCCGCTCGCCCCCGATTTCGGGGTACGGCCGGGTCCCCGCTCCGCCGGGGACTTGACGCCCCCGGAGCGGCGGTGGGGGTCCCGGCCCCTCCCCGGCAACGAAGGCCGGTGGGGAAGCGCTCCGGCGCCCTCCCCGTTCCGCCGCTGCCCGACGCATCCCTTCCCCGAAGGAATGATTTCGCCAAACGAAACCGCCGACAGCGAGCGGCCCCCGCCGAACTTTGGCCCCGGCGGCGGCGGGCCCCGTACAGTTCCCCACGGCGCCGCATCCCCCCGGCTCCCCGAGCCACCCCCAGCCCCGCGGCGCTGCCGCCCCCCGGCCGCCCTTTGTCCGGGCCGGGCGGCGCCGGGGCCGCTCCCAGAGGCTCCCCCGCCGGTCCCCGCAGCCCGGGCAGGGCCGCCGGCGGCACGGCCGTCCCCGGCATTGTTCCCGCTCCGGGGCGGCGGGGGCCGGCGGGGGAGCGGCGGGGCTCCTCCGCCGGTACTCACCAGGGACGGTGGGGATAATCCTCGCCCGGACAGTGGCACAAAGGCGGCTTCGGGCTGGCTGCCTCGGGCTCTCAGCGCCGCTCCATGCCGGGCCGGGCCGGGCCGTGCGGGCGGCGGAGCGGGAGGCGCGCGGTGCAGACGGACCCGGTGCAGTGAGGGGCTGGCACGCAGACACACACTTTTTGTTTGCTGCACATAATCTGCCCAATGACGCGTGACAGCCCACGTCCCTCCCGTTAACCCCTTCGGGGCTGCCCGCTCGCCGCCCGCCCGCCCCTCACCTGGACCCGCCGCCTCCGGGCACCAAGGGGGAAGGGGGTGGGAAATGCGGGGGGCGCGTCCCCCCACCGACCCTCTGCCGGGGCAGCGGGCGTGTTTGGGGCCGCGGCTCCGCTTCGGCCCTGCAGGGGTGCGGGGCGGGGAGTGGGGGTGCCCGACGACCGCTCCGCCCGACGCCGGGATCCCGGCGGCGGCTTTCCGCTCTGTCCCCGCACCTGCCAGGTAGGGGTAATGGGACACGCAGAAAAAAAAAAAACCTCCTCGGGGAGACGGAGCCGAGCGGGGATACCCGTGCCCGGCTCCGCGGGGCGGCCCTCCTGCGCTGCCGGCGCCCGGCGAAGGCCCGGCGGGCGGAGAAGCGGCACCGGGCAGCCCCGCGCTCCCCGCCGGAGCCGGGTCCCCGCCGGAGCGGGGCAGGGGGCAGCCCCGGCCTGAGCCTCCCGGCCTTTCCTAGCCATTCCGGGGCGGGGGGCGGCCACGGGCTCTCCCCCTGCACACGCGGGGCTCCCGAATTTACCGACACGCGCGCAGCTTCCAGGAACAGAGACGCGCGAACGCTCTGTGCCGAAATAAGGGGGTTTACCGCGTGGAAAAGTGTTTACCAGCCCCTCCCTGATCGTCGTCATTTCAGATACAAAACAGATTTTAAAAAAAGAATAATTAAAAATAGAATTTGAAACCCCTTACACTAAAAAAAAAATAAATTAAAAAAAATAAAAAACGGAGAGACAAAGCGTTTTCCAGGGGCGAACAGAGCGGGGTTTGCAGAGAGTGGGCTGATGTTTGGCTTTCAAATTCACTTATCCCCCACACAATTACGATTTTCCTTGCATTAGGATTAAAGGCTGCATATAATATGCTTTCAACATTTATCTTATTAATTCGACAAAACGCAGTGTCTCCTACAACGGAGATTCTCATAACATTAAAAATATGTGAGTCTGTAAAATTTGGATATCAATTCCTGCTTCAGATGTGGTGGATTTTTTTCCTATTCCTGTTTATTTTTCCTTTTTTTTTTTTTTTCCCATCAGCGCTGCAGCACTCGCTGTAAGATATAAATTGTCCGAATGACTGTCATTAGTGGGGGGAAAGAAAACCTACGCGCTAATTTCATTCGCGAAAATTTTAAGAGACACCACGGCACATATACGATCTCGATATCGCTTCGGCGTGATCTAAGCTACCGAAATTCCCTGGGACTGGAAAGGAACGCGGCGGAATTTCTGTGCTTTTATCCAGCCTCTGCTGCCACTCTAAAAGTGGATCCCGGGGAAGGGCGTCCTTCGACCCGCAGAACGGCACTGGGACGGACGCGGGCTCTTTCTTTTGGAGTTTGTGCCGGGGGGTGCCCGTCGCAAATCCCGGCGCCCCGCAGAGCTCGGTGCCGGCGGCGCTCTCCCGGCCTTGTAGAAATGCCTCGCCGGGAATTTCGGGGGACGCGGGGCAGGTGCGCCGGGCCTGATCCGGCCCCCGCCGCGCTGCCGGCGAGCGCCGTGTCACCCCACGCGGCCGTGCGATCGCTGCCCGCCGCCTCCCGGCTGCAGCACGCTCCTATCTCGGTACATCCACCTATTTTCTATTCGTTTATTTTTTTTTCCCAGAAAATCTCTTGCGGAGAGCAAAGGGCAGCCCGAGCTGAGGAGTTACGGCCGTTTTCCCAGAGACCCCCTCAGCCGGCAAACCCCCGCCACTCCCCGCCCTCTAAAAGCACAGCCCCTGCTCTCCCGAGCCCCTCTCGACGGCACCGGCGGGGCACAAACAACAACTCCCGGCCAGGGGAAGCCCCAGGAGCGGCGGACAAGCCTGGGATCCGAGCTCAGAAGGGGTTGGTCTGGCGAGCCACATTCCCACGGAAGCCAGCCCCGACAGGCATCAAGGCCCGGGCGGGGGGGGTGCGGCCCAGGGTCCGCTGCTCCCCGGCCGGGAGCTGGCGGGGATTCAGACGGCTGCAGGGGCCAAAGGGCTGGCACAGTGGGGATGCCTGGACGCTCGGACACCGTTATCACTAACCACCTTGATAATCATCTTCTGTCCGCGATGAGTTACTGTGGAGATGGCTGCAAGGGACAGAGCACCTGCTCCCGGGGGTGTCGACCTTCTCTTTCCTCCCGGACCTTCACGCGGGAAGGGGAGAGGAGAGGGACCAGGGAAGACTGCTCAACCTGTGCTCAGAAACACTCGTGCATCCTTTGGGAAACACTGCCTGAGTCGTGCCCTGCTCCAGGCCTGTGGGTGTGTGGTTACTCCTATGAGGAGACACATACACAGCTGAGAATCAGCTCCCAGGTGACTGCAATAAAGTCACACATGAAATAAAATCACCGAGAGAACACACGAGTTCCCAGAGGCACACGAGCCCAGCCACACTGCTGTGGGGCCAGGGCACCATGGGGAGGGGGGCACCAAGGGATGATCAAAGCTGCCTTGCTGCCCTCTCTGCCTGCTGCGGCCAGGGGCAGGGCCAGCTGTGGTCCCTGAGAGGTGCTCACCAGGTGGGATGGAAAGCCACTCAAAACAAAACGTGGAGCCACAAGCTTTCCTGGTGCCTGGAGAAATGTAGACAGAGGCAGGAGGCAGGCAGGCCTCTATAGTGGAAATAAATTGGGGCCTCAGCCGAATGACTGAAACCATCCTTTTTGCTTGTCACCAGGCTTGTTCATGGTGCCTTTCTCTGCTGGGGTGCCAGAGACATCCCATCACACCACAGACACAGAGGAGTGGCGCTTCTCCCACTGCTAATTCTGCTGACCAGCATGGGGAACCCACTGGGAGTCCTCAGACCCACAACCAGATGAATGCTTGCCTACCTCCAGGTCCTTGCCAGGGCTGAGGCACACCAGCAATGTTCTGTCTTGTTCCCAGCCCAGCTCCCAAACACCTCTGGGGTGCCTGTCCCTTCCTGTTACCTCTGACCCTTCAGCCCCACCTCACCAATGCTGGACTCTCAGGCCAGGTCCCCACCATGCCACAAACCCACAAATCCCTAAAAAGAGCCAGGCACCAGCTTTAGCTGTGCTTCACCCCAAGGAGCAAATGCTCCTGCCCCCCAGGAACCTGACAAACCTTCCCTACCTGCTTTCTCGTGGTTCAGCCACACCATAGGGACCCAGCTCTTTCCTGAACTTCCCCTCTACTGCCTTCCAAGCAAATGCAGTCTGGTTAGAAGTATTAACTTGCATATTCACCAAAGGGTCACAGTTTTTTTTTATTACTGACCAAAACCTAGACCACCAAACATAATACAGGTGGCTAGTTAAATGGTTCATACATAGCCCACTAGCACTGCTGACTTTCCATCTCAAAATTATTTTTCTCAGGCTTTCTGCTTCTCCTCCTTACTTGGCCTGACAGCAGCATCAAGGTTTAAAACCTGGAAAGCTTTCACCTAGCTTCACCTTCCTTCAAACGTTTAACAGCCTGACAGAAGACATGATTGGCTGCGAAGGACAGAAAAGGGAGAGAAATGGAAGAAGGGGAATCCCTGCAGGACTGAAATCTGCCTCTGCCTCCTGTACGCCCTCGGGCCTTTCTGACCCTGTGTGCCACCACCAGTGTCCCACGCTGGGGCAGAGCCCACCCCACCGCATGGCCCTGGCCGTGCCTCAGTGTAAGGCCCGGCAGAAGCCACGCTGCAGCTGGAGGACAGCACAGAGGACAGGCCCCACAGCCCTTGGCCCAGCACTGCCCAGTGTGGGGTGCATGGGGTCAGGCAGTGCTGGGCTCCGTCTCTTCAGGAGCCCTGAGCTCAGAGCAATGGGCCAGACGTCTCTTTGGTGGCCACACGACCTCTCTGCTGTCGGGTCCATGAGGACATCACTCACAACTCCTCACCGGACCCTGGGTGGCCGAGCTTTGGCAGGAGCTGACTGCCCAGCATATTCCCGTTAGGTGGATAATCCTCATGCGGGGATGGCCTCTCCTTTCCTGGTGCTGCCTGGGGGCTCTGAAGGCCTTGGCTTCTCCAGCGAGTGACAGTCCCTAAAGTTAGCAAAGGTTTGCTAAATCCTGGTGCAGAGGGGGTGGGGAGAGCAGTGAAAGGACAGACAGACGGGGCAGGGGGGAGGGAAAAAAATAAAGATGCAGAGGATTTCAGATCCAGCTCTGCTGCAGCAACTTGACGTGGGGTCTGTGAAGGATCTTGAAACTTAAAAAGATTTATTTTCTCTAGTCATAAATCTCATCCCGTTGTTCCTCTGACCAACCAAGCATGATAAAGTCCTTTTCCATAAAGTATTCAGTATTAGAGCCACAAAGCTCACCCAATCAGTGGCCATCTGCTTCTCCCATAACTGCTGCTCCAGAAGCAGGGAAAAGCAGCCAGAAGAGAAAGGGCACCACTGTTACGGCTCTGGGACAAATGAAGAGGCGCTGAATAGCAGCCGAAACCTTTGGTTTGCCTTGTATATCTGTATCTATAGAGACAGAGGAAGAAAGGAAGCATTATATTGATACAACAATTGTAAAACAAAAAAAGGAAGAGGCATCTAAAGGGCAATACAGCGGGCATCAGAGGGCCCCGCGGGGAGGGATGCTCTCAGATTCATACAGACCTTTAATTGCTTTGCAATTGAAAGATAAAGAGGCCGAGCAAAAAAAAACGGAGAGAGCGGCAAAGCGACCTGCGTTACCCGGTGCATCGGCGCCTGAGCTCTCGCAGCCAGCGAGCCCGGAGCATTGCTGACTGGGGTACGACATTCCCGGGACCGACCCCCCATTACGCCCTCCCCGGCTGTATCTCGACCCGGCCACCCCGCACTGACCTTGGCTTCTAGCCGGCTGGGAGAGAACAACCCCCAACGGCCCCCCCGGAGCTCCCCGCGGTGTAGAACACGTCCCGCGGCCGCCCCGGCCCTTCAGGCTGCCCCCCCCGGAGGGGGCTTGAGGGGATTCCTCTCCGCCGCACCGCCGGCCGCGCTGAAAAAGCCGGCAAAGATGTCACGCCAAAAAAGACGCGGGGAGGAGGGAGGGTGGCGGGCTGGGGAGGGGGTGCAGGAGCCCGAGGGGGCCGCAGGAGCGCCGGGCGGAGAGCGGCCCCCCGAGAGCGGCCCCCGCCCCTTCCTGCGCCGCCGCCCGCCGGGCACACAGCGGGTGGGACCGTGCCAGGTCTTTCACCCATTTGCGTCCCCTGAGAGCCGGGGGTTCGGCCCGGGACCCTACTGCACGCTCCGGGGCGGGGACATCGGCCCCAGCTCGCGGGGACACGGGCAGGGACCCACGGACACGGGCCGGGATTAGCGGCGGCGGGCCGGGATTAGCGGCCTCCCGCTCTGCTGCCGCTCTCCGGGATTACGCCGGGATTAGGAGGCGGCCCCGTCCCTACTCCCCCGCCGGGCGGGTTGAGGGGGAGTCCCGGAAACCCGGAGGGAGCCAGTCTCCCCCTGGCCCCCCGCTGTGCCCGGCGAATGCTGCTTCCCTCCGATGGAGGGCAGGAGAGGAAAGTCGAAGCCCGGGATGCTGCCGGCGGCGAGATGCAGGTGCCAGGAACCTGCCTGCAGCCATCCCGACTCCCGGGGGGACACTGAGCCCCCTGCTCGGTTCCCCATCTTCGGAGCCGGCGGGAGGCTGGAGGGCCCAGCAGGAGCCGGGGCTGGAAGTACAGGGGACCAAAAAAAAAAAAAAAAGGCGGTGGGTTTTCCTTTTAAGATTCCCTGGCACATGAGTGAAAGCAACACAAATACGATTTGTGCACGGATAAAACCAGGGTCGAGGGCCGGGAGACGCGGATGTGCTTTCCTCCTCCCAGCAGGTTTCGTTTCTCTTGCAGAGCATGAGCGGGACCAAATGCCACGTTGAAGGCACGGGTCGCTCCCTGGCTTTTCCCGAGCGCTGTTGTGTCCAGCAGCCCTGTATTATGTCAAAAATCTGGCATGGCAGGCAGTGGCACATCTGCTAGGTGTGGATGACATTCATTAGCCAAGGTTCTCTGCTAAACGGCCTGCCAGAGTCTCAGCAGCGCTGCCCAATGCCAATCATTTGTCTGCTGCCAGCTCAAAGGCAATCCTGCTTCAGGGATGGCTCCTTTCCATGCTGGCAGGAGAAAGAGAGGAAACAATGCATTTAGATGTTTGGGATGTGAGCGGGGTTGCACATGGGAGCAGCAAGCAGATGTAGCAGGAGAGGAGATGAAGTTGTGAAGTGTCATTCAATAATTGCAGCACAAGGGAGATGTGCTGGTGAGCTGAGGTTTGGGAGGGGAAAGCGTTAACCCCTTTCCAAACCACAAGGCAGACACCGGTGGACGCTTTGTGGAAAGGAAACATAATGAGGCTAATGCAGCAAATGGCCTGCCTGTGCTTATGGAGGACACACAGAACAACACAGGGAGATTTGTGCCAGGACAGCTGGGAAAACTGTCCAGGCCAGGGGAGGGAGCTGCACTGACCTGCTCAGGGAGCAGCCTGGCTCAGATGTCCTTCCCCTCTGGGGGTCTACCTGCTGCAGCCTGGAGAGCCGCCCTGCTTGTGACATAGTGGGCTCAGTGCTGGCCCTGACAGCTTGGTTCACAGCCCAAATGGGCAGCTGCACACCTAGGGCAGCCTGGCCACTCACCTACGAGAGATGTGGAGATCAAAGGGGGAAGGCAGGAGCATCTGCTTGGCACTGCTACAAACATCATTCTCTGGGAAGAGAGGCTCCATTTTCCTCTGCTCGGAAGCTCTGGGAAGGTACTTGTTCCTACAAAGGAATTAAAACCCCTCGTTTGGAGATAGATATAAGGATGTTAACCTTCCCCTCTTATTAATTTAATAAATTTACAACCACAGAACGAAGCTTGAATTCGAGCCACTATGTGCTTTCCAGGGAGCCTGGGGAGGCAGCCTCAAATAGATGCTCAGTGAAAGCTCCCCTCAGCCCTGTTTTCCTCTAGCTTCCATTCTGACTTCTATTTCTGTTTATGTCCATTCAGGTAGTGGTTCATAAAATGTGTGAGATGCTACCTACACACACACACACACACACGCAGCTCTTGCCTCACAGATAATTCCTGTGACAGCCTCAGTTTCTTTAATGTTCCATTACTTTTGCTTGCACCATGAAAGACCACTGGCAGCTTGCAGCGCCTTTCATGCTTCTTTCAGCCAGGCAGGGAATCACAGGCTTCTCCCCCAGGACTGGTCTCTCTGCAATTACCTGTGCTATTAAATCCCCATGCACACCAAGAACCCTCCCAGGTCAGCACAACTGTTCCACGGTGGAGCCCATCTCTGACACCACACACGCTCTTCCCACAGGCAGTGGCTTCTCCGACATCCTCTGCCTGGCCATCTGTGGCACAGCTCAGCTGTGAGCCCTTTCCTTCTGCTCTCACCTCCCCAGGAAGTCGTTCTGCTCCGGCTGCATTCTGGACTGAGCCTTATCCACCTTCTGTCTCTGTGCTGGGTTTGTCTCTGTTCTGGTTAGTTGGTCAGCCTCAACCAATGAATGTCTGCACATTTTAAGAGATTTCCCTGATTTCCTACTTTTTGTGGTTTAACACTCGCTGTACCACACAAACCCCAACACACTTCTGGCAGAGGCTATGTGAACCCCAAAACCTCCCATCCTCAGACGCTAGAATCGGGTGGCTTTAAGAGCAGGAGCCAAATCGAGAGACAGAGATGCTTCTCCTGCCTCTCCAAACATTATACCTTCGTTTAAATACATGAGTAATCCCACTGGATCTACTCCAGTGCTTAAAGTTAAACCTATTAAGTGTTCACAGAGCAGCGGTCTGCACACAGAGGAGCCAGAAGAAAAAGGAAAGGGGAAAGTGGAGTGCTGCTCTGGCAGGGAGCCACAGTGGCAAGAAACACCTCCCTGCCCTCCTTCCCCTCAGGGTCACCTTCTCCTCTGGCTACTCCCAACAGCCCCAACACCAGGCTCCCCTCAGACTTTGGCACTGTCACTGATATCAGCAATGTGAGGGCAGTAATGGTGAGGCAAGATGAAGCGTGGGGGGAAAGGGCTTTAAAAATTAGTGAAAACAAAAGCCTGGATTAATTTTTTTAATGCCAGGTTGGGCTTTACAGTCGCTGTGTTGGGAACTATATTTTGTTTTGTTTTCGGGATGTTTCTTGCAAAAGTCATTGTGTTCACCATCATTATTTTCAGACAATGATACAGGAGAGAGAAGTTATCCCTGCTCCTGCAAGGAGGGCTCTAGGAAAGCACTCATGCATGTGGTTTCCTTTGCTCTCCGAGGATTTCAAGCATATACTTAGATTTAAGCCTGAGCGCTACTTTTTGTAACAGCATCTCTTAGAAACAGGACTTGACTCAAAACCTGCACATCCAGGGAACTCTGGCTCCTGACTCTGCTTCAAGCACTGGAAAATAACCTGCCTTGGCCGCAACAAAGCCGTGTCCCACCCTTTGATGCATTTCTTGGCACGTGCACATTCTAATTCCCGACACCACCCTTTCTTCCCCTTTTCTTAGCCGGCTTTTTTTCTGGGCACAATGCATTATGCTTTCCTGTATGTACTACTCCATACTGCTTGCACAATGTTTTGCATGATCTAATATTCTTTGTTCAAAACTGCAAGAAAATCTAAATAAAGACTATAGCGTGTCGCATCAGTATAGGCATCAGCTAACGTTTTCCACGGCATATGGTACTTCAGAAGCCATATGTACCACTGTTTAGTGATTCTGGCAAAGAGGCGCAGAATGGTGAAATCCAACTGCCAGGATTTCTGAAAACAAATATGTAAATGCTCCAGTGCTTTTGTTATTCATAACATACCTCTAACACAGCACATACAATATGCTGTTCATTCTGTAACGAGTACACTACTAAACTGTATTTGCTTCCGTTCTCATTTTAAAAGATTATTTTCTTCTGTATATGATTCTGCCATCCTCTCTATCAAAATCAATCTAAATTGCAATTCAGAAAAGGCATTTTATCTATTTTAAAGCATACGCTATGGGGAAGATTATGTACCTATGCAAGGGTCTCGCATCAGAACAAAGACAGACGTTATCTCTGCAGCCTGACGAGTGGAATAAAAGCAAGGAAGGGAAGTGCACTTAAGCAGATCAGTTGCACGGAGCAAAGCTTGTTCAGCCAGGAATAACCTCCCAGGGAACACGGGTGGGTTGCCCCTGCTCACAGACTACTGCAAAGCAAGCAGGCGGACAAAGCATTCGTGAACAGGCCCTAAGGAACAATAGCTGGGAAGGAAAGAGAGGATTCCAGACATGTAATCCAAGGTGGATGGCAGCTGCCAAACTCTGACCTGGGCTGGGATCGGTCCTGGTGACCAAAGGCTCAGCCAGCGGCCGCGGACAAAGGGGACTGTCCGTGGCTGGGGGCTTGTTCCTAGAAGGGCTGGCAGCACCAGCACCGAGGTGTCGGGGCAGTGCACAGGGCTCATGTGGAGCACTTGTGCATCACTAAAGGCTTCAGGCCCCATCAGCCAAGAGAGAAACCCTCCTTCTAGAGCCAGCACCAGCAGGTAAACGGGAATCAACACCCAATTCCATTAACCACCTCTGACAGCGCTACTCCAGGTGCTCCTCTCATCCACAGAGGGCTTGTCATCTCCGCCTGGGATCCTGCTGTGCTGAAGGATTCCACAATGTTGCTGTTTAGCATTAAGCCTCCCCATTCACAACAAACATTTTAACATTTTCTCTTGCCACCACTGCCTCTGTCTTCTGGTTTATCAGTGTCCACAGAGTGACTCAGAGGTCACTCTGCAGCTCGCTCCTGCCTCAGAAGCAGGGCTCCTGTACATCCCCAGAGCCAGTGCTCAGCATCCTGCAGCTCCTGGTGACACCAGGGGACCAGGCAAACCTCGGGAGGAGAGCACAGATACCAGTGCCTCCAAGAAAATCCTCGTGGGCTTTCCAGTCTATTGCTTAACTGATGTTGAAAACAACAATGAACACATTACTCCCTGCACACAGTCTCAGCAAAATACTGTCACCCTACAGGGTCCTGAAAAAATTCAGCCATCTCCAGACATGACAGTGTTATTCAAGACACACAGATGCCTTTTTCCCAAGAGATTGACGACTGCTGCTCCTTTCTTTGTCAGTCTTGTACTGCAGCATCCCATTTCAGCAAGCACAACCTCCCTCACCAGGGTTTTGTGCCCAGCACCACCTCTGCTTGACATCCCTCGCACATCAGACCTGCTCATTACCTCCTGTCTCCTGCCAGCCCCCAATGCATTATCCTGAGCTACAAACCATCTGGGTGCTCAAGCAATTCCTTTTTGGTAGGTTTTTTCCCTGTGACATAAACTGGGATCCCACTTTCCTCCTCTCAAATTACACAGATACTCTGTTCTAAAGCTTAAGCCAGACCTCTGCATGCAACAAGGCCTTTCACCTCTAAACACTGCTCTTTTCTATTCTATCACAGAAGAAATCCTTAAGATAAGCCTTTATGTTTTTGTACTTTTGTAGGTCCTTCAGCCAGAATCTGTTTTTTTTTTTCTATTCTGTTCTAGCCAGCAGGTGATAAAAAATTGCCATAAGAAATGTTGGCTTTGAGCATAAGTGCCTGGATTAGAAAAAGAGACAATCAGAAAGTGCAAAGTGGCAAAAAGCTCTAAGAAGCCAAAAATAAAAGAACAAACATGCAATCTGGCTATCAAAAAAAGCCTTGCTGCAGTAAAAATCAACATTGTCAAAATTACAAAGTATTTTGAAAGACAGGAAGTCATGGGGAGAGGGAACAACAGTCCCACAGGGCCAAAAAGGGAAGGCCTGGGAAAAGCCACCTGAAGGAGATGACAAAGGAGGGGAGAGAAAGGCAAGCATCTCGCACTGTGCTGCCCAGATGCTGTAGTGATCCTGCAGCTGCCGGGCGAGACAAACTACCCCGAGTGAAGGGAGCCAAAAAAAGAGCCTGCTGATTGAGCTGGTTCACATGAACCCGCATTTATGGCAGAGCAAAGGTCAATCTTGTATTACCTCTTGTGAATCCCTCTTGAACGAGCAGGCTGGGGATTTGATGAGCACGGGACAAAGATTTATCAACATGCCAGGGGTTGCTGGCCCTAACTCTTAACCTGCTGGCAGAGGTTGGGGCTTTTCATTAAGGGGGGCTATGCATGGAATACTTGCAGGCTTCAGCTAAGAGTAAATGTGATCTCAGCCCACACAGTTTGCCACTGCCTAAGAGACACCAGATTATTTTCTTTCAGCATGGAAGTCAGCAGTCCCCTGGAACCAAGGGACCAAGCCATACTCCTGTGCTCCAGAGGCATCCCCTTTCTGGAGCCAGGCGAGCGAGCACCCACTGCCAGGACAGGCCCTGCTCCAGGGTCATTTACAGCTCCCATCGGCAATCTCCCTGTGCTATCACAAAAGCTGGCCACTTTTAAGGGAGAACAGTCTTCATGTGGGATATAAACCCCTGGACAGGCTTGCTCCCTCTCCTAAATCCTCTGTCCTGATTGCACAAGCAACTATGGTTGCAGGAGGAAAGAATAACCTGAGCGTTTGGGTATTCACAACAACACATCCTTCTGCCTCTCCTATTACTTGCTTTCACTGAGGTCCACGTCCCTGCACCCCAGTCCCTCCACCTGGATCGCATCCTCCACCTCTGACTGCCTGTACATGAGCTGCTGGGTTATTTCCCCCTGCTTCTTCCTGGGATGTTTCTGTGAACGCTGCTGAATCCATCAGACTTCATTATATGAGATCCAGCACCACTTTGAGACTCTCGAGCTTTCCTCAGCAACTAAAACAAAACAACCCCAAAACATGGACTGTGGGGTTTGACACTTGGTGTTCTCGCACACTTCACACTTGTTCCCACCTTTTTCTTTTCCTGTTGCAACCTGAATACCCCACGGTGCTGGCTGAGGGGCAGTAAATTCACTCCCTCCTTCCCTTCCCACAGCCTCTGGCAAAGCTCTCAGCTGCCCTCTGCTTCCCTCTTCATTCAGTTGAGAAATGCAAAGATTGCTCACCCAAGAGACACCATTCTAAGGCGCTTCCCAGCCCCTTTGGGACACATGCCCTCATGTCTCTTCAAGCACCTGGGCTGCAGCAGGCACAGCTGGAAGAGCCAGGCAAGGACTAGAAGAGGGATTCCCAGTGCACGCTCCTGCAGAGCGAGTGAATAATTTCTCTCCTGCAGTTAGTGCCAGCACTTGCTCTTTGCCAATTGGCAGAGAGTACCGCTTCCTTTTCTGAGGAATGCTTAACATACACCTTTCCCCCATCCCAAGGGGAAACCACAGAGGCTGGGGAGTCTTCTCAGGCAGCCGGGCATCTGAAGGAGCTGCAGGCTTGGGGAAGGAGGAGGAACCCAGCAGAGAAGCCAGGTTTTATTTCACAAATATCTTTTAGCTGAAGGGGAGCAGGGAGCACATCTCTCCCTCACCTGAGAGTTCCCATGGGAACACAGAAGGGTGGTGTAACAGCAAATTTTGGATCAGGCACGTCTGCAAACAACTTCTGATATAATATTTGAGTCCTCAGATGTTCAGCCGCTTGCACATACTGTGTGAGTGCCTGATTTGCATGGGATTTGTATTTGTTGGTATTCACATTCGTAGGAGAATGCATACATTAGATTAATGTCATCACAGTTTATGGAGATCATCTGTGCCACAGCACCAGCTCAGGGCTCTGATTGCATTCTGTGCCCTGTGGCACATGGCAGCCCCTCCTGCCCTGCCAGGGCCACCAAGAGTCAGGATGGCTGTGGCAAGCTGAGCCCCGAGGTAGTCCCGCTGGGCTCGCCTCTTTTTAACACAAAAGTTTAAAGATCATTTGGAGTAACAGTCTAAAATTGCTTAGCCCACATTCCAAAGGTAAAATTAATCCAACTATTTGGACTTACTCTCTTATATTTGCTTGTATGCACCTATAGCACACTCCACACCCTCACTTTTAGTGCCTGCTTAAAGACATTCAGCTGTCAAACAGATGAACTAGGTGATTCCTTTTTGTCTTGCAAGAGCATCCCTCTCTCAGTAAAATGGGATGGTTACAATTCCCTCCCTGTTTGCCATGACACCTGGGTGCTCTCATCTGCTAGACAGCTGTAAGCTGTCACTAGAGATGCTGTTCTCACGGAAGCGTTGCTGGGCTCAGTCAGATACTCTTTGTAAAGCAGATGGAGCACCTCAGAAGAACAGCACTGCAGCAACAAAAGCTCATTTTCTGCTAGGGGATTTCTGTTATTGGGCAATGCTTCCTTCAGGTGACTTCACACCCCAGTGAGCCCACATGCCAGCAGAGTCCAATGATGATTCTGCTAACCTACTTCCACTACCGATGCTCGGCAGTTCCACTTCCTAAGGCTGGCCACCAGCCCCCTTTCCATCTCTGCGCTTCCAAACCACGCAGGAGCGACAGCAATGAGGGTTCAACCCCCACTGTGGCCCTGCCGCCCACGATTTCTGACAGACCAGGATTTCCACTCTGTCCCCAAGGAACTGTGCACACATGAGCCTCTCACGCTGGTACCCACATCCGACTCATTCCTCGTGCACATGATCTGCAAAATCTGTCTCAATCTCGATGGTGCAACCCAGAGGAAGTGGGTGACACAAAGGAAGAGTGCACATCTCCAAACATAGTGATGATTTCACGCTTACCCAAGTAACAGGCCAAGTAACACCTTTTGCCTGCCCTTAAAACTCTTTTTCTCTGCAGCACGTGCCACCAGCCCATGCTCCAGCTACCTGCACAATACAGCTGCTTCCATTGCTCTTTACAGGCACAGCTCTCCCACCCCACACCATTTGATACTCAGAGATGCTGTGGTAAGCATAGCTCACCCAAGAGAAGGGCATGCCCTGCTCCAACTTGGGTTAGCAGACGCAATTTCAATTTATAGCTCTTAGAAGCAAAGTCTTGAAAAGGCCTTTCAATATTTGAGTGCTTCGGTCTTATTTTCCAAGCAATTTATACACTAAGAAACTATCACTAAACTCCAAGTGATAATCAAATCCTTTAGATATCTCAGAAAATGTTGCCCCCATATGATCTAGTACCCTCATGACAAACAGCTCTCTATTTTTCTTTGTGATGGTTCCTACTTCCCACCAACATCTGTCACTGTGATTATGATCTCTAATGAGCTTCTAAATTATATCACAGCATTCTGCCTTGATGAGCTACATTCAGTAACTTTCATTCTGCAAGACATGAAACACCGCCTACAAGATGCTGAATGAAAATTCCCTCAGCACAACAGCTGAAAAACTGGCTTGGAGGGGGTTTTTTTGCCTGTTTTGCTTGAGGGTTTTTTTTTTTGGGGGTGGCTTTTAGCATTCTGTTTGGTGTTTCTTGTAATGCCTCTTATTCCAGGATACCTAGGAATTTTACAAACGCGACACAGAAAGTTGAGCCTTCCTATTGCACACGCCTAAAATCTCCACCCGAAGATGGGAACTCCCTCATCACATAGCAACAGAGATGGCACATTATTTCTGTAAGGCAGGACAGGAGAAGAACCCAAGCAAAGGCCACAGAGAAATTTGCCATAATTTTTATGTTGGCTCCCAGCTACAGGTGAGGGTGAGTTTCAGTGATGTATCCAGACCCTCGGGATGCTGTACAGACTCAGTTTTCCTGTCCTGTCAAGATGCAGCATTATGCTCCACACCTGCCCCCCACGCACTCCTTTCCCCCAGTGATGGCACTAGGAGACTCTGGTATAAGTGAAACTGGAAAAGTGAATATTAACCCCCAAGGTTTGCTGCCCTGGCAGCAAGGAACCAGTGGCCACTCAGCCTTGCTAACACATGCCCACACTGCCTACCAATCTCTAGGGGACTTGGATCTCTCAGATCCACGTTCCTGTTGATTCCTCAGACAACGCCGGCCTCCCTCAGCATTCTCACTCAAACATGTTACTAACGTGCACATCCAGTGCCACCCCTTGCACTAATGTCACCTGCCCATCTGGGAAAGTGTGTACGGTGTGTCTGAAGGCAAGGGCAGAGCAGGCTGATGTTTGTATGTACAAAGAGTTCCCCTGAGGCAGCAAGGTGATGACTTCCCACTGGTGACTCAGCTGCACCTTTCCCTGCTGCTCATCCAGGAACTGTGACGTGGCTCATGAGAGCTGAGCTCAGAAGGGTTTGATTTACAGGACAGGATTTATGGGGGTTATTGCTTACTTCCTGCAGCACTGATGAACAGTTGCCATGTTTCTAGCTCGGAGTAGCTGTGCTCTCTCTGTAACTCCTGCTTGTGGCCAACCTTGCACCTGGTGCCTGCAAAGCAGCTCCAAAACTAATGGGACAAAATACGTGGAGCACCGCAAACTCAGGGTGCACATTGTTCACCTCTCCCAGCCAAACTGTGGAGAATTGATTGCCATTTCCCATGCTTCCAGCCTGAGCAAGCACTCAGGTGTCAGGCAGGTAACAGGGAAGGTGCTGACAGCACAGGCTGAGATTGCAATGCAGTCCTGAAGCAGACAAACATTGCTGGCATGCTGATCCTCGCTGATGAGCTCCCAAGTAAACTTTATTTCTAAGGGCAGAACTCTAATTGTAGAGCACTAGACTGGTTCCAAACAAGCCCTGTCTACCTGGAACATTTGCCCACTCTCTGCAGCTGACACCATCTCCCATTTCTTTTGCTCTCTGTGTACTCAGTACCTTACCAAGCCCTCTGGCTCATTCTCTGAAGTGCAGCTGGTTCCAATGGTTCTTGCGAGGGCAGGGGCACAAAATCCTGGAACAGCAAGAAAAACAAGTAAATGCTCCTGAGTAAAGGAAAAAGGAGAGCACAGGACTGGCAGAGAGCTACTGAGGAGCTTATGCACCATGGCTTGTCTGTGACACAAGATGAGCTGCCCAGGTGAACTCACACTGACTCACCACCGTCTCCGACACATGAAATGAGTTTTCCAAGGAATAAACCACATCTTTGCATATCCCCAGCAGGGGCTGAAGGCCCTTCCTGCTCAACATGCTTCACTACAGGTGTCTTGGGCTATGGTGGCATGGTACCATGAGCTATTCTGCTTCTTGGTTAGCTTTGAACATTTCCTTTAAAAGGCCTTCTAACAGGCACAAGAGCTCAATATGAACATGAAAATACTGTCCCATGGGGGATGACAGTTTAGTATCCCAAGCTCTCTTCCTGTGGCTATTATCGTGTGGCAACTCTAACTGTTCCCCAAAAGCAATGCCAGGCACACCACCTTCTACACCTTGCTAAGCTGATCCATGAAAACATACTAACTCCTTGCCAAGCTGCTTCACCAGCTTGTCCCTGGGGGAAGGGACACGACCCCTCCTGCCCTTGCAGCATTTGTTGCTCTGCCAATAGCACTGCAGAAAATGAAGCCTGCAATCCACCCAACACTGCTCCACCTCAACCCATCTTAGCTGCCCAGACACAGGAAGAAGAAAAAAGGATAAAACTTTGGATGACAGACGACAGGACACAAGTATATATAAGTTAAACTTTTTACATGTGGAGAAATTGAGGAAAAGGTAATTCAGAGTCACACAGGTGTAAACAGCAGTCAGATAAAGCACATCCCAGCTGCTTCACTCCTGTTTTAAGGCCAGCACAGTCACATTGATGATCGGAAACTTGTCATCCAGGCAGCTAGGGGAGCAGCTCACACAAACGGGGCAAGGCTGATGTGTGCCAAGTCACCAGCGCGATTTGGCTGGTGAATAACCAGGCAGGGCAGTGAGTCATGCAGCAAACACACCCACACGCACCCTTCCTGCCCTGCGGTCTGACAGCAGCAGAACCAGGAGCTGACTGCAATAAAAATCCCATCCTACCTTCTGAATGTGGTGTTTCCCCAAGCACATCCTCTAGACAGTCTAGCAGGAGTTTAGTGTACAAATCTTCACTAACCCGAAGTTACACAGGCCAGCGGAACAGTATTGTTCTCTGCCAAGTGCAGGAGCTGTAGGCAAGAAGGAAAAATCACCCAATTGGGCTGGAAAGTACCTCAGATAATTTCACCTCCTGCTCAAAGCATGGCAAACACCAAGACCAGATCAAAAATCTAGTCAGGCCTAAAAACCCCAAAGTGAACTGACCCCAAATGAACTCAATTCTTGACAGCCTGGTGCTTAAAATGCCAGTGTTCTGGGTTCCATCCCCATATGGGCCATTTACTCAAGAATTGGACTCAGTGATCCTCATGTGTCCCTTCCAGCTCAGAATATTCTGTGATTGCAATCTCAACCACGCCACAGTGG
This sequence comes from Cyanoderma ruficeps, assembly GCA_008694505.1. Lineage (NCBI taxonomy): Eukaryota > Metazoa > Chordata > Aves > Passeriformes > Timaliidae > Cyanoderma > Cyanoderma ruficeps. The sequence continues at coordinate 369,394 of VZDJ01000250.1, read as the reverse complement.
CTGTCCTGCCCCAGCACTCAGCTCGGGCTGTGTGGTGACAAAGTTCCCCTACACCCTGCTGCACACCTCTCCCATCCTCAAGCACACAGCCAGCCTGTCCCTGAAGAGGTTTGCACCCACAGAGGGCAATCCTTCTCGCAGTGATCCCAGGCCCATCCACCCTGGTGTCCACATGGCATCCTGGACCAGCAGGGACAGTTGGAAGTTCTGCTTTTCCCACACTGGCCATGCCACAGGGACCTGCTCAAGCACTCCTTGGAGCTCTTTGACCCCTCCCAAGGGCTCGCCAGTCCTCCCCACTCTGCATGCCCAGCACCTAGAGCCTCACTCCACAGTGCTCCTTCCCTCACTTGCTACAAAAAGCAGGGTCAGACCCCTTCTCCAGCTTCCAGGTGGCACAAGCTGCCACCCAGCCCCACGGTGGAGCCTCCATCCCCTTTCATGGCAGCACCACCTCCAGCCAGCCCTCCTCCCATGTGCCCTGGCTCTTACCTGCAGGCAGGTCACTGCAGAAGCTCCACCAAAAGACTGGCATCTCTCCACCTTCTCCTCTTGGTGCTACACAGCCCCAAACCCTTCTTCTCCAGGTCTTTCCTTCAGCAGGCTCCCACAAGCCAGACCCCAGCCCCACCTGTGCCAGCACCACATTTTCCTCAGGACAGCCCCTGCTCCACCAGGCACAGGAAGAAGCAGGTACCATGTGGCCACCGAGCCCCTGCTGCGCATCTCTGATGTCCTGGGAGCAGTATCTCCACCTCTCGCTGCCCTGCAAACCTCCACACCACCTCTGTGCCAAATGCCCAGGCACCACCCTCTCCCAGCAGCAGCAAGCCCAGGTGATCCTCAGGGGATCCCAGAGATGGGAGCTGCTGGTACAATTATCAGAATCCCACAATCAGGGGATAACAAACAGCTCCTGGGGGATGCAGCCTGGCTCGGGAGCAATCAGGAGCAGTGACCCCACCCATGCAAAGCAGGATCTACACAAAAAGACAAATGCCTAATTCCACAAAGAACTCCTGGGAAAAAGAAGGGAAGAAAAAAATAAAAATTCTAAACCCCAGGAAGCTTCCTCAAAATGTCATACAAGAAAAGAATTGAAAAAAACCCCCACAATGCCATACAAAAAGCCCCTCCCAAACTTATAAAAGCCTCTGTTTAAATATATAAACTAAATAAATGCTCTGCTGGCAATCTTCAAAACTGGGCAACTCCTCAAATTATGAGGGGGAAAGAAAAAGAGGGTAAAAAAGGGGAAAAAAACACCAAATAAATTGGCAAAAAACATGGAAAGGAACGGTGAAAAGTTGAAAAAAGCACCAGCAGCAATACCAGCAAGGGAATCTCCCTGGTGAAAAGACAAAGGGGAGCGTTTTTTCCCCCCAATTCCAAAATTCATCCCTCTGCAAGTGAACAGCCTCTCCTAAGGGCTGATTTCTGCTGAGTGCCTACACCTGTCTTGGAATGTTCCCCCCAGCACACAGCTCCTTTTCAGCAGGCACGATAACCTGCAAGACGTAAAGCAAGCCAAGCGACTGACCCAAATCCCAGTGGGTCGCCTGAATTTCGTTTGTTCCCAGTTGAATTTTGTTAGTTCAGAGCATGGGCCAGGTGTTTGGGCACACAGAGCACACGGCTCTTCGTGACTGTCATTTGCCCCAGCCTTGCAGCCGGAAGAACCTAGCACAGATGACTTCATGAAACCAAATTAGGGGTCGTACACAAGAAAGGACATGGCCACAGCTCTCGTGTAATTAGGGCCCATCATCATCAAGGACAGGAAATTGGCACATCTGCTTTTCGGGCTGCTGATCCAACGGTGGCTCAGGCATGATGTCCTGCTGCAGCCCGCTGGCCCTGCATAAATATTGCCCTCATTGCCCCCAAACAGTGGTACAAGCAGTTGTTTCATCACTCAGCCTCCCAGTTGCTCTTTACTCTTTCTCTCCTAGGCCTAGGAGGACAGAATTGACACAATGCTTCCCCTTGCTCTCCTTTGCAGCACTGAAGGGGCCAAGCCAGGTGGATAAATGTCAGCCCCTTTTCCTCTAGTGTGACCCCAAAGTGAACACAAGCGACGTTTCTGTTTGGATGCGCCCTCGGAAGATTTGAACCTGTCCCCCTGGAGTCAGTGATAAAACTGCCTCAAACTGGGTGACTCCTGGATCACTACCTGTGCTTTTTTAAAAATTATTTTTTCTCCATATACTACTGAGAATTGTACCATCCTTTCCCTGGGTTGCACTGCTCTGCGGGGAGAGTTCCTGACTGCTCCATTCCTCTGTCGCCTCTGGCCAGGCCGTTGTTTCCCAAGAATACCATAAAGGGTCACTAAAACTCCAGAGCTGTGCTAAACTCCCGGCCCCAGTGATCCTGGGCGTTGCTCAGAGCCAGCAGCAGCTTGCAGGCCAGAGTGGGATTTCCATGTTTTCTGTCCTGCTTTTTCATTTTCTCTCCCAGGCCAAGAGTGATTTATTTTTATGCTGTTGTGGTTTGCATCAGGACAGCTCATCTTTCCCTCTTTGTTTTGATTCCTTCTGCTTGTCTGAGCGCTGTGGAAACAAAGAGCTCTGGAAAAGTGGAAACAAACAGCTCTGCACCTTGTACAGGGCATTAGGCAGCAGAGAATCACAAAAACCTCAACGGAGCCTGCTCCACTTCTGCTGAGACAGGAGTGAGCAGCAGGGATGATCCTGGCTCCTCAGGGATGAGTCAGCGTGCAGGGACATTGCTCCATATTCCCACATTTCTACCTTCCCTCATCCAATGTACCGCTAGAATTTAGGCTTCCTGGCTGTTGGAATTGAAGGGTTTCCTTCTCCCCTGTGTTTCTGCGTGTATTTTCAGTGGGTATTGCAACTGTTTCATGATGTTGGAAAGGAAGAGCTATTCAGGAATTCTGAGCTTGCATAATTCCCAGATTTGTCTAGACAGATACTTTCCATCTGGATGATGCAGGCAGTACCACATGGACACGAGAGTTCCTGTGTTACTTAATGCTGTCCTTTTCATTTATTAATTTCTACACTGCTTTACAGGATGCACACAGACACAAGGCTACAGCTGTAAAGGGAATAAGGATTTGTAGCTAATCCTTCAGGAGGCAGCTCTCAAACAGCCCCTGTATGTTGTATAACTGCTGGAGTCCCTCTGGTTTCTCTTTCCTTGTACAAAGCATGAGACTTCCATGTGTGGTTCATATCCTGTGAGGAGAGAAGAAACATATTTTCCTGCGAGCTGCCCTGGCTCAAGGCTTCCCATCATCACCTTTCCTTGGGTTTGCACACCTCAGGAAGCGCTGGCTGGTGCCAGTGCTGTGGAACTGTCCTGTTCCATGCTGCTCCTGGATGATGAAGGGCAATCCCAGACCTGAGTCAGAAAGGAGATTTAATTAATCAGCATTGCAGCTGCACACAGAGACACACCCCAGTTTCATTTTCCCAAATGTTGACAATCACTGAGCATCCTGAAGAAAGCAGGCTGGATCACAGCTGTTGGCCAGAAGTATCCTGGACCTGAACTGGATTTATGAAGCAACAAAGCTCTCCTGACCCTCTGTAGTCTATGCAAGAGGCAGCCTGTGTGGCCACCAAGCCGCTGTTTGGCTCCACTCCTGAGGTCATCTCACCACAGCACTGAAGGATTTCCCCTCCCAGGCACAACCTTTCTGCTGCAGCATTACTGAGGACCCATGGGCAGGGCCGGGCCCACAGCCAGGTTACACCAAGGGTGGGTGACTTTTCCCACCAACTGCTCACTCCCCAAATATGACGAGTTCACTTTGGCACTGTTTGCCTGAGGTCTTCCCGACCAGCCTGGGCCAAAAAGAAGGTGGGAGTGGGTGGATGTTAAGGGACAACATGTGGAGAAATCATCTGCAAGTGCTGGAGATGAAGAAGGGAACTGTAGAACCCCAAAGGTGCTGTAAGCTGTTCTGTTTACTACTTTCTCTGCACTAAACCTTGGCAGTGAACTTGCATTCATTTGCACATCGGCCATCCACGTGAAAACTTCTGCCTCTAGAGCTGGGTTACTTTGAAGCTGTATTTTTTTAAGAGTTCTGTGTTAAATGACTGAGGGCGGTTTCTCCTTGCTTCCCCTGGTTTCCTTGCTGTCCCAGCCTCCAGGCACAAGAAGCCAGTGTAAAGGAGGTCCTCATGCAAGTGACCTTGATTCCAGATGGATGAGATGGGCAAGCTGTGCCTGCCCCAGATGTGGAACCAACACCCAGAGGCAGCAGGAGACTCAGATGGGGTTGGGGCAGAGGTCTGCAGCTGGCCTGGGTCCCTTGATGCAGCCAAGAGCCAAGGTCCCTTCCTGCTGCTGCAACATGATCTTTGTTTCAGCATTGGCAAGCTGCTGATGCCCCATCTGGCTCCTCGGATATCATGAAGAAACCAGATCAGGAGGCTGCTTTCCCGAGAGTTTGTGTGCACACAGGGAGAAATGCCTGTCCTGATGGGGCTGGGCACCCTGTGCCAAAGTTTATGCAGCACTGTGGTGCTGGAAGAGGGTGGGGAGACAGCCAAGCATCAGCAAATGAGTTCTGGGAACCAGGAAAGGAGGCTCTAGCCCTTCTGTGAATGAAGCCAAACAGCCATGAGCCACTGCCCTGTACTTCCTATGTGCCTAGCTCCCTCTCATCCAGCAAAATAACCAGGATTTATCTGCTTCCTCAGCAGAAACCACAGGCTAAAAGAGGAATTCGCATACTTGGAAACAAGTAAAGCATGAACTGGTAGTGGAGGCTTGTTCCAAACACACTGGGTCACATGTGCTTGAAGCAAGATTTCCAACATCTGGATAACATGACACGTATTCCCAGGCAATGCAAGCTCCTGGGGCTTGGGGTGGACTTGTGCAGCTTGGAAAGCTGGAGTGCAGCTGGTTTTGGGAAGCTCAGCAAGCTTCCTCTGTTGTCTTGCACTCCTCTGCACGGCCCTTCTTTTGGCTGGGTCTTTGGCAAAGCCCAGGCTGCTCTGTCCTTAATCTCGCATGTTTTGTGAATCCACGGGGACTGTAAAACACCGCTTGCTTACCCTTTGACCTTGCTCGCTCAAAGGCATTAAGAACTTCGTGAGCCAGATCTCTGGCTGACATTATTCACTGCTGGTCCACGGGCTTTAAGTTTCCAACTTGCATCATAGGGAGGCTTGGCTTGGCGTTGGGACCGGCACAGGGAAGGCACTGTAACACAGATGTGTCAGGTCAGAGCACTGTGGCTACAGCGAACCATCCAGAGACAGCAGTAACGGGGATGGAGTGAGAGGAAAGGAAAACTCTCCAGCAGGATGACTCTGACTTACCCATTTCCTCCTGCTGAGGGACGAGAGCAAGATCCTTTTTGCAGTTTGATTCACCTCCACAGCCTATGGGAGCCACATAATCACTGTCAGAACGGGGCTTTTTTTGTTTCAAAACCACAGTTCTGTGGTGTTTGCGTAACCCCCAAACCCCCTCAGCATCAAATTTATTTGGGGTTTACTCTCTGGCACGCGTCCAACGCGGGCAGCGACACGAACCAGAAGGCGGCTGACGCGGATGAGGGGACGCAAGAGAGACGCACGGGCCGGGCGAGCGGGGGCGGTGCGAGCCCGCCTGCCCTGTCCCCCGCCCCAGCCGTCGCTGCGGGGAGGGAGGGCCGTGCCGGGCCGGGCGAGCCGCGGCGGCGGCGGCGAGGGGCGGCCACTCCGGCGAGAGGCAGAACGGCAGCGCCCGCCCGCGCTCTTCGCCGCCCGGAGGCTCCATGGCCGGGGCCGTGCCCTTGCTGCTGCTGCCGCTGCTGCTGCCGCTGCCCGCCGGCGCCGCGCCGGCCGCGGGCGAGCCGTCGTGCCACGGAGCCTTCGATATGTACTTCGTGCTGGACAAGTAAGCGGGGAGGGAGACGCGGGCGGGGGAATCGCCGCCATCGGGGACCGGGGCGGCGGCGCCGCCTTTTTGTTCGGGCGCCGCGTGGGGCTGAGGGGCCGCGCGCGCGGGGGGCGCGAGGGGCGCCGAGGGGCCGCGCGCGCGGGGTGGTCGGCGAGGGGAGGCGGCGGGAAACGCACCGAGAGGGGCTCGGCGGGAAGTTCGGGAATCCTCCTGAGGGGATGTGGAGAGGGACCGTCCCAGCCGAGGTGCCTTCGCGGCCGGAGACGTTGGAAGAGCGAGCGGCGGCAGCATTTTGCCGTCCGCCCCGCCGCGGCGGCCGGGCTTTTGTGGGGAAGTTCGGCGGCCGCGATTGCCCTGAGGGCGAGGGGGGAGCGGGGCCCGGGCGACAAACTTACCGGGGAGAGCTGGCGGTACCTGGAGATGTCTGGAACAGCGAATATTGTCAGTTTCTCCCCGAAGTGTCACCCCAGATCAGGCCGCTGATGTGCTCTGGTTTTCCCTTCTAGGTCTGGGAGCGTGGCGACGAACTGGAAAGAGATATTTAATTTTGTAAATCAGCTGACAGAAAGATTTGTGAGGTGCGTGGTGCTGCTTGTGACACCTGAGGCGATGCTGGAGTCATTCTGGGCTCTGTTAAACACCCCTCCCCCGCCCCGGTCTTTTGCAAGCTCAGGGGATGTGTTCCACAAACACATTAAAAGTTTGGCTTCCGAGACACAAATTGCTGGAATATATTGGAAACTGTATTTTCTTGTGCTTGGAGCTCAGCAAAAGGGTGACAATATGTGTCTTTAAATACTTACTCTCTTAAATGACTCTCAGACATGATTTGATGTTTTTTTAAACTTGTTTTTCAATGTACCCTGTGCCTAATTTCTGATGGAGTACTGCTCAGATTCTGTGTTTGGAGATCTGTATAAAGAAGCTGTCTTGAACACATGTAAACATGTGTAAATATGTAGCACAGGTCAAAAGGAAGAGAGCAGTGTTAAAGCTCAAATGCAGAGGAAGCCCATGCCATGCAACAGTGCATTTGTGGTACTTAAATATAATCAAGTTTGTTACTGTCAGCAGTGTTGTCAGGCAAGTCCAGCTCCTCTTGAAATAGCTGCTGTAAATCCTGGCTGACTTCTCTGTACAAACAGCTAAAGATTGCAGTGCTTTGCTTTAAAAAACCCTACAACAAAATCCAGAATAAACGGAATTAATCCCCCACCACACAAAGAAAGAGATGGTGTGGTAGGTTTTGCTAAGGAAAACCAAGCGCAGAGTGCAGTTGTAATCCTGGCTTGCTAAGAAAAGAATATGATTAGGCTTTTATAATTAAATATTGCTTATTTTTAGCTTGTGAAAAGCAAATCTTCTGTAAACTTATGTAAAACTTCTGTCCAGGGGGCGACAGAAACTTTTGAAAGTTGTTTTGTAAACTCTGGAATTACAGGGAAAAAAAAAAAAAAAAGAGCCTGATACCAAAGCAGGACTTTTTTGGGTAAGTGGTAAAACATTTGCCCCCCCCCCTCCAGAGGGTGGAAAGATTTCACTGGAAATCTTTCAGTTCAGCATCTTCTCCAGCCAAGTGACACTCCCTCTTGCAACAACTGTGTGGAGGTCTGGCTGCATTCCCATCCCAGTGAGTGCTCACAGAGGAGGCATGGATGGGCTGGCTTGTGGAGAGAAAGGTTCTGTGGGGATCCTGAAGAGAAACTGGCTGAAACATAACTTGAAGGGTGTTGCATGTGGGGGTGTGTCTCCAGCAGGGAGGTCTCATGGTAATTGGTGGGCAGTGATGCACCTACCACAGGTTGGGATTGCAAGTACTTGGTTTTGTTTGGCGGCTCAAAAGGGTGATGATCCCGTAGTTTCAATTCTGATTTAATTTAGAGCCGCTCAGATTTTGGTATGCAGAGCCATTACGGATAGAGTGCAAGCTTGGATCTTAAGTCCAAGGTCTGTGCAATTCTCTGCAGACTTGCAGTCCTTACATTCCCTTGATGTCAGTAATTTTAAGTTGCATCATTGACATCACTGAACTGAAAACATACGGTCATTCAGCTTTTCAAGGGTTAAGTCCTTACTAACCGTAAGGACTGATTAATTAATGGTAATACTCATATACAGTAAATTACGAAGTTAGCGTATATATAAAAATTGTGATGAATAAAATTTAAAATCATGAAGGAGAGATGTTACAACTTACCTTGGGAAAATTCCTGTTCTGGGCCTCCAGAGCATCAGGCAACTCCTAAGTGTTTTCCACTGCTAATTAGATATGATTCCCTGTAACCTTGTGCAAAGAGACAGGTGATCTTCTTAAAAATAAATTTTAAAAAGAGATTGAGTTCCTTAATAAAATCAATTGATACAGCACTGCTTTTTATCATATCGTTTCCCTGGATGCATTTAGGGAAGAAGTTTTCAAGTGTCACAACTCTCTGGTCAGAGAAACAAACCCAGTCTCTCTGGAAGACCCTACATGCTGCTTTCTTGGGGCTGAGGCAGTCAGTAGGCACTGCTTCTGTGACTGGGAGGGTTTGATAAACAACAGAGTTGGAAATAGACATTGTGTCATCCTGAAAGAAAAGGGGAAATTGATGGGGTTAGTTTCAAAGACGGGGAAGTGTGTCTGGTTAGTACCCACAGGAGCAAGAGGAAGCCTAGTGGTGTCCCTGCCTTGGTGTGTTACTAGTGGCCCTGACAATTCCAAAGGGTGTGCGTTACCTTCCGTGCATGGGGTGGCTACATCCCTGGAGACCAGTCATGTGAGAGAGAGTAATAATTCTGCTGCTTTGGTCCTCGAACATATGGGTGAGGAGAAGATGGGCAAAAATGCTTTAACTCCTCTCATTTTGAGTTTGTAGTTCAAAAGTACATTCCTAGGAAGCTGGAGGATAAAGATCATGTGAATGGGACTTGAATAAGTGAATGAAATGCTGTGCATCTCTGTGTTTGTCTGAAATGTGTTTTTGCCTTCTTTCCCTTTTCTAAAGCCCCAAGATGAGACTGTCGTTCATCGTGTTTTCCACCCAGGCACATGTCATTATGCCGCTGACTGGAGACAGGTTAGTGCTCTGCTTTTTTAATTCTCTCCCTCCCTCCCTCCCTCTGCCCGTACTGAACCAGAGGAGCAGTGACAGGTACGGAACAATGGCTGGTGGTGGCCAGTCATGAAACTTCCCCACAGAGCTGATTTAGTTTTGTGACCAAATCCCAGGATAACCTCATAAAAAAGGAAGGAGAAGAATGATGGGAAACAAATCCCTGATGTTAACTCTGCTACTGCTTTTCAGAAAAACAAACAGTAATGTTTTCATCTCTGTGTGGCTCTTCATCTCCCTTGGCACAGTGCAAGAATGATTCTTCCATTTGCTTTTGTAAAACAGCATCCATAGAATGGTTATTAGGATTTTTTTTCATGTCTAGGAAGCATAAAATGGTAAATAAATGTTTCTTATAAGAAACATTCTTATAAGAAACCTTCTCACATAAGGTAGGTATTTTGTTTTGTATTTCCTAATTTGGACCGGGGACTGTTTTAGACAGGGGAGTTGGTGCCACTGAAGGGTGTGAGATCTTTCTGACACTGTGGTGATGTACAGGTGTACCTGAACTTTCAGTGGATGGTTTTGAAGGCATTGGAATTCAAGGCTGCTCATTCTGATTTCTAAAGCAAGTGAGGATTTGCAGATAAGATAGCTTAAGGATGGGTGAGGGAAACAGAAGGAGGAAGAAAGGTAGAAAAGAGACTGTTGCAAAAATAATTACTGAACTCATGGAAGTTGGGAAAAGGTCATGTGGAATGAGTGCTCTCAGCAGAGGACAGTGGCTCTGCTGTCAGAGTCCTTTGGTGCCCCCTCAGCCTTTTCAAAACAAACATGACCTCTGCTCTCTCCCTTCTGTCCAGAAGCTACCACAGTGCACAACCTTCTAGGTTTTGCACATGTGGATAAATCATTTAGGAATCACCCCACAGACAGTGTGGAAGTGAGGTGGTCCATCCTTTCTGCTCCCGATAGTAGGGCCAGTGCAAAATGTGGTGTGCTGTAGTTGGTTAGTTCTGCTGTGGGTTTGGTTTAAACAATACCCAACAGCAAGTACAACACTTCCTGGAAAGACCTGCCACTGGCAACAGGCACGTGTCATGCTACAGAAATGTAGTTCACATCTGAGATAGCCAAAAACTCAGTTCTGAGCCCCTCCTGCTCTAGCATTTAAAAAGTGGTCTGACTTGAAAACAGCCACTTCCCCCCATCCGGACTGGGATATTGGATCTGCTGTCTGTGGGCAGAGACAATCTTATAAGCCATTTTTCCAGATGGCCTGAGAGGGGTCAGGAGAGTACACTTGAGCATGTTCTGAGGCCTGCTGAAGTCAATGAGGCCCTTTTTCTCCATTTCAATAGGCTGTCAGTGGCCTGTTCCTTATCAGCACTGATAGCACGCAGACCACTTGAAATGCTGGGCAAGATGCTGGAACCTGGCCACGGGGACACAAGCGCCTTTTTCATTGCCTGTCTGTGGCACGTTTGGAGCCACGGACAAATCGTGTTTTTCTCAGAAGCCTCGTGTAAAGCAGAGGAAGAACCTCTGCAGTGGGTTCCCCTGTGGGACTTGGCTCTAGTTCAGGATCGGCTGATGCTCTTGCAAGAGTGTCAGGGGAAGCAAAGTGCCACCCTTCTTGTTCAGGGGGAATTACAAGGAGAAGGGAGAAGGAGACTTGTGACTGTGACCAAATGTACATAGGTAAGGATGGATAGATACAGTTGGAGCTGCTGTCCTTTCAAATATTAAGTCAACAGAGGAAAAATACTGAGACTGCCTGGCCCCCATTGTTCCCAACAGAAGATAAGGATAAGCACACTGCGGTTCTGGGGATGGGTGTTTGTGAGGGTGATTATGGGATATTATGGCCTTGATTTGTTACATGCAGTTTGGGCTTGCAGGCTTGTTTTTGCCGTGGCTGACTTGCTAATTCCCAGATGTCAGGAAACCACAATTTCTTCACAGCAGTTAGATCAAAGCAGGACAGAATTTTTTGTTGGAAAGCCTTAGGCTTCTGATTGTACAAAGTTCTTGCTGGATTTACTGCACAGTAAAGCTGTGGATATAAAGAGGGCCATAGCATAGCACTGAAGCCCCCAAATTCCCAAATATTTTATGAGTGTGAGCAGTGCTACGACTAATTCTGTAAAGAGAAGTCATTGTTACTCACAGTACACACAGTGCTATAACAAATCCATGGAGTAATAACAACACCCAGGTGGAAAAGCCTTCTCATACTGGTTAAAGCCCATTTGAAACACACACGCTTGTGGAGTTGAGCCGGAAACTGTGCAATAAGTGGTAAACAAATATTGGTGCACTCACCTTTGGGGATCACTGAAAGCAAGTGGTCTTGGACAGTGGATACCCTCAGGAATACCATCCAGCTGGCAGGGTTCTCTTTTGGCCAGCTGTGCTGGCCAGCAGCAGTCCAGGTTTCTGTGAGCCTTCTTTGGCAGCACCGACTGGTGCCAGGGGCCAGGATGAGCCCTGCTGCCTCTGCCTGTGTGAAACTCCTGCTGGAGATAAAGAGAGATCGTGTTAGTGAAGGTGGAAAAGTAGGATGCTTGAGTACCTGGTACATGACCAACTGTACCATCCTTGTCCCTAATCCAGAGGTGCAGTGACTGCTTCTGTTTTCACAGGGATGTGTAAGACATGGATGCAGTTGGGGCCTCGGTCACGTGAGCTGCTTCTGCCTTGGGTCCAAGGCAGCTTGCCAAAGCAGACTCATCTGCAGAGTGCGTTCTGCTGGCTGTATCCAGTACAGCAGAGTTGGCCACTGATGTGGTTTTCATCTGGAGCCTGTGCAGGAGGCTCAAATTTGAAGCAGAGTAATTACTATAAGTGAATCAACCCTTTGTAGTATTTAAGAGACCAAGAAGGCATAAGCCTCCTCCAAATGATGCATCTGAGGAGGCTTGTGCTGGGTTTCCTTTCACCAGTACGACAGCTTGCCTTCTCAGAGATGGAGCCAGCCCTCTTTTTGTCAAAGAACACTCCCCCTCTCGGTTTCACTGACACGTGTGTGTGTTTTCCTGTTTACTGTACATCCTTCCTAGCAACAAACCCCAAGTACCTGTTTTATTTGCCTCCATTTGTTAGGGATGAGCCCATTGCCTTGCAGCATACAGCCTCATTTCTCACCATAAATACATGCTCAGTGAGAGCCACCATCTCCTGCCAGCACTCATATGCTCATCACATTGAGATAATTCATGATTCCAGCATTTCAGTAAGTGGAATGCAACATGGAAAAGACATACAGAATACTGTCCCCCACTCAGAGGAGCTAAGAACACCCATTCTGGAATCTACATGGATATTAACAGCTGTGTTTGCCTGGCTGCTGCTGGAAGAGCTGTCTGAGGCAGTTACACAGCTTAGAGAGAGAACAGATGGGGTAGCTATTAAAAATTAGTTGTGCCTGTGCTAAAACACAGAAATGGGCTGCGGCACATATGCTGAGTGGGTAAAAGATATTAAATTTGCACTTATTCAGCCCAAACACAGACAGGCTGCAAGTTGCTGATTCTGTTTTGCCTCTTTCACCTCCCTCCCTTTTCCGACTTGCACCAAAAAGCCAGTGGCCCTCAGGCTTTGTTAGTGTTCCCAAGCTGTGCTGTGGGATGTCCAGGAACCCAGGCTGAGGGCTCTGCTGTCACGGTACAGATGAGTTATACAACTGGAACTTCCCTGGCTTACCAAACAGCCTTACAGAAACCAGAGAAAGGGAAGTTGTGAGAGTGTAGTGGTTTGTAAACAAACCAAGTGAGAGGNGGTCTGGGAAACACTGCTCCAACAAACGGCTCATGAAGGTGGTGATAGAATACTTCTGCAAATTCTATACTACAACCCAGGACAGAGAGCACTGAGGAACAGGAATGGGGGTCCTGAGTGCTGTGGTTGGTTGACTGCTGAGTCCTGTTATCAGGACAGTTCAGGCAGGCACAAGTTCCCGTGCCCGGCCTTCAAACCAGCCAGGGGTGATGAAGCCCACCTCTCCTGCTGGTTCTGGGGCCCCTAGTCCTGCATCCACACTGACCTGACATCCAGACCAGGTCTGCTTGCACTTGACTGGTTGGAGATTGCAAGGATCTAGTTCACATCTGTCTGGGTCTGTCTAATGCAGCTGTGCCCAGAGGGCAAGAGATGGTGCCTGATTAAATGCAGCTAAAAATGCTCTTGCTACCAAAGATTTTCCTGGAACCCCTTGTAGGCAGAGGCCTGGCAACACGAGAGTTTGCTGTGCGACCGGGTCACAAGACATTGCAGATAAATAAAACTGAACTGATTGTACAAAAGCTATTTTTGCAAAATGAAATCTGTTTCAGAAAACTGGGACTTGAGTTGCTGCTTGTTTCTTGGCAGCAGAGCACTAACGCCTGTGATGTGCTGCCACTCATTTCTGGCAAACACCAACTCTGTGGTTTATAATCTGCGTTTGTACATAATCACTTGCAAGTTGTTTCTCTATAGATGCTGAATGTAAAATATTTGGATCAAACAGATTGTATTATCTTACGTAATTTGTTCCCTTCCATACATTCAATGCCACATATCTCTTTTGCTCCCTCCCCTCTCTGATTGTATCAGTGGATCCTGTGATGGGGAGTTTATTCCAGCTATGGATTGTACTTTGGAACAGAGTTGCTAAACATAGAGGAAGCCCATCCGTGGAACAAATGACGAGTGGGTGGCATTCAGGCAGTGTGGCATATGCATTCTTTCTCATTTGGTCTGGCCTAAGGAAAGCTTTCACGCATCCCGCAATGTATTTTCCCTCCATCTCCTCACTCTTGCTGGGTTCCTCTTTCTCACCTAGATTTGTCACAGTGTTCTATATATTCTGGCCCAAATTTTGCCCCTTCTTAGTTTTTCCCTGTCTTTTCCTAGCATGACTTTCCATGGACTTGGCTGAAACTGTGTTTGCAGAAGAATGAAGACCCTTTGGATTTGATTCTTTCAGTAGTCTATCTGCCTTTGTTCCTCCCCACTAGTGCTGATTTCACTGGAAATAATTCCTGTGGTGCAGCCTGTCGACGTCTCCCCTTTCAGCCCATAGTTAGTGAGCACTTTGCAGGTGGATCTGCTGTACTGCTTGTGAAAAATCATGGTGCAAATGCATTCTCCTGTTAAATCTAAGTGAGCTGTGGACCTGTGTGGGATCTTATGAAAGGTCACACAAAAAGTTGCGACAGTCAAAATTTAAAAACTATCTTCAAATCCTTCTCTTTTCCCATGGGCACAAAAGGTGTCTTACAAATGCTGCCATTTGCCTACTGATATTTTCTTCAGGGCAAGGGTTTTAATTATTGAAGTTCAGTTCCATGTGATTAAATTCCTGCAAATTTGTCTGGAAGATTTCTGCTGAAATACAACTGCCGCTTTAGGGGATTTCTTCTTTAATTGCAGTGTGATTGGCAGCCAAGTTGGTTTAAAGTGGCAAAATAGACCTAATGCAACAGAATTTCCACTGGGCTATGTAATGCTGAGGCTTTGCCACCTCTTTGCAATGTCTGCTCCTCCTGAACATTTTCCTTAATTCCAGCTTTTTGACTTGCTGAAGCATATTGTGTTAGATAGGTCTGAAATACCTGTTCCCACAGCGCCATTTCTGTCATGAATACACAGTCTGCCTCCATGTGGGATCGTAGCTAAACACTCTAATTTACAGCTTTTCATTTCAGCTCTCCTTAAGGACAAATACTTTTTTTCAATTGATAAATTACACGCTTTCCACACTCCGGGTCACACGAACAGTCTCTTATCTCTTTTTTTGTTCACAGAGAGAAAATCAAGAAAGGTCTAAAGGATCTGGAGGAGGTGATACCAGCAGGTGAGACATACATACATGAAGGACTAAAACAGGTAGGTTTTACTCATCTTCTTGCAATCAGCACATCCTTTGTTCTCACCCTTTGGGTGACAACCTGTAACATAAAGAGATTGATTATACACCTCAGTCTGTTACGCTTAAATCTTTCTGCTTGCCTGAGTGATCCCATGGTTGCCCAGACACTCTGCAAATCCCATGCAGAAGATGATTAGCCATCACAGCAATTTGCCATGTGAAATTTCTCTGACTTGCTACTTCTCACGGAGCATGGGTCTGTGTCATGGATCTCAGAGCTCACGCAGCATCCCAATGACACGGTAAATAGTCACGTACGACTCGGCAGGGCTGCGGGGCTTGCAGTGCCTTCCAGAGTGCTCTCCTTGGGGATAGTTCACCGCACAGAGCAGTGTTTGGGAGACAAATGCTCTTCATTTCGGACTGGCTTAATTATGGAGTTCCCAGCTGCTTATATTTTTCTTTGTTCAAATAATGCAGTTTTGATGAAAGCCCTGGCTGGGAAGGTGAGGATCTAAGCTTTCACTGTTACAGGCAAATCAGTTCTTTCCCTGTGACTGTAGAGCCATGTTTGTAACCAGGATCTGCACACTGAAAAGCTGGGCAAAGGGAATTTTGTTGCTATTAAAAAAAAAATAGGGTTAAGCCATTCTTTTTGTATCTTGGAACCTACTGGGTGCGTTTGAAATCTGGGGGGTCACAAAGGAAATCCTAATGGTGGATTTGAAGAGATCCATCCTGGAAGAGCTGCTGTGTTGGCGAGGGCTGTCGTGTGACTGACTCAAGTGCTTTGGAGATGGGCTCAGTGGTGGCTGGAAAGGACTGATAAGGGGTTTCCCTGCTGGTAGTGAGTTCAAGGGAGGCAGAGGATTGTCATGAGAGAGAGAGGTTTAAGGATGAGGCTTTTATTTCAGGTATTGTATTAGATGCTTAAAAAACGCATCACGGTTAAAAGTTTGGGTGTAGTTTTAAGGTGGATAATTTATTTTGTTGTTTTCAGGCCAATTTGCAAATTGCAAAGCAAGGAGCCTCACGGTTCTCTAGTATCATCATTGCACTGACTGATGGCAAGCTGGATGGTCAGATTCCCTTGTATGCAGAGAAAGAGGTGAGCACAAGCTGGCAATACATGTCATGCTTTGCACAGTTTGGGTGCTTCCCATTGAATAAAAAAAATGATTATTTCTCTGTTCTATGGCGCCACAGGCAAGGAAATCCAGAGAGCTGGGAGCGAGAGTTTACTGTG
This sequence comes from Cyanoderma ruficeps, assembly GCA_008694505.1. Taxonomy (NCBI): domain Eukaryota; kingdom Metazoa; phylum Chordata; class Aves; order Passeriformes; family Timaliidae; genus Cyanoderma; species Cyanoderma ruficeps. Next base: position 353,385 of record VZDJ01000250.1, on the reverse strand, counting down.
TTGGTGTCCATGATTTTGAACAAGAACAGGTAAGAATGAGAACTTTACTATTTTAGAGTACTAGGCAGTACCTCAACCCTGAGTTTTACAGAGTTAACGTTAAGTAGTACGGAACTTTAATTTTTCTTACATTAGGCAGTGTAATGTCTTCTCTGGCTCAGGAAACACTCAGATGTTTATGTAGACATAAATAGAATGTGTAGGTGTTGTGCTCACTGCCAAGAAGACCCGTTGGAAATCCCCTTGTTAACTGGGAACTGCCAGGAAGAGGGTGCAGGCAAGCCCCTCTCACTGGAATGGCAACCAGGTCAGGGTACTGATCACATGAACAGAGGAACTGTAGACAAGATTCAAGCAGTGTATATGTAACAGTCTTGGGATGAGGAAAAGAACACAGGATTCATGTCCTTCGTTGAAAAGCTGTTCCAGCGGTGCTGTGTCCCAGTGAAGGCTGTAGTTACTCCTGTTGAGTCAAAATGGCTTTAATGGAGAGGTACGTGAAAGGCTCCTTCCCTCAGAAGATGCAGAGAAAGGATTTTTAGTGAAAGGGAGAGCAAACAGGGAAGATAATTCTGGACAGAGGTACAAAATCACAGCCAAGATACAGGCCCTGAAAGGTTTCTTCTGTGTGATGCTTGCCATGATGACTAGCCACCATTTTGTTAGCTGCAGTCGTCTGTGAGAAGTCCTCCAGTTCAGAAAACTCTCAGCTGTGAGAGAGCTCTAAAGTTTCCTTCTCTTCACAGAGTTGATGAGGGTTGCTTTTAGACATCCATTTAAATTTTGAGGGTGTAAAGCAGTGTGTGGAATTTAGCTTGCCAGATGATTCATGTGTTTGCATGCATTTTCTCTCCAAAGCTGGAAAGAATTGCTGATGTGAAAGAGCAAGTCTTCCCTGTCACTGGAGGATTCCAAGCACTTAAGGGGATAATCAATTCTGTGAGTACCAGGCAATAAGTTTTACATTTCCTCTAGATTAGAGCATCCTCTCCAGTCCCACTTCCTCTTCTAGGCAGTACTGGTTCCTAAGGCAGGAATTGCAGCAGATGAAGTTCCCTCCCCATTACCTTAGAGGTGCAGTTCTATAAATCAGCACTGCTTGCACTTCCTGCAGTTATTCATGCTCAGACCTCATGCAGAATTTGAGGACTCTTCACAAGGAGAGGGGAGTTCATGTGGGAAGTTTGGGGGATGCTCTGATAAATGACTGCTTTGGGTTTCGTCTGGAAAAAATGGAGACTGTTTCTCTGGGAGACTTGAGAACAACTGCTTGAAACCTGGGAACTTAGTGCAATTTAGGAATTATCCAAATCTTTACCTACAGAGAGACGCGTTTTAAATCCATGAGTTTAACCACTTGTTATCCCAATAAGTGTAAGACTCAATTCCAGTTTTCAGCACGGGATGAGAAACTCCCATTGGTGAGATGAGGCCATTCAGCTGATTACTGTGGTTTGCAGGAAGGGATCAAAGAGAAACATTTTGGTTGTGATCAGTGGCTTGACACTGTTGCAGCTGCGTGTTAAGACACCTGTGGTTGTGCACATAAAGGTTATCTCATTTTAGACTGAAGGCCATGTCTTTTATGCAAGGTTAACAGTGCTGCTGCTGCTGCTGCATATGGGCAGCACAGCGCAGGCAGGCTTACTGGCAGAAGTCAAAAGCAGTAATGAAATCATTTTTCTGAGAGAGAGCCCACTATCATTCACTTCCTTTTTCTTTTTTTAAATAACAAAAGGATACTACTCACATACAGGATACTACACAGTCATGACTTTATCACTTCCCTTGAGCAGTGTGGTTTTGGGGAATGCCATAATGCATAATGATTTTCCTTGTTACTTAAAAGAAATGTAGTTCCAGAATCTTCCCTGTGCTTTCTAAAGACAGGTAATTGGTATAGGTTAGCACGTGGCCAGAGTCTTATAAAGTGTGTGCTACTGTATCAATCTCTGAGGGTCCAGCTTTTGCAGAGTAGTGGCTAAATTAATTAGCGAGACTGCTCTTCAGGGATGTTTTGTAAAGCAAAAGGTTTAATGAGGAAAAATAACAAAATACAAATGAAAAGCCACTCACAGGTGTCTGAGAAACTTCTGACGCCCTGCTAAAACACTCCAAAAAGCTCTTTCCTTCCTTTTTGCTCTTTCCTAAATACTGAATGTTTGAGGAGGGACAACCTGGCTTGCAGCCAACAGAGAGAGATACAGGGTTTGAAGAACGGTGACAAGGTCCAATAGATGCTTCTCTTCTGGCACTGAGCCAATCCCTGTCAGAACAGCAAAGAAGTTTCTGGGTTCTTTTCCTTATAAGAAATGCAAGGGGTGAGTCTTAAACTTTTCCCTGTATGGAAAACACTTGCTGGGTTTGGGAAATGCTTCTCAACAGGTAATCAATCTTTTGATGCATTGGCATTTATTCTCCTGAAAAGACAGTGCGGCCCATGTGGTACTGCCTAAAACCTTTACTATTTAAAATCTCATTCTGTGCCATTTGAAGAAATTAGAGGATTCAGCTATGCTGCCAGTGCAAATGATCCCAGTGCCAGTGCTGGGCTTTTTTATAAGAGCTGAATGTTTAACCCCAGCTGATGATGTTATGTTTCCAAGGATACCGCTTTGCAAATAAGTATGTCAGGGATAGAGGAGTACAGCATTCCCATTCGGCGTTTCCCCTCCAGCGAGAGTCACTGACCTGCAGATGGGCACATTCCCAGGGGTCAGGTCTCCACAGTCCTCTGGTCCTTTGAGAAAGCAAAGAAGTAGGGTCCTTGACACTTGTGAGGAGCTCAACTGGAAGTCAGTCGTTCAAGCACATGGAAGGTTAGCATAAGCCATGGGGTGTCCCATTAGCTGCATTCTCAGCCAAGGTGGTCTCTGGCTGAGTAGCAGTGCCAGCCTGCCCTGTCTATACCTCCCAGGAACTTAAAAGCACCTTCACTTCTGTGTAGCAGGGAGGGAAGCTTTTCTGGTAAGATATGCCAGATGGCATTTGCACAAGCCTCAATCCAGCTTTTTCTGATACTTACAAAAAACCTGGCTGTAAAAATCCCAGATTTGGGCATACCATAGCTGTAGAACAGGACCAGACACACAGAATGGCAGCGCGTTGTTTTAAGGTAAGAGCTTAGGAGTGACAGGAAAAGCAAACTGATCTACACTGTTCTACAGTTTACATGCAAGGTCTGCTTCTGCAGACTGAGCTCCTGAGTTGGTTCAGGGTTTATTTACAGCCCAGCCACTGGACATATCAACATCTGGCTTTTACCACAGAACATGGATGGAAGTATCCACAGTAGGGTTTCTAGTTGATTTGGATTTTGTGTGTGGGGGGGTGATTTTTTTTGTAGTGCATGTGTGGTGGCAGTATTAACAGGATATTTTGGTATATTGCAGTTAATGCTCAGTTTTCTTTGCAGGGGTTTGGAGTGATTGTGACAATTCATTCTCATAACATTATAGCACTGATAAGTAGATCTAATTGAACATAAGTCGGTTTTCCTTTTTAGTCGCTATTATAGATTCATTTCTGTTTGTAAGTTAGTGAGAGAATACAGACTCAGAGACACTGATCTAGAGGGGAAAGCTAATTTTGAGCCAGATGAAGAGGAGATAGGGGACAAATGTGTAGTGGTATTGCTTAAAGTACAGTCAAAGGTGCACTTGTGAAACCCTCCGTGAATGTTGTTGAACAGCTTCTGTTCAGAAACAACATTGTCTTCAGAAATGGTAGGAACCCAGCAATTAAAACCCCTGAGCAAAACTATAACCCAGGACAGCTGAGTAGGTGATGCAAGAGCCTCTGCTACACATTGATCTCTCCAGGTTTGAGACTATTTGGCTGCTGTCCTGTCATGTTTGTACTGTATTCAGGAGAGCTGAGCAGTTAGTCTACGTTTGTTAGTGTTAAAAAAAATAAAGTGATGAGTTTTCTTACAGACTGTCTGTATAGTACAGACTATCTGTAGTACCTGCTCCTGCAGTTGCTTTCAGTGTAAGCAACTCTTCCAATTTATTTTCTCTGGACAGATACACATTGTCTGTTTAATCATGACCAGGGATTAACATTCAAGATAGTTGAGATGAACATTTAAAGTAACCTTGGCTTAGATGTTGGAGAGCTTGTGGCATGTTTTGACATTAGTTCTGATAAAATCCTAGGGAAGTGAGAAGAGTTGAAGCACCTCCATGCCATTGTGTTTCTGTTGAATAACATCCACTATGAATTCTAAAAGTCTCTGCAGACCTGTGGAGAGGGAGCTGCTTTGCAAAGTTTCCTGCTCTGCCAGCATTGCTCATTGGTAGCTTACAAGGTCATAACTAAACAGCATTGTCAGGGTGAATAAATCTGAGCAAAACTCTAGAGCTTAAAAGCAAAATGCTGAAGGCAAGTTACTGCACTCTCAGGAACAGTTACTGATGGGATTTGGCTGATTATTACACAGAGTGTAGCCTTGTGAGCAAGCCAGGACAGGGTGAAGGCTTTGGGAGGGCACAGTTTCTGTCACCATGCAGCAGATCAGCACTAGATGAGAAAATGAAACCCTTAATTAAACTCAAGTCCTGCTGATTTGTGAGTGAAAGTTGTCTGGTTGTCTCTGCAGGCAGAATTGGACAAGGTTGGTACTTTGAAAAGTTACATTAAGAGAACTCACTTAAGTAACATTATTAGAGTGTATGACAGCTCTAAGTAGACAAACACATTTTTATACTAAAGTAAGTTGACAGCACTTAATGCAGAAAGTTAAAATATATTTTTTTTTCTTAGCAAACACCATAAAAAGTTACCAGATAAGACTACAGGAACTGATACATGCAGAACTTTAGAGGAAGTAGTCAGTTCAAAAAGGGGTCAGCCTAGAGTTGTTTTATCTTTCAGTGTTACAAAATTTCTCAAAAATTCTGCCTGGAAAGGATTAGAAATAGAATTAGTACTATCTCCTTCTGCTTGTTCATTTTACAGGTACTCAGGTTTTTTTGTTCATTTTACATGGGAAACCCACTGTTAAACATAATGGACAAAAAATCCCAGATCGAGTCATGTGAACTGAGTAGTTGCACCACCCAGAGCATTGTAAATTGAAGCAAAAATCTCTCCAAGTTGGCTGAGCCTCCTGGGGAAAAACTCTATGCCTCGGCATAAAGCTGTCAGTTTGTCCAGGAAAAGTTGCAAGCTGGGATACTCGAGGATCTGCCTCCTGGCGAAGGGGTCACCGGGGAAGAGGAGACCTCAGGGTTTGCAGGGTACAGACTCCCAGGCTGACACGGACTGACTTAGACCCATCCAAGGAGTACACCCGGGACCAGGGAGGCCAAACAAGGGATTAAATACACACAAGGCCCTTAAAAATTCCTAGATTCACCCAGTGTCCGACTCTGGCTAAAGGGGTACAAGCAGGGAGTGCTATAAAAATCTAAGCTCTCTGCTGTAAAAGTATAGATTCTCTCCAGTGAAACTCTGTGGGTGATGGTGGGAAGTCTGCTCCTGTTGCAAAGAGCAGTCAGCAAAATCCCTCTGGCATTCTGATCCATTTGGACACCAGTGAAGGGTATCTACTGAATATCCTGGGGGTTTCCATGTCAGCTGGATGGTTCCTGTGTCACTCTGTGTGCGTGGCAGTGCATTGCTGCTTTGGAATTACGTGGCTTGGTGACAGCCAGCGCAGCGGGGCCCGCAGCGAGCTGCTGCACAAACCGTGCGTGGCAGCGGCACGCTCAGCGCTGCCGGTGCCTCACCGAGTCACCTCGCATCTGAGGTGTGGTGACACTCACTGTCACCATGCCTGGGCCCCAGTGCTCAGCACAGAGGGGAGAGGGGCCCCACAGGCTGCTGACTAGACTTGGTGATGAGCAGATCTGTCCCTGTTTTGCCGTACTAACACAAAGTCAGCAGGGAGGGAGGCCCCCAAACCATGCTGGACAGCCAGTTGGTGCCCAAGCAGGGACAAAACCAAAGTCTAGTGAGTGGCAGTCAGTTTTGTTGAGGTAGGCAAGAGGTATTCATGTGAGGAACAATTTTAGCCTTTACGTTTATAAAACTCACTGCATTGGCTTCCCAAAGCTGTGCTCAAGCCTCTCTCCATGAATCTGATGCCTTCTTTTCCACCTGTGCTGTCAGCAGCACTTCCTCAGGCTGACCTGGCTTTGGCACTGCGGGAGGGTGAATTACCAAACTCACATGAGTACAACGGCATCTCTCACAGCTACCTGCTGTAAGGCAACAGAATTTGTGTTCAGGGAGGGTGGGAAACTTCCTCACTGCTGCAGTGGTGCTCCAGTGTTAGACACCAGAGAATGCTGCTTCCATGTCTCTAATGTGATTGCTTACCAAGCTCCACTGTTGAAACCCTGCTGTCTCGGGCCATGTTGCAACTTGGGTACTGAGTGGCAATCAGGGACCGCACAATTTTCAAGTAATCCCTACTGCTGTCCAGCCTGTGCAGCTCCCTCGAGCTAGGCTGTCTCCCTGCACTTCCTTGGGCAGTGTGCTCAGCCTGCTCCCTCCCTAAGTGCCGTCCCTCCACCACGGATGAAGGGGGGTCAGCCAGCTGACTGGATGCGGTTAAGATTTTTCAGGGCCAAAATCAGCTTAAATGGTTCATTATCAATTATATGTCAACTTAATTGGATCATTTCCTGTAGGAAGAAAATATGCTCAGTTTATGCACTGGGAATCCAGGAAGCAAACTATTAGACCTTTAAGGAGGTGGAGGGAGGAGAAATGCAGCAAGTTATCATTAAAAGAATTATTCTGATTAAATCAGTCATCTTATTTAATCCCCTTGGATGGTCTAATCTTCAAGCTGCACTGGGTGCAAGGTTCAGAACTAATGCTGCGCTATGTTTTCCATGTGATTGAGACCGAGGAGATAGTTTTGGGAATTACTGCATGTAGTTGTTAAAGGGAATCAATGGCCTGGAATAGAATGCTTTCTGCTCTACCCTTCACTGCTGTGCAGCCCTCAATTTGACATTCTCTGACATATTACAAACTGTATAATGTTCTCCTGGAGCACAATGAGCTTGATAAGCCAGCACCGGCACTGACACGACTCTGGTTAGAGTGAGCGTGCCTGTGCCCTGTGATTGGGATGGGACTTGTCAGCCAGCCCTGCACGGCTGGCAGCTCTCTTACATAAGGGATGCTTGTACAACTGGCTCCAAAGGAAGCAGTCACAGGTCCACATGAAATCCAGCCACTCCTCAGTGAGAAGTTTCTTTGAGCCAGATTTTTCTTACTAATTAGAAAAAAAATAAATAAATAGTCCAAACAACTTTTTTCCTGTTATGGAAAGTAACAGTTTGTCTTGGTTCCTAGTTACATTACTTGATAAGTAATGGTTTTAGGGTTGTTTTTAGTAATTGGGGGGGTAAAGGTTCCGATGCTGTTAGAATACGCATCTCACGACCTGCAGTTTTGTCGTCTCCATTTGCTTTCCTCAGTGGCTGCCAATGAGGTGCTGCTCAGCCTTGGTGTAATTAGAATATTCTCACTAACCTAACGCCGCGCCAGGCTTCTCTTGGGTGGTGATTTTATGCAAGACCATATGTCTCAGAGATTTTTTTCATTTAGATAGGGGACAGGGTAGCAGCCTTCCTCTTCCCCTCGCTCTGTTCATGGCACTGCCGAGCAGCGTCAGGGAGCAGGCCAGGCTTGGCAGCAAGGTGTAGTCATGAGCACAGATGTTTGGCAGCAGAGAAAGGTAGGACCCATTAGATATTAACTGCTGCAGCTCCTGCTCTGACTTTGTGGGAGAGAAGCACCAAAATGGTGTTTCCTTGAAACGCGTGTGTTTCATTCCAAGTCACCCTGAGTTGGTTGTCTTCTGTGTGAGGTGGTCCTGCTGCCTTATGCCTTTCTGCACAGATTGGCACTGGGGAAATAAATGACAGAGCTTGCTTGAACACAGCAGAGGCACGTGGTGTGAAACCAACACTAGGAAGAATAAAAGGCTTCACTTTGGAAACAGTTCATTTCAGGGAGTTCAAACATTAATTGCTATATAGATAGGCTGGCCTGTCCAGAGCCTAAGGTGGGCTGTGAAGGTGTTTCTGACTTAAAAAGTTTGATTAAGGTTTCTTGAGTGTAATCACAGAAATCAAGAGCTCTACTTAAATTTATTTCCTCTTCCAACCTTCTCCAGATTTTTTTTTGTTAAAACCTAATTCTGCCACACTATTAGGGGGCACAAGTCCTATTTATGTAGAAAAGCAACAGCTCATGAATGAGAAACCTGTAACAATGCCAGCCTACATACACCTTAAATTCTTCATCATGTGTTGATTTCACACATGCTGACTTTACATGCCATAAGAGTCACTGAATTCAGCTCAAAAAATCTTGCTCAATGCACAGTCAGCATTTCATTCTCTAGAACAAAACCGGTGAGTTCAGCAAACCAACTTAAACACCTCCTGCTTTGCTTCTCTTTCCTTTTTACTGTCTTAGCAGTAGTGGAAAAAAAAAAGTTTTGAGTAAAAAAGAAAAAAAGGAAGCAAGCTGCCAGTAATACTTCTCAGTGACTCATAGAAAAACAAACCCACATGGAGACATGGAGTAAGTCCAGTCCTGATTCAGCCAATTGGAAGGAATGAACCAGAATAATTTTAGGAACTAAACAAAGCACCTGGGTGAGCTCAGCTGTACACAGCTAACCCAGCACCAGTACAACACTGCCTTCATCATCCATTCCTCTAAGGAGTTCCACAGCCTGGAGCTGGGATGGGGCTCCAGAAGGCATTAACTCACCAGAGAATGCCCTCGCTCAAGAGCCGTGTTCTGTAGGCTGGGACAGCTTTCCAAAGCTCTGATCTGGGTTTCTGGACTCCATTTGCATGACCTGCTCCACCTGTATACACAGGAGCCCTGCTGTTGCCTACCATTAAATAGCTGCCCCCTGCATCCAGTGGCGTTTCTGAGCAGCTAAACCAGGAGCCCAGAGATGCAGGCAATTCCTCATTAAGAAAAAGCCCAAGTTGGCAGTCGTTGAGCCTTTGCCTGCGTGTGTAAGATCCAGCTGAGGCACGGAATGCTCAAAGCAGATTTGAACACTATGCTATCAGAGCCCTCTCAGTCATCACCTTCCATTACTGCCCCCCACCTGCCATAAATTTATCACACTGACAATCCATGTGTCGCAGTGACAAGTATATGAGCGTGCTTACCACTGTGTCTTGAAATACTTATTCTGATGAGAGGATGTAGTTCTTGTTGTGGCTGGCTTTGTGGTTACCTGAGGGAGGAGCTTGGCACAGTACAAGAGGAAAGCACATCCTCATGGCATGTCACGCCATCAACAGTGTTTAGTTTCTAGCTGTTTTCCTTGAGGTTACAGTTTTGTTCACCAGCTGTTCTGTTTGTAGCATTCCTAAGGAAAATTACAGACCTCATGTTTGGGAGGGAGAGAGGAAAGAAAAGGAGTCTCCACAGAAAAGCTACTACTGCCTGCAGCTCTGAGGCTGCCCTACAAGGGGGCTCTCAGGCCTGTGCTGCCATCTCTGGCTTGTGCACACTCACTGGGCACAGTTTGGCTGGCAGTGTATCCATGGACTGTGCTCCAGGAGATAAAGCTGCAGGAACATTATCTGTGTACATGCAAAGTGTGGAAGCGATCCTGTTGCGCTGTCAGTGGGTTTTGCACAAGCCTTGCCATACGGCAGTAGAACAAAGACGAGCTTTTAAAGGTGAACATTTTCTTTTCTTTAAAATAGAGGTTCTGGAAGTAGCAAGTTGGATGCATTTGTTCTGTTACAGAACACACACTTTTGTTCAGGGCCTCATGCTACCTTTCCCCAAAAATCACAGCAGCCTGATATGGGGTCAGCTTCCAGTGAGCACTGATGTAAACAGAAGTGCAAGTTTGAATGGATCCGTAGGGAGGAAAGGCCACTGGTGTCCCTAGAAATCCTTAGTTGTTCAGAGTCATTAGCACGCCAAGTCTGACCAAAACGTGTTGGCAGCTGTTCTCCTTCCAGCAGTTCCCGGTTATTCTGACCTCTGTCCCAGGAAGCAAATGCTTTATACAGCCATAGAGCATTTTCAAGACTTGAAATCATTACTGTGGTTCAGTGAAGAATCGAACTGTGATGATGACCTACCCAAACCCCGTATGTAGTGTACGGTTCTGGGCAGGAACAGATGCCAGGCAAGTTATGATTTATGGTGCTGCCTGCTGCCAAAAACTTTTGAACTGCATACAGGGCTAAGCGAAACTGAGTGAGGTTGCAAGACAAAGTGACGCTTAGCGTATTTTGTTAATTGTCTCTGTATGGTTAGACTGCTCATGGTTTGTTACTAGTGCATTGTTCTAACAATTTCACAGAACACAACCTTCATTAGAGTCCTGGAAGGGAAAGCTGTTGTTTGTGTAGCACTGTGCCACCTGGTACTGCTCTGTTCCACAGCATGTGCTTAGGATATGGCAGGCCAAATACTCAAAAAACTGCAGGAGCCATCCTACTTCACTCTTAAACAGTGAGAATTTGTAAGAGGCAGGAGCAAGGGTGAAAAAAGCGTCCAGGCAGAGCCAGGCTCGGTCTGTGACAAGTTAAAGAGGTCCTGGAAGATCCACAAAGCATTTTTCCACAAGAGGAAACATTGCATAAAGCAGGGGAAAGATCACTGACAAGGCTAAATTGATAAACAGAGATAGAGTTTGCAAAGACCATGAGCAACGGGGAGCTTGATGTCAGCCTGTTAGTCGGCTGCCTTTGTGCAGCATGCTGCAGGGACAACTGCCCTTTCAGTGCTGATGTCAGAATTTGTGTGTGGGGTGTTTCTGCAGCTTGGAGCTGACAAAACTTGAGTGTGTGGTCAATTCAGACACCTCCAGGTCTGAAACACGCAGTGTTTCTCGAAGGGCTCTAGCAGAAGTGTGTTAGTAATGACAAAAATGGGTATCCACTGCTTTAGAAGTGGTGAACTGAAGTTTGTGTGAGCCTTCAGGAACCTTCCAGTGGGAAGTGCATAGAAAGCCATGAGGACAGAAATGGATTTTAAGTACTCATTAACAATCAGATTGGTCTGGGAAAAACCAGTAGGTGAAAAGTGGGGCCACATGGAAAAGCTGGTAAAGCTTTTGGTAAAGGGTAAGTGGACCTGATAAATGAACTTCCTACAACTGTTTTAAGAAGATTTACATGTGTGCTTACTTGTAAGCCACTGAAATAGCCTGGAGACACGTGGTTTAAAGCTCCACAGCCCCAGTTGGGATGGCCATGGTGTTCCCAGAGGAGCTGGGCAGCCCAGCAGCTGATTGACAAGCGACCCTTTCAGCAAAGAAAAGCTAAAGCTCCTTTGGGCTGGTAGGCCCCAGTGTGTGCCAGCAAGTTTGTATCAAGGGTGAGCTGGCTTAGAAGTGCCCCTGGCTATCTTGGATGCCTCTCTTCTTGGTAACGTCTGCTTTCAGAAGTGTTCTGAAATGATTAACTTGCTTTACTGAGAGATGCTATAGAAACTGCACAGGGTCCACTCAAAAGCCATAAGAAGGAATTTCACTGAAGGGGTGGGAGGCTGCCCTGCATCCAGCCATCCCTGCAGAGCAGTGCCTGGCAGCAGAGTCAGCGAGGAGCACAAGCTGCATTCGTGCCACTGGTTCTTGGGCTGGCTGCCCCAAGAGCTGGCCCTAAAAATCACCAGGATTTAAAACCTAAGATGGTTGGTTGCTGCTGCTGCAGTGTGGCAGCAATGTAACAAGTCCTGTACATAGAGAAGCTACTGAATCATTGCCTCAGCAGTCTGTTGTGTTGTTGAAGAGCAAGTGGATGTTTGGGGCCTGGATTCCATGTCTCATTTCGTACAGTCCAAGAGACTGACTACCTAAGAACAGAACTACACTGCCTTCCCTTGTCCCAGCAACCACACCTTGTTAACGAGCTCACAGCTGCGGTCACTTTACCTCGATAGGCTCTGGTTCCAGCTGGAACCAGTCCCACACTGCACAGGTCACCTCAGAAGGCAAAGAACACCCTTTGACCACAGCTCTCCACTTCCAAAGCTGCAAGACAGCAGGACAAAGGCTGACAGGTTTCTGCTCTAGTTTGTGTTTGGGTTTATGGGGAATTGCTTCTCTGTGGATAAGCCAGCACTGTGAGAAGGAGGATGTCAGTGAATGCTCCCAGAGGCTTTTCTCTCAGAGTCCTATATTTGTGTGGACCTCTGGAGACAAAGTGGATGACATCAATCCTCAGAATCTCTCCTTGCATGCTGTTAAACTAAGGCAATTTGTCTTATTTGAATTTATTTTTTGTCAGCAGCGTGCTTAACTATCCTATCCAAGGATGACATTATAGAGTTATTATTTCAACTTTTCTTGTAGGCAGTAGGTTTCCAAATAATGAATTTGCAGTGCCTTGGATTATCCTGAACTGGGAAAGAGGGAGCATTGTATAGATTTTTGCGGAGTTTGTTTTGGTCTTGCTGACTTTGCAGCCCAGCTTTCCATATCAGGATAGTTTAAAGTTAGTTCTAACTTCTAAAGGACAGGGACATGAAGGCATGCTAAATAATGCACATAGATCATAGGGAAAATGGGTAAGATTATTTCACATCAGTTCTCCCCTGGGGAAATAGTGTTCGTATTGGAGTGCTGGAGTGCACTGTGCTGGCTGGAAGGAATAGCTTGTGTGAAAAGAGAAAAAAGATTTAAAACAGATAGAAAAGAGTGAATGGGAATAAAGAAAAATGTCAAGTTTCTGTACCTTCTTCTAAGATGTGCAAATATGTTCATTTCATCCACACATGAAAGCATGTGCAGTAATTGCCGAATTGAAAATGTTCTCAGTTTTCCATGGTGGTGGCAGAATCCTTGTAAGCCAGACTGTACACGTGGCTGGTGCTCAGGACAGCTCGTGGGCTTGGACCCTGTTGGGGATATGATGGCTTTTGTTTTACTGTGGGAAAACTCAGTTCTGAGCAAGGTTTCAATGTTGGTTGAGGAGAGTGTTGAGGAGAACCCCGAGCATAAGTAGAGGTTAAGCAAAGAACTGGATCCAGGTGCTTCTGATTGGCTCCACCTGCATCCAATTAGTTCTTTAAGAGATTTGATGTCTACTTTTTAAGGTAACTTGATTGTTAAGGGAAGGGGGTTTTGGGGACAAGGCAGATTTCTCTACCATTATCCTTTTTTTCTTTTTTCAAGTGTGGACTATCAAGAGGCTTTTTGAAGGATAGAAAAGAACCTGATAAACGTACAAACCTAAATTTTAGTAGTTTCAGAGGTTTTTTCACCCAAATATAAGTTTTGTTTGGGGGAAAATGTTAGAATTAGGCCACCCTTGCAAAGAGAGGGTCTCTAAACAGTACAGATTGCTTAAGCTAAGCAGAGGACAGCAGTAATAAAATTATGAAAGCTTATTGTCGAAGCAGGTATTTCTAGGAGCGGATTAACACCCAGTATTTTCTGCTTTAGCTAAGAGCATGTATGAAAATGAATTCCATGCAAGAAATCAGTGCATCCTGACCTCTGTATTGAAATTTGCTTTTGTTCATGATTTGTGATCATTTTATCTACACCATATTTCAGCTCAGTTGGGGTTGTTATGTCTGCCCCTCCCAGTTTGTTCTTAAATACAAAGGTAATCAAATATATCCAGGCAGGTTTGTTCCTGAATTTTATTGCATTTAGGAGCAGAGTGTTAGAAAATTCACCCTGGGATGTAATGAAATTAGAGAACTACTGCTTTGCAAGGGAAGTCAGGTCCTGTCCCATACTGTCTTCCCCTCTCCCTGACTTCCAGTTCATACCACTGACCCTTCTTCAGACACTGGGCAAATGGGGCCAGCACAGGGGTTGGAAGGCTCTCCCTTTGAAAACAAAATTATAGAATTCTGTGCCACCTGCTGGATCTGTGCTTCACGTAAAGCTGGCCTCTAGCCTCAACCTTACTTGAGCTGTTTATCTGACTCCTCAGGGAAAAAAACTGAACGTGCTTTTACAGCAAAGGAATAAAATGCTATACAAAATATTCCCCAGCCCCCAAACAAGCCATGGGAAACTTCTCTCCACACTGTGATGGGAATCAAAAGGCTAAAGCCCTGTTTTGGGAGCAAGATCCTCAGCTAATAGGAACTGCTTGGCTTGCACTGAACTCCAGGCTCCATTCTTTCCTAAGATCTCTGTTGCTGTGTCTCATCCAAATGCATGTGCCTGCGAGGTCTCAACTTTTAAAAAATACTGCTTAATATTTAACATGGGTTTTAAAGCACTAAAAATTAATTTGTGCACAACAGTTTGTGGAGAGAGAGGTAATACAGGAAGTGTTCAGTGAGGCAGGATGCTCTCTTTCTTGGAGCTTGGTGACTTGGTGACAGTGACTACATCATTGTTTCTGCTGGGCCTGGATAGGTAGCAACACGAACCACTGGGAAACATTATAGAGTGTAAGGAGTCCCCTCAAGAGGAAGGCAGGAGTTAAGAGTAAGACAGGAGGACATTCCTAGGAAGTCTGGGCAGCTCAGCAGCAGGCACAGACCTGGCAAATGAAGATAGAGAGGGGGCAGTAACAGGACTCTGTGCTACGCACGTGACTACAGGAACCTGAACTGATGCCATGGAATGTTTACGGATGCCTGCTAAAAATACCACTTACAACAGGGAGAGCTAAAGTGAGATCCCCGTACAATGGCAGGCAGTACAGTCAGGAACAGCAGTGTCACTGTGCCTCTTTACATAGGGCAAGGTGCCAGCACTTGCAATAACGTGCACTTGGCTTGACCAGGCTTCATTGTTGGAAGTCTGCTTTTGACTGGATTGGGTTTTGGATCAGGCTCCTTGTGATTAGTTTTTGGCTTATACATTAGGATTGGGGTTTGTGGAAAATCAGGTTAGGGATCTGGACATCATTATATTTTAAAGGCTCTCTGGGGTTTAACAAACTAATCCAACCCTGAGGGACTCCTAGACTTGACTGTGCAGGAGTTGTGCATACTCCAGAAAACATCCTACAAAGTCAGACTTAGCAAACCAAACCTATAGCTTTGGGTGCATTCTAGGGATAAGCATTTGTTTTAAACTGAGATTGCTTATTGAAATAGGGCTCTGAAACCTATTTGTGACTATTTCCTCCTTTGCAATAGGTTTTGAAACAATCGTGCACTGAGATTTTGTATTTGGAGCCATCCAGTGTCTGTGTAGGAGGTAAGATTTTATAATTCTAATATACTAGTCAATTATTACAGGACTGTGCTTTCCCTGTTTTATCTGAAGGAAGACTGCATGTCTCTAGAATAAAGCGTCTCTAAATTAAGTCCTCAAGAAGTTAAAGAAACATTGGATTCCTCTGTTGACTTCCTGTTCTCCCCAGAGGAGCTGACCACCAGGGCCTGCTTCCATAGCTTGGGTAATGCACATGGAAATTGGAGAGCATTTACCTGCCCCTGTCCCATGAGATTGCTCTGCATTTGTCCCAGATCTGTCCCAAAATCTGTGGAGTGTAAGAACAAAGCACGTGACGGCATTTTTGGGCAGCAAGAGCAATATATTAATGAAATAGAAGAGTTGCACTGCACAGAATTTTAAGGCCTTGTCTTCTTTCTGAGATTCATAATCCATGCATAGTTGGAGATCAATCAAAATAAGGTAGTTGCAAAATGTTACTTGGATATTTTTGTGAAAACATGGATGCTCTGGGTGAAGTCAGTGTTCCTGGTAAAAAACCTCTTTTCACTCCTCACTGCACAGCTCACAGATAGTGTGGCCCTCAGGCAACTTGCAGAGAAATAATACTCTGGAGAAATGTTTTCTTCATCTGGCACTTTAAGTGGGCCTGATCTGGGTTTGGGGAGTCTTCTTGTTCTGAGTCCCAGATTTCTCATTTCTCATTCACTGAGAAACTGTGTCTTACTGTGCAGCTGAGCCCTGGATCCTGGTGATAGCCTGAATCCACTTCCAATTTCATAGGGCTGTCTCAATAAAGATTTGGGAATAAATCTTGACTTTGCCCATTTATAAGGAGAATTCAGTACAAGGGTTCAGGAAAAAAGGAGACTTCACTAAGCTGGAAGCATTACTATGTTGTGCTTTGCTTATTGCAGACTAAACGAAATTGCCTTGGTGTAACTTACTGCAGTGCACTGAAGTTTGATGATTTTGTGTGTTTGCTTTTCCCTCCAGAGGAGTTTCAAGTTGTTCTCAGAGGAAGCGGCTTAACCCTTGGTGGGAGAACCAACAGCGTGACTTGTACCTACCAAGTGAACGGGACAACAATCCGTAAGTCTGGCCATTTGCACTCGTCTGCCTTTGTAGTCCTGAGGCAGTGATTGATTTTGCTTCTCGTTACCTCAGCTGATGAAAATTAAACGAGAAAAATATCAAAGAGGAGGAGAAAGGAAAGCTCTGAAGATTAGTAAAGGGAAGAAAGTTGTTTCACGTTCTGCTCAGTGGTTTCATGTTGGTAACAGGTGCTGTTAGCAGCCCCCTGGCTGTGGGCATTTGCATGGGTGAAAACTGTTTGGCTCCAGATGTTTGGGCAAGCAGATGTTTGCTGATGAACAAAGCTGTCAATGCAGTGTACTGACTGAGGTCCCTTTCTGCACGATAATCCTGGCCAAGACACCTCATTGCAATTCCCAGAGGCATTGGCCTTGTTTTTTGCAAGGTCTCTGCCCATTCTGGATAGTGTGCCCAGTGTGTTGTGGTTTTCAGGGGCATGTCAGTCCTCCTGCAACAGCATAGGAAAAGGCCAGGTCAGAACAGTGGTGTATTTTGTCATAGTCCATGAGCTCCGTGTGCACAGCATCTCAGGGCTTACTGCAGCCACAGCCCAAAGCAATTCTGTTTCAAATGGTGATCACGACACTTTGTACAGGCACTTCCCTGTAGCTTATATGTGAGTTTGCTTTTTCTATCCAGAAACTCAAGTTGGATGGCTAGGATAAGTACATCCAACTTCTAGCTCTAGAGAGAATTCCTTAGAAGCCAGCCAGACTGGAAAACAACCAAAAAGGAACTTGAAGGAAAAACTACAACTGATTTTTTCCCTGCCTACTGTCTGATTGCTGTATTTGCCTGCCTTAAATTCCTACACAATCGAACTTGTGTTTCCAGCGTATTTTCTTCCTTACCCCGGATATTGTATATACTGGAATGGGCTGCCAGTCTCTCCTACCTGTTAAATACCTGCAATAATTTGGCAGAATAACAGGATAACCCAGTAGTTCTGGATGCAGGCAGCCTGTGTAAGTCAATTCAGCTTGTAAAAAATTCCCTTCAGTTTCCATTACAATTGTCACCTCTGCTTCCCATTGCCCACAAACACTTGCTACCATCTGATGTGAGACT
Source organism: Cyanoderma ruficeps (assembly GCA_008694505.1). Classification (NCBI taxonomy): domain Eukaryota; kingdom Metazoa; phylum Chordata; class Aves; order Passeriformes; family Timaliidae; genus Cyanoderma; species Cyanoderma ruficeps. The sequence continues at coordinate 336,110 of VZDJ01000250.1, read as the reverse complement.
TGCCAACTACAGCTCTGGGCTGCTTGTTTTTTCTTGGCTTCAGAAAGGGGTATGCTGAAGCACATGAGGGTAGGGGAATGGCACAGTGATGTATTGATTATAAAAACACAATCTGCTCTGTGGGGTCTTGCCAGGGCCTTCTGCATCCCCCCGGTCCACATCTTCAGCAATGGACAACAGCGAGTGGTTAGGGAGTGGTACAGGAAGAAAACAGGGAAATTTCAAGTGGCTCTTCCCACAGTGCACAAGGTCATTCTCTACAGCTCTGTACTGGATTCTGACTGCCTGCTTCAGAGGAAGCCTAAAGGGGGCCAGTGGAGCCAGGATGAACAAGAAGATAGGCAGGGTGCTTGGAGCAATAGCAGGAGGAAGGAGATGGTCCCAGGAGAAGGACAATCATCCCCGTGTCATTGCAGTCTCCTCTGCAGAAGACTGGCAGTCCCTTTGCAGAACCCTCAGTATGTGAGGGCACAAATGGAGACACTTGGGTGAGGATCTGCTGGCACTGGAGTTCCCCTCACTGAGAGCCTGAGCTCTCTTTGGGACCAGCCTCTGAGCACACCCTCACTGTGTCAGTTCCCTGCTTTTAAAGGATGCATTTGGCATCTTTCTCATTCTGCATTTATAAAGAACCATTACCAAATGCTAGAAAGGAAACCTGCCAAATGGAGCTGTGGGATAGAAAAATAATCTATGAAACATACCATTAAGACAAAAACATATGGCAATGTGCTAATCCCTCTTCCCCACCTCACAACTAGCCCCAAATCTAGGCCAAGCAGTCAGTGCAGATTATAGCACATATGAAAAGCTCATTTATGCCAACAGCTCCTCCTTCAGCTGCCCCTGAACTGCTTGTCTGTCTGCCTGTTCCTTAAATGCAGGACAGAGTCATCTCCAAGTTGATCTGGCAGATCACTTATCTGCACTCACAGTCAGGAATTAGTCCTTGCACAGAAATCATCAGTCCCGCCGTGGGGAAATTCAGGTGGATGGTTCTGTACACAGAAGCTGAATTTTCCCCAGCTTACCAAACACATGAGGCAAAAAAGTTCTGTTCTCCCCTACTCACTTCTGCAGAACAAAAATGCTGTACTGGACACAAGGCTCTACAAATAAGTGCTTCATGTGCTCTACGCATAGGTGCTTTGTAAGATGTTTGCAAATCACACAGACTCAAAAGCAGAAGAATCACTGGAGAAAAAGGGACTCGAGTCACAGCTAATAAAACAGTCCTGTAATGCAACGCACAGGGATGGAGCCAACTAGAAACAAACCTTCATCTTCCAACTATCAGGAGACTATTAATAGTGTTCTTCCTCTCCACAAAGACAGTGTTGATTCTAGGAAACGTTCTCTCAAAGAGCATGAGCCGACTGGAGTAGCTGAAATAACCACTGTAATGTGGGCTCACCTGGCATCTACAGCCAGCTCTGGGGCTCCATGTTCCTTACCTTGGGCCTGCCTGGCTGCTGATTTCAGCCAGGATAGACCAGTAAAGAGCATGGGAACGGAGGGACCTCACAGCACATTCACAAGGCAGCTCCTCACCTAAGCTGTACAGCACAGTAAGCTCATGTGATTTTTTTTTTTTTTCAGATGAAAGGCCTAAAACAGTAGAATCTGATTTTTTGCTCTGCCCTGCACCGATCCTGTACAAAAGTGGCCAGTAAGTACTTAACAAATGCCAGCCCAAGTTTTGCTGGAATTTGGCATCATTGTAGCTGACATTAATTGGGAGGGGTTTGGCGGAAGGCAGTATTTTGTTGCTTTTACAGGGGGTGGTTTGTTGTTGCATTTTTCCCCCCATTCTTGTGTTACTTCCCTGGTGTATATGCCAGCTTTGTGTGGGCTTTGGGTACTCATCTGTGACCAAACCATTCAGACAGTGCCTTAGAAATGAATATTCAGCCAGTTTATGAAATACTAGAAAGATCCTTCTTGTCGTAAGTTTAATGCAGATTAGCTGCTCTAACAATCTCGTCTGGATCATCTTTAGGCCCACGTTTAAAGAGATGACATTACCACTGACACTTACAAGCTATTATTAAAATTAGGTGTCAGGACATGTACCCCTGCTTCACACATCCTGATCCAATGAGTTAACAGCTCCAGCACTGGGGCTAAACTGTAGCTCTGGCCTTATTCTCAGTGTCACTGGCCAGGGCTGCACATTACTTCTGGCCCTTGGAGAACTAATCCTTCTCTCCTCCTCTCCAACTCAAACGTGCCTCAGGGTGTTATGATCACTTGGACTTCATTGTGCAGATTTCTGAAGACCCTAAGCTAATCTGAAGTCAGAAAACTGCACATCAGATCTGGGTCCTGTGGGAGGGCAGAGGCTTTGGCTGTTGGCTCCCTCTCTGTCAAGTAGTTCTTCCCAGAGACTTATTAGGAATGAGGCTAATGCTAATCCAGTAGGAAGTGCAGCAGTTCTGCACTGGCATTTATCTATGGCAGTTCAGCTGAAGAACTAAGCATGTTGTATAGATGGCTTGTCTATAGTTACATTTCTGACTTGAGCAACAACCAGCTGCCTCAGTTGTGCTGTCAGATGGATAGCAAAGCTCCAAATGCATCTGGTTTGTGTGTTAAACAGCAGGCTGGGGGAGGGAAGTTGGAAAGCCATAGAGGAGAAACGTTCAGTGCTTGACCCCATTGGGGTGGTTTGGGGCAGAGGGTCTGCCTCCCCTGCTGCATCTTGGCTAACAGGGAGAACAAGCACAGAGCAGAGCTACATGGAGAGCAGAGGGAGGGGGTGAGGGATTCAATACTGATGTGTTTCCTGAGGTTGCTTTTCACACAGCTGTGTGATACATGGATCTTGTGCCATGTGCAGCAGGGTGTCAGGCCCCTGTGCCTGCTGAGTGGCCTGTGCATCCCACAGTGCAGCAGCAGTGCTCAGCTGGGATGGGGGTGTGCAAGCATTCAGCACAGCAGCTCTGCAGCTCCTGGCTTAGCTAAAACCAGCACTACCACAGTTGTAAGGGAACTGATTTTGTCTTCAGAACAATGTCAATCACTTGGGTTAAAATGCCTCCTCCCCAGGCCAGGTATTTCAGTGTCATTACTGTACAACAGAAGAGCAGTAGCAAATTAGGTCCCAGTATGAAGCTCTCCAAAAGCTGATGTTGTAAATGCGTTTCCACACTCAGTACATAAACAGCCAGTCCTGCCAAATGCATGTGAAGGGCATGAAACATTTGTATAGGTTAAAGCTGTGTAAGTTAGTTGCACATGCTGCATTTTCCCTTACCCTGTGGAGTGTTACTGAACCAGACAGCTCTCACCCTGGAACTGCAGTGTGAATAATGCACATCAGCACAATGCAGCTGGAGTTGTACAGGTTCACAGGAAAATACATTTTCCCAAGTTACCATGTGGAATACAGTTCCCTGACCTGCTATTGAAGGAGCTGGAGCTTTGGCCCAGAGCTGAGCAGTTTACTGTGCAGAAGACTGACAACTATGAAAGATATGTATGTACTTGAACTCTTGATTTCCCATTGGCACAGCCTAGACTAGGGCTGGATATCTCCCAGTAATTCCTCATGTAGTGGAGCCAGTGTTAATCACTAATATAGTAACAACTGCTTTGTTCTTTTTTAGTACTCTTTTGGGTGGAATTAAGAGAACACAAGCAGCCTGAGTTACCTTGCTGTGTAACTTTTAAACCAGCAGCTTGCTTTCTGGGTGAACAGTCAAGACTCACCTAACAGATTTCATTGTATCTCTTCCTAACTGGAGACGCTTCTTGTTGCCTGGTGAATTAGCAATTTTCCCATGCAGAGTAACACTAAGCTGTGTGGAATAGATAAAATGCTAAAGTGTCCAGGATGTTGGGTTTGTGAACTCCTGCGGCCCTGGACTTCAGCCATGGTGTGTTTCTGCTTCCTTCCCAGCTGTTGGCTGCACTGAATCTGGAGCTTCCCAAATGCCAGCTGTAGATTTTACCCAGGATTTTTTTCAAAGTCTGCTTTTCCACAGTACCCTGTAGCAGATGGATGTATCATCCTTAGGTTGGGTAACAACATGAGTGTACTGCCTGTGCCATTTAAAATCCCTTCTTGTCATGCTGCTTCTAAAGTGCAAAATTCCATTGTCTGGTTACAAACCCAACTCACTTACAAGGCTCCTGATCAGCTAAGAGCTGACAATTATTCACAATTTTCACACAAGCAACCCATGCCTTATCACATTACAAATTTGAAATAAAGCAGAAAGGGAAGGTACACATACACCTTACAGGAAGGTGAGGGGGTCAACCCAGGTTGAACTGCTTTGAGAGATCACTTATGCACTGTAATGGGAGGTGTAACAACACAATCAAGCTGGTTAGTAAACAGGACTCTGATTCTACTGCATTGCCCATTTAGAAGTCACATTTTGAAGATCTCAATATTTAAGAAAATCAGTTCCCATTTTTAGCTGAGACTTGGATTTGTTGTCCTGCCAGCGGCAAGAGAATCAAAGCAAACCAGAGGTGGCTGTGATGCCTCCATTACTGTACATCTTTCTGTAGTCACTGTGGTTTGGAAAGCAATCAGAGCCCTTGTCTCTTTGAACACTAGTACAGCAAAAGCAGTCATATTTTAAAAGTCTACATTCCTTGCTAGCTTCACTTTTGTCCTCTCACTTCTGCCCTAAGTTCTGGAAGTTTGCATCCAGAATAATCTGTCTGTGGGCTTGGCTTCACCTTCAGCTGCCTTCTGCTCTGGTGAGCCATTGGTGAAACCCTCTCTGCCTTGTCTGGAAAGGCCAGCAGAAAAACCAGCATTTCTTGCACTGCCTGAACACTTAGAAATTTGCTTTTATTAGGTGAGTGGATGACAGTAACTACTGTGGAAGTCGAGACGGGCACTGCACTCAGAGTGCTTCTTAAAAAACTTCTGGGGGCTCCAAGTTTCAGCATTTTGTTGTTTAAAAGTCCTTCATACCTTTTCTCTGTTGCAATCCCATGGGCAGCTCCACACAGCTCTGGTTATTTCACTCCTTCCTTTCTTTCTCCAGTTCTGGCTTGCTCCTTCCTGTCCCTAGCATGCCTGCCTAACCCTGTCTGTCCTATGTACAGCATCTTACCCTTTTTGTCCCTTGCACAACCTCCTGTCCCTTTCTCCTCACAGCACAGCCAGCAGACTCCAACCAAACCCCCTCCCAGATAACTCACTCTTTATCACACCCATAGCTGGGAGGGCAAGGCTGTTCCCACTCCTGAATAATTAACACAGATGTAATATATCAAGGGTAAGACTGCCTTCAGCACCATCTCCATCTACCTCCCCACAACTACAGTTAAACTAGCACAACAAAACACTGTTTTACTGAAATGCTTCCAGTGAATAGTTACGTGGCTAAACAGACTTATCTCAGTCTGTTTGAACTCTCATTTCTCACTGGAATATCACAGTAACATTTTGGATTTGATGGTGCCTATTGCAAACATCCAGTCTTGTGCAGACTCTCCTCTAAGCCAGACAAGAAAGGATGGATGCAGGCTAGGCAGTGGATTATTCAAACTGAACCAACAGGCTGAGGAATTGTCATTATTCTTAAAATAGTTCAGGGAACTACAGAAGTCTGTTCTTTCATGCAGCTGCAGTGCTGGCCAGCTTCCATCTTTGTGCATCATGCACTTGAACTCAGGTTTTGCTAGGACAGAAGTATACAGTGTCCTTCTCCTTGGGCTTGGAAGCTTAAGGAATAACAGACCCAAAAAAGACAAATCCCAGCCTAAATCTGAGTGTAAGTGAAACTTCTCTCACAGGAACCTCGACTTGATGATCAGCTTGCATGCCAGGGTGAGCCAGTCCCCACTGCTGCTGTTAATGACCTTATTTGCCCTCTATTCAAATACTGCTGTCTTCAGCTTCCTACATCCTGTCCAACACAAACAGCTGGTGGCACTTGTAGAGTGAAGATGCAATAGGAATTATTTTCTGGGTGTTAGGCAGGAAAACGACTACTCCTGTACTGCCAAATTCTCGTTACCTGCAGTTTCCAAGGAGCTGATGGAGTCTGGGGCAGCTCACTTGGCACAAAGCACACAGCCTTGCAGGAGGTAATCTGTTACCCATCACATGCCTCACACTCAGCTCTAGGGGCTCTAGGATTTCTAGCTGCAAGATGTTTCCATGACAAGGGAACAGGGGTACCTTGAATCTTGCTTTCCATTTTCCAAGTGTCATTTTTATTAATACCAGCACCAGATTTAAGGGGAAGAGTGTGGACACATGAAAGCAAACAGGCACAGAGTAGATTAATGGATTGTGGGCTCCATCCTTCAGATTACCTCACTGTGTTTCTAGACAGCTGTCCCTTTGGAGAGCAAATGGAAGGTGTTCTGTGGAGCAGTTGTTATGGCAGGCTCCCAACCAGGGATCCTGACTGTCCCCACTACCTAAAGATAGATTCTCTTCTGCCTTTACTCCATTCACAGCTGCCTGTGACCTGGGAGCCAGGAACTGACAGACTGCTTTTGAGTGTCATATCTTGTGGAACCAGAGCCTATTCCCTTGGGACACTGGTGGTCCCAAATTCATCATGCAGGAAGGATGCCAAGCAAGTGCTTGCACCCCCAGGCATATACCCAGGACATGCAGCAGCAGGGAAACCAGTCTTTGCAAATTTGATTTAACTATACCAAGAAATAATTTTTTCTACTGTTACTTCCCTTTTCTTCCCCATCAGCTGCAGGCTCTTAAGTCTCTCTGCTTCCTCCCCTGTGCCACTGTGCTCGCACCATGGAGAGGCACTCAGCTAAGGCATTACCTGTGCACTCTAGCATTCATTAGGACACCGTCAACACCTTTCATACATTTATTTCTTGCTGCAGCTCCTTTATGGAATTTGTAGTATTCCCCTCCTGTTTCCTGTGCTTGATAAAGGCACTCAGGAAGTACAAGCAGTGTTGAAGAAGTGATGCTTTGTAAGGTGACTGATAGTGAATATGTTTGCCTAATTAACTTGTGGCTAATAATTCTAAGCCATTAAGTAGCTAGTTAGTACATGCTTTGAATAAACACATCTGGTGCTGCCCTGAGTGGAGGTTGTGGCTGTATGTGGGTGACAGATGTGCTGTTTCCCCAGCGCTCCCTTTTCCATGCTGAGCAGCACGGCAGTGCCGCAGCCGGAGCCAGGCAGCCTTGCGGCAGCTGCGCTCTCCCCGAGTGGCTCCAGGGACTTGTGCCTCCTCTCCTCAGCTGCCTGGCCACTGCAGCCTGCTCTGGTGCCTCGGAGCTGATGTGCAGCTCCAAGGAACACGCTTTTCAATAGCTTAGAGACTCCTGCCTTCTAGGCTGAAAGGCAGCAGGAGAGGTGATGAAGTGTCAGGCCACCCAAGGAGCAGAGAGTTTAGAATTCCCAAGCCCTGCAGACTGATCTCTTGCTGAACAGAGGGCATTGGGAACGATCATGCTTTGCTGTGTCACTGCCTGGAACTGCTGGGCTGGACTTGGAGCAACCTTCCAAGGAGGGTAGAGTCCTCCTGTGGAGGACAAAAGCCTACTCCTTTCTGTGGGCACTCGCTTCCGAGGTTGGTACAGCTAGTAACTCTCATCAGTCTTAGAAGTGAGAACAGCTAGGATCAGTTCCGTGCAGGAGAGACCCTTTCTTCCAACTAGGCCCTTGCTTAGTTTTTCAGGTTTTAGCTTTTTGTGGTAGGTCTGTTTAAAGTTGGGTGTTTTCCAGACAGAGGAAGGGGTTACAGCAATAAAGTAAACAAACAGCAGAATAATTTTTAAGAGGCTAATTTGCACAGGAATTACGTCTTAAAAGTGAGACTTGAGTTCTTAGTTACCAAGGGGCAAGTTAAGGTTTATTCCTGCTTCTGAGGGCCCATGAATCCTGATTACCCTGTGACTGCCCCATAATGTCCAACACAAGCAGTCATTAGAGCTAGAGCTGCAGGCCCAGCCCATGACCTCTGTTTTGTCAGACACCAACAATAGCACAGCTGCCCCTGCCTGGCTGGGATCTCAGGCCTGCCATTTGGCACGAGGAACAGATCAAATTGGATAAATGCACATAAACTCATTGGGAAGGGAGGGAAAATAGAACAGAATGAACCAGAGCAGCATCCCACAACTTGTTTGATAGGGATGATTTAAGTAGGCATATGGTATAGTTAAATGTGCTTTCAAAAACATTGGCCTGATTCTTCAAGCAAACACAAAATAAATATCTGAATAGCATGCGAGCTGATCCGGCACCGTTAGTGCTCTCAGAGGATGCACTTGAGTGCTTGGGCTGACACACTGACATTCCCACACCAAGTGTCAGTGCCTCATGTTAGCATGGCACAGTTGTACTTCCCTGCAATAGTGCAAGCCTCAAAAGCAAGCAAGTGCAAGCTTGTAATTACACCTTGACCTGGCAGACACTGTCATATCTTACTGGCTTCAGTGTTGGCACAACAGCCCAGCCACACCTCTCACAGCTGAATTCATCCAGCAGTCCCCCTGCCCACACACACATCTAGCTCTGGAACTCACTGTGTGCTCACCTGACACCCCTCTGCAACACTGGGTTATCTGTTACCTCAGCCACATCTGCAGGTCAAACCTCACCTTTGTCTCAAGGTGTTCTACCAGACAGACAAACAAAGGCAATGACCTCAGACAGTCTGTGTTATCACAGAGTCCAAACTCACATTTAAAAGATGCCCTGACAACCATCCCAGTGAGTTTCTGGTGTTTCTCCCACAGAAGCTGCCCACAAATACTGAAGGACACAAACCCCTGTGATTTCCAGGGCATACAGGTACACACAGAGGGCATCATCACCTGTTTAGTCAGACAGGCCCAGAACTTGGTCAGGGTCATGGAATTGTGCAAAACGTCCCTTTGCCTGCCTGAATGAGTGCTGAGAAAGATGTGTGGAACTTAAGTGAGTTTTCTGATAACATGGAAGCAAATGGCTGAAAACCAGAGGGAGGAGAGAGTTAGTGTTGCTTGCTGCGGGCACCTTTGCTACTGCTATTTTTGTTTTGTCACTTTTTCTTCCTCTGCTGAGGAAGGTAAAAATTTAGAAAAGCTGTTGTCAGCAAAGGCTGCAGCTCAGTCTCACATGTCTTTCAGGGTCACTCAAGAAAGGATTAATATGCTATGGCTGTGCTGAGCATTTCTGTTCTCTTTCTAACTAAGAAGTGACACTGAGCTCCTTCTATGGTGTTCACTAGGTAGCCTTACAGCAGCCTTACATTGCCTTTGCAGCAATGCAGACAAGGGTGCCATTTGGCCACAGAGTGAAATTATTCACTAATAAGGGGCATTGCTCGTTCTGAGTGCTGAGCCACTCAAGAGCTTGGCAGCTGGTGTCAGCATGCAAGTGTGGATTTAAGGACCAATTTTTCAAGCCTCATCCTCACTCTGAAACCTACACGGTGACTACTTATCACTTGGAAAAAAACATTGTTCAGAGATAAAGGGACCAATTAAAAGGAGAATGCAATAGGATTTACAAGTTAAGAAGCAGCGTGCTGACTAAAGTATTTCCCACTCCACGTAACACTGGCCACTACTGTGAAAAGGCAAAAGTACAAAGAACCCACTCACCTCTCAGAAGGCAGCTGTCCTTTGAGATGAGCCGAATGGAGGAGAGCAGGCAGGCTGCTGCTGCTGCTGCTGGAGGTCCCAGTCCCCAGGATGAACTCTGGACTCTCTCAGCTGCTCAGTCCTCTTCCAGCCTTGCTGGCCAGCAGCCCAGCAGCTCTCTGACATGGGGGATGCAGCCATTCCCAGCACCAGCAGAAAAGGAAGTTGCCTGTGCTTCTCCCTTTTGACTTCCTGCTGCTCAGCAATTGGTAGGATGCCAGGTGCAAGTCAGGCTGTTGTCACCTGTTCAGCCTTGTTTTCAGCATTGCAGAGCCCCTGTGCTCAGGTGAACACCCCCCCAATCACTGCTGTGCCCACGGCCAGTCCAGACCTGCATGGGATATTGGCTTTACCCCTCACTGCAAACAGCTGGGCTCCTCCTGCAGCCCTGGGCAGGGAGCCATAGGGGTTCAGAACTGCTCCCACCTGCACCGATTGCTTTCCATTGCAAACTCACTGAGGTGAAGTGCTTATTGTAGGCATTGTCTTTTATTTCCCTACACAACATTTTGTTCCAACAAAAATAAAAGACAGTATGGTTCCCAGTGTCTGGTGCTCACATGGGACAATCTCCCCTCTCCAGAATAGCCAGAGAAATCAGCTCAGGTAAGGGGAAGCCAGAAATAGGGCTGGATTAGGCTTAATGTCTGTTATAAATATTAATTTCTACAAATATTTTAGAAATACATTTAGTCTGACACAATTAGGGTATAATGGGACCTATTCACAGATGGAAACATCCTCAATGAATTGTAGAGGCTAACAGGCCCCTCAGCCATATGGATGTGGTGTTAAGATCAGTAGTAATTTCTGGCGCAGTCCTTCACGTCCCTCCTAGGGCACACAGTGTTCCCAGAGCATTAGCAAGGACTGTGTGAGCAGAACTAAGTGCTGCACATTATGCAGTGGCCATAGGATCCCGAGCTGAATTAATAGTCTAATTTAATAGAATAATGATGTTTCATGTCCTGCTACTGCAGGTTCCCATGATTCCACAAGATCAGACTTAGCTCCTTGCTGGCTTCCAGTTCTCTCACATTCCCTAGGAGTTCCCAACAGTGAAAGTTCGTGTGTCTCTGCACTTGTGTCCTGTTCTGTGGAAAGTCAAGCCCAGACAGACAGCATATTGGACATGGGGCTGGAAAAGCTAGAGGATTCTGAGGTAACCAGAGGGAGTCCTAAAGAACCATCATCTGAATTTATATCAGTGCTAAGTTACACCAAGAAGGGCAGGGAGTTTGTACTAATTCTTTATCAAAATCCCCAAACACCATAATGAATTCCAGGATGAGTGAGTCTTGCTATCCTCAGGAAAATAGTCAGTGCTCCTTTTTATGCCTGTGTGACTGATGGGAGGAAGACACCTCTGACCATTTCTCCTAATTGCAGGCCATGCTCTGTCCCCCTCTCAGTTCCCACTGAGTGGACAGTCCCAGTTCTCCCTCGGCACATTTGGCCTGTGGCATAGTGGGACTGCACCAAACATGACAGGCAGGGGCTGGAACCCTGCCCCAGGAGAACTGTCCCTGTCCTTGTGCAGCCGAAGCTGCAGGTCTGCAGAGAGCACCATATCCAGAAGCCTGGCTGGAAATCTCTTCTCTGCATGTTGCCTCCTCCTGTAACCAGGGATGAGTCCCTGGATGTAGAGTCATCTTTGTGGTCCAGGAGTGTTTGTTAACAGAGCCCAGGGAACGAGTCCTCTCTGCTTGGGTCAGGGAGAATGGAGGGACAAATGTTTATTGTACCCCAGCAAGCAGTGGCCAAAGACATCAAGAGTGAGTTTGGTCAAATGGAGCCCGTATTATAAAACTATCCCTTGTTTCATGAAGGCAGTGTTGGAAGGGAAGGTACCCTTTAAATACACAGACCTATTTTTTGCCTTCCTCCTATGTACAGCATTTTTGCTATTTTAGTGCAGGCATTTAATTCTGGAGTACCTTTGTCACCGTAATTTTAGTAACTTTTTGAGCAGTCGCCAGTTTAATTTTCAGTGAGTGAAAATTGGAGGTAAATTATTTATTACTTCCAGCAAATGTCTTTCACAATTGTATTTAATTTTTTCATCTTTTTTAATGGGTCATAAAACGGCATTCTTTTAGTAGCTTCCCATAAAGTAAGGAGCAAATGAATACTTTGCAAATAGGTTACCGTAGATGGAAATGTCAGCTGTATTTCACAGGGAATGGAAGGCTTTATACCAGAGTTGCAGGGACATATGGCACTGGCCCACATTCCTCTGCTGTCACAATAAACCAGCAGTGGGCATGATGGAAGGAACTGCAACTGTTTCGTCTCCTCAAGTTACATTTTTGGGTAAATTGTGTATTAGGATGGGCAGTGGGCCGGGACCAATGCAGCTTCAAGTTGCAAGAGTCTTGTGGTTACTTTTGGTAAGAAATCAGAACATTTTTAAAAAGCTCTTTTTCAGATTTGAGTTTTCCAGGATCGGTTCCCATCCAAAAAGTGATATTGCAGAGACAACGGATTGGAAAATCCCTTCCACGGGGAGGAAGGGCCATGAATTGTAAATGAAAGACAATTTTCCTAGCACAGTGAAGTACAGACTGCTGGGAATGTGCACTTTAGGGCTGAGGTAGAGGCAGAGCAGTAGGGTTTGTGCTGCACAGTACTGTAATTACTCATGCTCCTTTGCCAGCTCTCTGATCCCACCTCGCTCAGATGTGGTGTCAGAAGGGAGCAGAGGATGGGAATGAGCATCCTGGCTCAAAGCCCTGGAAAGCCATTGTCTGTGGGCACTGCTGGGGTTTTGAGGAAGCATGAGCAGGGCTCCACTGCCTTTCCCTGGAGCCTGGCCCCTGCAGCCCTGTATGTCCAGCTGCACAGAGAGGAGCTGCTCAGCTCTGCATGTTCCTGGTGCCAGGCTGCAGGGTGGCCCTGGGGGGCTGCAGCAACAACACTGCCCGACTCTTGGGAGGGTGTATTTGAGGGGCCCTGAGGAGATACCCCACTCTGTGCCAGCTTTCCAGAGCTCAGCCCTCAGCTGGGATCTGTGCTGGTACAAGACTAGTACAGCCTCACCCTTCACCAGTGAACCAGGCCTGTGCCCAAGAGCTGCCTGGCTGCAGGGACAGGAATGTTCTCTTGACCTGGCAGTACTGAGCTCTGCTGGAGGGACTCGGCCCTCGCACAACACTGACAATCACCAGTGGGAAATGCAGGGGCCCAAGAAATGGAATCACTGCTGCTTTTCATTTTCATCTCAGAATATTTTCACTTTTGGCTAAAAGCCGAGCTAAAAGCCTCACACACGTGGCCAGTGCTGGTAAACACTAGGATGTGTTTGTGTACAAGTCTGTCTCTGAGCTGTGTGTGAAGGAGTAGCAGGAGCAGGACACCCCTTTCTGGGACTCACAGTTTAAGAGGCAGTGTTTGTATGAATCACAAGTACCCGCAGCCCAGCAAACAGGTGGCTGCTCAAGAAATGAAAGAACATATTTGGTATTCCCTACAGCTGTGACAGTCTCAGGGAAGGAGTGCTTTTCTGTGTTGACAGGTTCATCCTTTTGAAGATGAGGTAATTATCTGTGTGAGTTCACCCTGTGGCTTCCAGAGCTGAGTGGGTACGATCAGCTCCAGTGACATCTCCAGTGGCTCATCCCTGCAGCAGTGTTACTAGGGTGGGAGTGGGTAGCCCTGCCCTCCTGCAGTGTGTCCATGCTGGAGCTGATTGCTCAGTGAGCCTGCTCCCTGGGATCTGTCAGTGCGCCCACGGCGGGAGCGTGGGGCCAAAGAGCTGCAGGCGTGGTGTGGCACAGGGCACCGAGGCTGGAAAATGCAACCCCAGCTAGTACCTGTTATAACTAGTTGCAGTCAGCGAGGTGTACAGTGGACTCCAGTCCACTGGGAAACCTTTGCTATTTTACATAATGTTTCATACAACCCAGTGAGCTCAAGGACATGCTGAGGTCCCCAGGATGCCAAGGAATGATCCTTTTCTTCACTGTGGCTTATGTGTTTTATCCAGGTGTGTTTCATGTCCCTGTTTTGCTCCATTTGCTCGCAAGGACCATCTACCAAAACAGCCTCATTCCTCACTAGTGGCATTTGAGGCAGGATTCAGAGGGCTGCCAGGGCACACAGGGCTGGCAGAGAAGCTGCAGGAGTGTGTGAGCAGCTTAGCCTGGAAGTCCTCCTTTCCCCCAGGGGAGGCAGGAAACCCTCCTGCCCTGCAGTTCCAGGAGTGTTTGGCCAAACCTGAGCAGAATCCTCATGCTGGAATCTCCCCCAGCATTCCTCATTACGCTGCTGAAACAAATAACTGGAATTAAAAATAATAAAAACCGCCACATCTTAAAAAAAGTCAGCATTGACCAAAGTTTCACCGTGGTTTGATCTATTGCTTTGCACGGGAATCGAATAGTTTTGTGGTTTTTATTGGTTCTGATTCAGTTATTCCAGTGAATTCCAGTTGGAAGGAAATTAAGAGTTATTCTTTCTGTTGGATCAGTTATTCAGAACAGATAATTTAAAAATGAGTTTAGTGGAAGCAACTCACTTCATTTTTGCTAAAACTGAAGAAGAAATTAGCCAAATTAGCTAAAATAGCTTTGAACTCCATATTGACTACAGTGTTTGTGCCAGAATAAAAACTCATGACATGTAAGAACGGTGTAAATGATTAATCATTTTAGTTCATGGATATCTACATTTTTATTTAATTACATCTATGCATAACATAAACTGTCTGAATCCTGGGAATCCAAGCCAGAGAAGCTGAGGAGTCTTCTTCTGTTTAACATCCACCATGTGTTGTTTTCTTGTAGGGTTAATTTGTAAAATGTAAACCACATACCATTTGTATGCAGTGTTCGGGGCTATTTATAGCAAGTCCTGACCGTTTATAATTATCCGACATCTTTAACCATAATGTCTGTATGTGACTAAGGAGTTGGTTATGGAACAGACAAAACAATGCTACTTTTACAGTTGAACTTCAGTTTATTTTATGTCAAACTTTTGGGAGTATTTTCTGCCCTGTGGAATGGGGAGAGATAGTCTCTACTCGGACAGCTCTTTGTTAAGGAGACCAAACTTATTCCCAAATAGGAATAAGCACAGGCTGCCATTTCCCCTCTGAGGACACTCCCTGTGGAGCAGAGGCTGTAGGTACAAGTGCCTGTGGAGCAGATATGAGCCTTTCTTGGCTGTTCCATGGCTGCTCATGTTTCTTCTTTGTCTCTTGGCAGAACCCTGGAGGTTTTGGTGAGTTTGAATGAAGGCCAGTCTTTCATGTCCAGCTCATTAACCATCACTGCTTCGGAGTGTGTAAGTGAATGGCTTCCATAACTCCTTGTAAAATCCTCACACCCCATTTCTCTTTGGGTTTTGCCATTGCAAGACCTCAGAGCAGAGAACCTCTGCTTCCACCTTCCTGTGCAAAGCTGTGTCTTTCAAAGTACTGGGAGGCTTCCCTGCCCTCAGAGACCTGCTCACTGTAGATACCATGTCCTGAGGGCCAGGCATGACAGTCACCTGGGGTCCCATTCCTGCATGGCTCTGCCCTGAGTAGGACTGGAGGGAGCAGATAGGCACAAGGTTGGCCCTTCAGCCTGGGTGTGGAGAAAGGTTACAGTCCTGCAGAGGTACTAATGCCCTGTAACTGGGGCCTCAGTAAGGAATGTGGGCTCTTAGCTCTTGTTCATCCGGAGAGACAGCCTGTCCAAGCAAAAGATGGAGTATCCCGCTTACACCAGGAGGTGAGGCACTGTGAACATCCTGCTAAGTCTGATCATAGGTTATAGAAGAGATAAAAACTGCTTCTGGAAGAAACCACACACTTGTGCAGCCAGTGACTTTTCTGACTTAATACGTGTATTTTCTACTCTCGTATTTTTGCTCTCCTTTAATTCCTTTTGTATTACACAGGACAGGTGGAATTTGTGGAGGGAGACAACAAGCACAGTGTTGAGGACATGCTGTGGGCCTTTAAAGGTGTCTTGCCTCAAGTGTGACTGGAGAGCAGCTTTTCCACTGGGCATGGGGCATGGACAGAATCTCTTTTGCCCGTCACCATGCATTGCTCCCAACAGGATTTCTTTGCTCACAGATCAGTAACTGAAAAGAGAAAAAATGAGAAATGTTCTGTTAATTTAAAACCTCACCATTCGTGCAGCTGTAGAAATCAGAGATCCAGTGCCCCCCTGCAGTTTGAGAAGGGGAAGCCTAACTGAGCGGGGAGCTAAAAAGGAACACACAGAGCCCAAATCACAGTTCTCTGTTTCAGGGCCTCTGTCAGTTGGCAGCGTGCCAGCTGTACACCCCAACAGAGGGTGGCTGAGGGCTGTGCAGCACAGGAGCTGCTGCAGCCCAGCTGCAGCCTGCCTGTACCTCAGCCCTCACAGAGAACGCAGCACATGGTGCCCCTGTGAGAGCTGCCAGGAGTGCACAGAGAGGGAACGGAAAAGCCCTGATGGAAGGCAGCTCAGAGTGAGGTGCTGGGCACAGCCTTCCCACTGTGCTGCATGGCAGCTCCGCTGCTCTGTGCTCACAGCCTGCCCTGGCAGGAAACAGAGAGGTACAGATGTGCACAGCAGCAGGAAGATCTTCTCAGCAGCCTTTTTTGTCTCTTTCTGGTTTCTGCTCTTGGCCTGTGCTGCAGCAAAGGCAGCTCCACACAAGAACTGCTGTTTCCATAGTAGCAGATGGGCAACTCAAGAAATGGGTCACTGCTAGAACTGCTCACTAATTCTGGGAGCTGAGCAGCTGACGGCTGACTGGGAGATGAGTTACAAGTTACAGCCTCCCAATAAACACACGTTACTGCAGTGAAAACAAACAAAAATACACGGCATTCGGAACCCAGGCACCCATTGTACCTGTGTGCCTCACTGCACCTGGGATATGGCTCTGTTCCACCCCCATGTGCAGTGGAGCACC
Organism: Cyanoderma ruficeps; assembly: GCA_008694505.1. Lineage (NCBI taxonomy): Eukaryota > Metazoa > Chordata > Aves > Passeriformes > Timaliidae > Cyanoderma > Cyanoderma ruficeps. The sequence goes on along the minus strand of VZDJ01000250.1, from coordinate 319,624 downwards.
TCTGGGTCAGGACTGTTCACGCAGTATTCCAGTCTCAGTGATTCCTTGGGTTTCTCCTTTCTTTTTTCCCAGCTGAAGGCTGAATAACTTTTATTTTCCTAGGGATGCTGTTACTTTTCTGTCAGTGGTGTTCTGAAAGCCTAGAAGTGTGGGAATAAAGAGACTCCCAGGAAGTGGGTTGGAGGTGTGGGAGGTGTGGGAGGTGGGCTGCTCAGTTCTGCAGTACAAGTGTTGCTGGAAGCAGGAACACTCATTCCTTTAGTTTCAGGTTCCCACAGCATGGCTGCAGGGAGTCAGCGTTCCACAGTCTGTGCAGGAGTGTGGGTGATCAGCATCAAAGCCTCACAGGTGTTCTGTTTGTAGAGATGCTTTAAATCTTCCCACGTGCTCCCCAATCCATGTGTGAGACCTGTGTCCTCATGGTGGAGAAGAGCACCTCTTATCCACAGACTCAGGATGAGACTTTCACTGTCTGTGGGTGATGGCTCATTCTTTAGCAGGCAATGGACTCTCTCTTTTCCTCAAGCCGGGCCTCGTTCTGATCTCAGTGCTATCGATTTTACGAGCTTTACATCAGAAGGAGCCCCCTGACCTGAGCAGAACCGACGCCGGTTTTTGGGGTGAGCGGGTGAAGCAGCACTGACACTGTCCCTGCTGTCTCTGCAGTCCAGCGGTGTTGCAGCGCTTATTGCCGTCCTCGTGCTGTTGCTGCTGGTGGCACTCGGCCTGCTCTGGTGGTTCTGGCCCCTCTGCTGCAAAGTGGTGAGTACAGACTGGGGGGAACAGCCCCTGCACCCTGGGCCACGGGTAGGAAACAGATCTTGCAGGAAACCGGTTAAGTGATGGGGAGGCAGCTCTGAGGGAGCTTGTGACAGGCAGGAAAGGGCTGGGGAGGGCAGCTCCAGCACTGGGGCTCCAGCGGGCACGGCCCTGCCTGTCAGAGGTGCACACACAGGAATCAGCACCAGCACAGTGCTGCTACTGGGAATGGGGTGGCCTTAATGGTGTGCAGATGTTATCCTGAAATCAAGGACCACTTTAAAACTGCTCTCAGTAAAATTGGTATTTGTAGTCCATTACGAGCTCTCAGGTTGGAAATCCCTGTTTTTTTTCATAATCCCTGCACACATCCATCTCTTTATCTGAGTGCACTCTTTATCCACACCCCAGCGGCAGCAGTGTTGGTCACTTGACTCTTGCCATTCCTTTCTGGGGGAGCAGGGAAGTTTATTATTCATCCAGCTCAAGGACAGCATGGAGGACTTGGAAAATGGAGATAGCTTCCCTGGTCTGGGGTCCTGTTCTTGTCAGAGGCTGGTGGAATGTGGGACAGAGGGGAACTGGCCTTCTCAACTGGCAGGGCTGCAACCCTTGTGACCTGGGGGTCCATCGGGGCCCTGGCTGTCCAAGGGCAGGAAATCTCAGCCTCCATCTGCACCCTCACAGTCTGGGGTTCCTGAGATGAGAACAAAAAGCCTCGCTTGTTCTCCACAGCACAGGCCCAACAGAAATCCAGGGAACTTCCTGTTAATCTTACCTCTGCTTTATTTTATATGGTGAGTCTCTCTTACTTTTCACCTGTGGAAAAGGAACATTGCAAATCAGTAAAAGAAGCAAGTTCCTGTTTTTTTTTATTTTAAAAAACCCAATCTTGATTCACAAACCAGCTTGATAAGTTAAAACACCTACATGAAGAAGTCCAGTGGATAGTTCTATATTATCAATTTCCAGCCTTATAAAACCATAGCTCTTCAAATGTTTGTGCCCTCTGTGTTTCCTCCCACCTCCTGTGGATACTATTTGTTACTTCAAAAGAAAAGGTAATCTTAGGCCTCTTTGCTAGGACACTCCTGAGTTGCAAGCCCACATGCTGTTGCACTGAACCTACTGTGGAATACCGATCCTCCCTTCTGGTTTTGCTGGCTGGTCCTCGTACTGTGCCTCAGCTCCTGCCCTTCTCTCCTGCACATGAGGCTTGGACATCCATCACCTGGAAGGGCCACTTGTGGCTTAGTAGTCCTGGGCTTCAGGGCAGCATCCCTGAGGAGAGAGGCAGCATTAGGACCAGGCAGGACCTGCTCTTCCCTTCCTCTGGCTCTGCTTCCCTGGCAGAGCACAGCACCTGGTTTCCTGGAACAAAGAGCGGGAGCACAGGAATCAGATTCCAATGGAAGAGAGGTACGGAGTGTTGTGGGCAGAACAAGTGTCTGGAGCCAGGCAGGTGTGTTGTCCCCTGCTTGCGGGCCCAGCTCCATCCTGGCTGGGGCTCAGTCTCACAACGTTCCATGGTGTGAGTCCCATGGACACTCGGAGGGTGGGGCAGAGGGACTCCTCTTCCTTTTCCTTCCTTGTCCCCTGCTTTCAAGGGTTTCACTGTGACAGTTCTGTCACTCGTCCCTCGCTGTGGAACATACGATTACAGCAAGCTGGCTGTAGGCTTTGTGCTGACATCTCCTAATGCCCACGTCATGGAGTGGCAGAGAAGTGTTAATGAGTGGATCAGAGGCACTGCTGCCTCAAGCACCAACTCGTTTTTTTTAATGATTTTTTAAAAGAAATCAACTCTTCTCCAAACTCAAACCTTCATTCTTTGCAACTCACTAAATGAGATGGAGCTTTGCCCAAAAAGGCTGATGATAAAACCAAACAAACTGAGGAAGCCACCCATCTCTCCATGAGGATGATGGCAGCGTTATTCAGAGGCTTTGTCATTGAAACAATCTGAATCCTGCTCAGGAAAAGTTAAATTACAATAGTCTGGTCTTCCTCTGTGCAGTTCTGTGTGCAGCTCCATGCAGAGCTGCACGTGTGCCTTGGTATTTCTCTTCTTCATAAACAGCTTTCTATTGACTTCACTTGGAATATCACACGATTGAAAAGAATCCTTGTATGTGCACGTGTGATTTGTATGTGAGTGTGAGAGCCTGTGGAAGCATAAGGATGCAGACATTGACATTCCAGTGCTGTCAGCAGGGTGAGGAGCTGCTACTCAAAGCAGATTATTTTCTCACACCACTGTCACTTTTAAAACAAGTTTCATTTTCTGAAGCCATTAGAAATAACAGCTAATTAATGGATTGCTTGGCTTTAAACTGAATTTCCCCTCAAATTTCAGGGAGTTCAGGAGCTGGCACAGGATTAGATCCTCCACTTGAGGAGATGAGTAAAAGCTGCCATTGACTATTGCCTCAGGAAGCCACAGTGACCTCAAACAAGTCAGGTTTCCCTTGATTGTCCAGGTTGGGAATTGTGATTCCTACATCCCCAATAGGCACAGGACCCACAGGAGTTCCATCCGTCATCATAGAGAGGTTTTCTGGGCAAAGCAAGGGCAGTGTCATTTCATATGGGTACATACAAATCTACCCAGGAGGACCTTCTCCTGTACAGTCTGCAGGCTTGACAGAGAAAGCAACTGTTTTGAGATGATGGTTAGGGACAGGTGAAATGGAAATAATGACAGAAAGTAAATAAGGTGGCCCTTCCTTGCGTGAAAGTGCTGCTTTACTGTTTCCAGTCTCCTAAATGCTTTCAGCGAGAATGAAAGATCTCCAGGCTTTAGGGAAATCCTACTCAGCATCCAAGTATCTCTCAGGATCTGTCCCATGATCCCTCTGTGTTGTTGTTTCATGTAAAGTTAGGGTAATAATTCCAGTGTAGCTCTCAGGAATGTTTCACTAATTCATAGTTACTTTCTGTTAAGTATGCTGGAAACTCCTGATGGCTGGGGAGAAAAAGTGTTCAGAATGATCTAAAGAAATGTCTGGCATGGTTTTGCAACATTCTAACAGCAAAGGGATGTCTAGTTGAAATCCACAGGTCACTTTCCAGCCCACCCAAATCACTCTGAGCTTGATAAATGAGCCTGAAGAGCTATGGAAAACTGGTATGAGGGGTGCCATAAGTTATTTCTCCTACTGGTCAGAATTCCTTTTATGCACTGCTGAAAGTCCGTAGCCTGTTTAGGCAGTCAGTAGTAACTATCTGGGTGGCACTGAGAACTGAAATATAAATCAAGATGAAAAATGCTATTGATCAAGAAAAGTGTTTCTTTCATGTATTATGCTAACCGTCTGTGCAGTGATATTGTTCATAGGCAGTGTTTAATGGAAGGACTAAAATTAAAATAGCACAGAGTGAATAAAATAAGGCATATTTCAATTAAGTTACTTAAAACCTGTATTAGATGGAGGTGTTTGTCAGCATGGACAGTTTTGGATAAGTTTATGTAATATCAAGGCATAGCAAGAATAGACTCCTCGATATTCATGGTGTGTTTTTTAGTAATTTGCAGGCAATACCCAAACCCAAACCATGGCCCAGTGTCACCAAAGAACTTACTGTTAGCCTGCAAACCTGATTTTCTCGTGGAGGAACGGCTGTGTATGCAGTTTGCAGCCGAATCAGTGAAGAGGGTCCCTTGCCTGACTGTTCCCTGCTGGGACTGTCAGTGCTGGGCATTCTCTGAGCTTTACAGTGTGGATGTGACAAAGGGAATGGGAAGAGACTGTAGAAGAGATTTAAATAGAGATGTAATAAATGCTCTCGGGAGTGGGCCTCGCCCGGAGCAGTGTCAGAAGTGTGGGAGTGTGGCTGCAGTGCAGGCACTGCACAGTCATGGAGCTGGGAGGTGGGAAATGAGAGGGCTGCAGAAGTGTCCGGGACATCCAGAGGTGAAGCCTGAGCTGCCAGAAGGCATTTCACACTTGCCACTGGGCCAGAGACTCCCCAGCAGCACGGCAGCAGTAGCAGCAGCTCAGCCCATGGACTTCACACAGGCTTGGACACTTTTTCTCCAGGATTGCTCAAGGGCTCTGGGGGGTCTTGGCACTGGCTGTTCCTCACAGCGGCTGAGGCTCATCCGGCCAGGAAGCGTGGTGGCAGACACGTCTGCCCAGAGTGTCTGCAGGCCAGGGATGGCAGGTTCTGGCAGACGGATGGTGGTAATTTCCAGAAGGCCTTGCTGATGGATGCTCAGGGGAGGGGGCAGCATAGGCTGCCAGCTCACTGGCGTTCATGGGGGCTCGGCTGGAAACAGGTCACTCTTACTGTGGTCTGTTGCCTATGGCCGTTGCCACTGCAGGACCTTATTCTTTCCTATGTTTGGCTCTTTCAGGTCATCAAGGATCCCCCTCCACCTCCGCCAGCCCCAAAAGAGGTATGGTCTGATGGTGCTAATCCTACCACACTGCTCACAGGGAATCCCTCCTGTGCTTCCCTGTGCGCTGTGCGTCCGGCTCCTTGTCCAAGTGCTGCCTGAGAAAGGACTGCCCCGGGGGACACCTTCAGTGGAGAGCAGGGTTGCCAAAGTCCAGATCTCTGCTCTGTCTCAGATCAGTGTGGCCTGAATTAAGCCCAGATCCACAGAAACACTTAGGGCCTTTATTCCAAGATAGCTTTGTTTTTCACATTCTGCACTGAAAGCAGAAAGCCTGAATAGCCCTTGTCCAACATCTAAAGATTCATGTAGGACTTAGGCAGCATTTCCACCCAGCTTTGTCATTCCAGACACTGAGGAATTCCCCTTACAAGGGAATTCCTCTCCCTCTTACGGGCAGTAATGCACTGGAGGCTCTGCTGTCCTCGGTGTTTGCACCTCTTTCACAACCAACATGGTATGCTCCAGAAACTCCAGTGAAATACATGGAAAAGACATTCAGTGTGTGTGTGTAAGTATCTTTTAAAAGTAAATATCATTTGAATGTACTTACAGGAAGAAGAACAGGAGCCCTTGCCTTCCAAGAAGTGGCCCACAGTGGATGCTTCCTACTATGGTGGTCGAGGAGTTGGGGGAATTAAAAGGATGGAGGTTGGTATGATTTGGAGGGGGCAGTTCCCTCATGCACGAGCTCTATGAGGCTGCAAGTGTGGAAACAAAGACTTGAAAGTGCACTGAAAATACAAGGCCATAATGTGTGCTTGTCTTCCCACTGGCATAAGCCTTGGAAAATTCGTTACCATATCGAACAATTCTGACCTTGCCTCTGAAAGAACAGCTTTCAGTAGTTCCATTTGACTGGGACTTTAAATAGCTGCCTCAAGACATGCTCTTTCCATCAAGCTAATGAGAAAGAGAGAGTGAGAGCCTTTTCTGCGTGTTTTGGAAGGAATTACAGTGAAACATAAGTCCCCCAAGTGTGGGCCAGCCAAATGCACTGACAATGGTGACGCTGAGGAGAGGCTTGATCCCAGAGGGACTCACAGCGACAACAGAGCCTGTCTTTGAAGAGACATGATAGCATCATGTTAATTAAAACAGAATGAAGAATGTGCATCCTTATGGGCACATCCTTATGGCAGGTTTTGTAGTGAAGTCAGCCTATATGGAATGTGCAGAGCAGTTTCTAACTGGAGTCCAGGAAGCTGTCTCTGTCTGAAACACCCACCTAGGCTATACTGAGGTGTCTTGATGAAACTTTAAAGGGATTTGCCTAATCAGCTTTGCCCAAGTACTTTTTAAATGCAGAAGCAGAACATGCAGGTTTGAAGCTATGTTGCTTATGTGCATTTTCTTCAGCAGTTCAGAATTGCTAATTTAGAAGAGCTTCAGATTTCACAAAAGGCAAACATTTTGTGCAGTGTTTTTTAGAGGCAAACGAGGAAATGCTTTCCAACATCAAGAATTACAAGCCTGGATTTGAAGAAACTATGATAGCCTCCAGGAAGAGCTCCCAAATGGGATCCTGCACAATGGAGCAGAACCTCATGAACACAAGTGACATCAGGACCACAAAGAAAGACGTTCAGCCCATGGCAAAAATGCAAATGAGGGTAGAAACTGATGATTAGGTTAGAAAACCTTTTCATCTGTGGTAGGAATTTTGTGCAGGACTAAGGGCTAAAGATGTAAACCGACTGAAATTCCTGCCAGCGTAATCACGGGCCCTTGAAAAAAGCCCCCCCTTCTGTGGGGATATGGCTCTGTCTGTCCCTGGGACCCCAGAGCAGTGACAGGTGTGGCTGGGCACTGATGGTCAGTGCCTCCATGTTTGATTGGGGAGCTTCACCTCTGCCCTGCTGTGTCTGGGACTGGGGCTGGGAAGGCGAGCTCAGCTGTTGGGAGAGCAGGACAGACCTCACAGCTCCCCCTGGCTCAGAAGAGCACACTGCTCCGTCGGGGAGTTGGGGCAGAAGCAAAAGAAAACACACCCCAAGGGAGGTTGTTCCTTACCTAGCAGTAAAAGATGGTTTCTGTGCCATGGCCAGTGACAAACCTGCTGGTCCAGTAATGACATTTCTTCCACGTTTGCAGTCCATGTGGCAGTGGAGTCATCTGGTTTTTATTGCTTCTCTGGCCTCTTTTCTTCTGCCGTTCCTCCGGCAGCTTGATTCCTCTGGCAGCTTCCCTTTCTGCAGAAGAGAAGGCACTGAACCAGCACCCTTGCATTTCCCACTCCTGTGCTGGGGCAGGTACCCATCCACTCCTGCCTTCCCCACTAGCTCCACCCCTCTGTGACAGTCCCAGATAGCTTGGGCAGGGCTGTTCGCTCTCTTAGTTCTGTCTTTTGGCATTGCCACGAAGTTTTGGGATGTCATTGCCAGACCCCACCTGTTACAGTTAATTCATTTTTATATTTGGGTGGTCAGACTCTATCACTTCTGGTTTCTTCTGTGTGAAGTGGCTTCTGTCTGAAGGAGAAGGTACTTTTTTCGGTGAGAGATCCACCATCTAATGATGTTAACAGTGTTTAAAATACATTTTAGTAGCCACATGACAACCTCTGTAAAAGTACCATTGATCACAGTGAAAGACACAGGTGTACAGGGGCCTCTTGGCAGGCCGGATCACAGCAAATGGCATGATTATGGCAAGTCTTGCTGAAATGATCCAGGCCACTTTTACTAAGGACTCTCAAATGCCAGCCATAGCTTTTAGCTGTTCCTTTTCAAATGAGAAGGGAGCAGCCTTGTCCAGGCTTCTTTCTGTGTGCAGTACAACAAACACCCCTGCTCAGATTGCTGCATGGTGCTTCCAGTTACAAGGTAAAATGGGATTCCTTTAGCCAGGTGAACCATCCCTCTTAGAGGGAAGGTTTTTCCATGTATTTCATCTCCAGAGCACAGTGAGTATAGCTTGTATGGAAGTGGGAATACATGTCTGTCTCTCCAATACTGATAACCCAGGTTTCCTTCTCTTTCAACTATGTATTTTATACACTTGGAGCAGTGATTAACATACACGTTGCTACATATTCTACATGCATGTTCTACATGCACTTAGGCAGGTTACACTGCTTCATCTACACTTCTCCAGTGTGTATCTTCCTGCAGGACAACATGGGAACCTGAGCAAGTTCAAGGAGTTTCTGTTCAAACCTGCCCAAGCATCACATTAAATCTGCACTGGGGTTCTTGAAAACTCTCTGGGCTAGGAGACCTGGGTTCAGAAATCTTGGCTTTTATGGATACCAGATTAAGGTCTGGTATTTTAGGATAAATAAGAAGTGGAAGTTATATTTTTATATCATTACTTAGAGAAGATTTCACAGATTCCCTGTCTCCTGTACAGCCCATGTAAAGCAAGATAGGATTTTCTTTCACTACTGAGACTTATATACAGACATTACCGAAGACTGTTGTTATCATAACAAAGAGGTAGTGTTTTCCTCAGTACCTCCTCTCTTGTTTATCCAGCACCTCTTCCAGATTTATCCTCTGTTATTTGCAGCGATTTCCCTGCCCTGAGGTGCACTCACACCTGAACTCTGCCTTTCCTCAGGTGCGCTGGGGCGACAAAGGCTCCACAGAAGAAGGGGCCAGGTTGGAAAAAGCAAAGAATGCTGTGGTGAAACTCCCAGAAGAACCTGAAGAACCTTTTCACCCTAAACCACCTAAACCAAAGCCTACCTCACCAGCCATGCAGCAGAAGTGGTACACGCCAATCAAGGTATCTGTTCGGTCTTTGGTACGATTTATTACTAAGGGCTGGATTCTTTGTGCCTTATGCAGGCTGAGCTCTGCGTTACTTTCCAAGTGTTCCCATTCAAGTGTAATGTGCTATTCTTGAAGAGAACACCTACTCAGCAGGAATGACAGGAGCAGTTTGTAGCCCTAAATGCAGTACTTGATCATTACTACCACATTCTGTTTGCCTCCCCTTAAAAAGGGACATATTGTACAGTGAGAGCATTAAAATCTATGGGGGCTTTGTTGGCTTAGTAGAGCTAGTTAAACCCAAAACTGCACAGTTTGTAGCTGCTACACTAAGTTTTAAACACACTTTGTCATGACAAACCAAGAAAAGCAAAAATTATATAAAACAATATAATGCAAGAAGTCTGACAAAAAGCAAATTGTTCTATCTGGCTCCTAGGAATGGTGCTCTGAGTCACCTGCAAACATAATGCAAGCACTGCTTACAAGCGGAGGGTAGGTCTGTAAATACCTTGCCTTTCGGGTCTTAAGAGCAGAAAACAAACAGGTGTAGCTGGAACTCTGGATACTTCTGTCTTCCCAAGTGCCTGTGAGTCCTTTCTAACCCCCAGAATTCCCTGAAGCCATGATGTCCAGACACACAGGCAAGGTCTGGAACCATCTGTGCAGAGTGGGATGCTCCTAACCAGCTCTGCTGCCCAGGCAGGTGAGTGCCTTCCCTGGCACTCCGGGTGGGCAGGAGCACCACCACAGTGGTTGCAGGGGACGAAGGCCAGGCTTAGCTCTGCTTGCCTGGCTCCCGTGAAGCGGTGCTCCGTTGTGGCACTCCAGGTCCCCGGGATGCCCCCATGCGGGTGGGATGTGCTGGTGCCCCCTGACTGAGCCCGCTGTGTCCCCACAGGGCCGGCTGGATGCGCTGTGGGCGCTGCTGCGGCGCCAGTACGACAGAGTCTCGTTGATGCGGCCTCAGCAAGGAGACCAGGTGGGTGTGCGGCGCACAGTCGGCGACGGTCAGCCACAGCCAGCCCGGCGGCTCTGGTGCGGGGGGCAGAGAGCCACCGGAGCGGCACAGCAGGAAGGGTGACACAATCTGTGTGGCAAAAGGGGCGTGGCACCGGCCTGGAGACGTGGTGGCAACACCAGGCTCCCGGAGGCAGAGGGAGGGGTGCTGGATGTAGTGTGTGCTCAGGTGGAGAGCAGGAACACAGCTTCGTGCAGGGTGATCTCTGTCACAGCCACACAAATCACTCTCAGGCCCAGCTGTTTGTAAGAGCAGAGGCTGGCAGTAACGTCCGTGCAAGTTACTTCTTAGAGCTTTGTACTTCCACACCAATGACACCTTTCACAGAACAAAAAGTTGAGGAAATATGTTTCTCAATCCTTTCTCCTGGAATATCTGTGCCCACTGAAAAAGGGCTCTCTCCCCCAAACGCCGCTCTGATGAGGACACAGAGCTGCTGTTTGCGCCTTTGATAATGAAACCAGATCAAGTATTTTTGATTGCTGCTCCTCAGGAAAGTATCGCTTTGAAGGTCAGCATTTACCTCCTGTGCCCACTCAGTTTCCTGTCTGTGGCACTTGGGAAAGAGCCACAGGAGCAAATGCTTTCCTTTAGCATAGCAGCAGGTCACAGCCTCAGGTACTACAGAGCACTGCTGTGCAGGGAAAACGTCTATGCACCAAACAACATGAGGGCTACAGAAAAGGATGAGACAACTTACATGTGGTAGAATGGGAGGTAATGGGAATTTTGATTATTTTCCTGGGTTGAAGTTTGGTGCTGTCCAAAAGGATGAACGAATGAGACTAAGGTAAGACAAGTGTTGGAAGCAGCAGAATGACCAAGTGCCATGCTGCAGGTGGAGACCACAGCTGGATTTAGCTGTTAGCATTGCTACCTTGGTAGGTTAGTCACTGTTTGCGTGGATGATGCATGTGACATGGAGCAGCAATAACAACAGCAAATCTACACACAAAATGCATGGCACAATACAGTTTAACAGGTAAATTCAATGTAAACAGGAATATAGAAGTGGTGCCTTAAAAGGCTAAGAAAGTGTCAGTAAGGCCCAGTTTTGGGAATTCCTGCCCCTAAAGGCAGGGAGTTACTATAAGGATTGCCCTCGGGGCAGGCTTTGCTGAGCCATTGTGCAGTCAGAGACCTGCCTTCTCTGAGACTGACAGGAGCAACACTAGCCAGCACCTCAGCTTGTGAAAAACAGAGTGGTGGCTCAAAGGAAAAGGAGTGACATTTGTGCCTAAAGGAATGGTGGGTCAGATGTGACCCGTGTCACTGCAGAGTGCCATTTCTGTCTGCGCAGTGCTTGCTGTCTTGGGGAAAAATGGTATCTTTTTCCTTGTTCCTATCACACTGGCTGGAGATCCCATGGTGGGCCGGCCCCCGGTGTGTGTCACTGCACTTGCGTGCAGGGGAGATCACACACACACAAACACACAGAGCCGTGGAGTTGTTCTGTTTCATCGTCTTTCTGTTACTGTTTAAGAACTCATCAGTTCCATTCGTAGACGTTCCAAGAATCCACTGCTGAATTTGAGTCCTTGATCAGGCAATTGAAATTTAGGCATCAAATATCAAAGGAGAGCAAGCTGTTTGTGCATCCCCGCGCTGTCCTGGCTGTGCCGTGTGGCAGGTGGTGCGAGGGCCGTCCTGGGAGGCTGCCAGTGCGGCTCAAGCCCCGGGAGCTGCAGCTGCCCGAGGCGGGCGGTGGCCAGGTGTGGGCACACCAAGCAGGCTGCAGGCACAGCTGTGTGGCGGCCGCAGGAGCGCAGGGCAGGCCGGGGCACACGGGGCCTGGGGGCTGCAACACTAAAGGTAGCGTGGCTTGGACACAGCTGCTCCCCAGCTCGCCTCAGGCACAAATCCAGAGATCCAACGAGGGCTGGCTGTGCTGGGGGCTGAGGACACGCAGCCACTTCAGAGACAGCTGCACGCCACGGCAGCTGCGCCGGGCTCCCAGTGAGGGATGAGGACAGCAGGTATGGATTGAGGGCCCCACAAACAGCCTCCATTAAACCACAAGCGCTTTTGAAGGGCTCCCATCAAATAGAGCAAGTCCGCAGCAGGAGATTTCGGCTGCAGAGCCATGTGGTGTTTTCTGCGCTAACAAGGTAATTTATAAATGATGCATTACCCTGTGTCTGTGCTCCTAGCTAGACTTACTTCCTTTTCTTTATTAAAGGGGCAAAGGAGACTGAGCCATAGCAGTCTGGGCTACTCTGATGAACCAGTTCAGTGTCCGAGGGTCTGTACTGAACTTCTTTTCCCAGGAAGCTGGGTATGCCCAGGAACACAGCCTGGCACAGGGGCACAGTGCCAGCCTCAGGGGCCTGGATTTTGCTCTAAATCCTTGTGTTTGTTTTCCAAGTCACAGTTTAGTACCAAGAGGTGATCATCAGTGGTTTGTATTCTCTGTCTGAGCTTGCTGTAATGTGATGGTGGCTGAGACTGATCCTGTGTGCATTTATGCGCACAAACGTTTTTAAGTCCACAAATAGCATGGCATTTGTAGTGAAGATTTTGCCCTATCGGGATGGAAATAGGAGTCAGTGGTAAAAGAAAACAAATACTGTACTTCATTCTAGAAGAATCGGAAGAGAGGAGAACTACAGAATGCTTCCAGCTTGTACTTCCATGTACAAACCAGCCTTTTAAAAAGAAAAACACTTGGTTTTGATTTTAAGCCTGGTAGTATTTACCTGCTTTAAAGGTCTTTTCTAATAATGGCTGCAGAGTTAACACAAACATCTGTTTAACATGTTACTTTTGAGCAGCTCTGCATAGTACAAAAGTAATACATTCTGCACGTGCAAGATGTGGATAGCAGTGCTCCCTCCAAAAGTAAGCTCCTGGTCACTGGAGTCACAGCCTTGCCCTGTAACCCGAGCTGCTTTCAGAAGGCTCTGTCTGGCTGCCTGGCAGGTGCCCATCCTGACTAGAGTGGCTCTCCTGGCAGTTGGATTTGCTGTCAGTCAGTGGAAGCGGGAGGGATCATCTTGCTGAAGAGAGGATGTTGTGCTGGTGTCAGGAGAAACAGGGATATTTTCCCAACTACGTAGGCAGCAGTTCTTGGCACTGCCTCCCTTGGTGCAGATGAGTCTGCTGCTCTCTTAAACGAGCCTTCGGGACTCATCCCTCTGTGAGAATTGGTAGGAATTAAAGAGCAGGAAGAAACCAACTTGCCTGTCAGTTCCAAGGCCATGTGGCATGGGATGACAGCCATGGAGAAAGGAATCCCAGTGCTGGGAGCAGCATGGATTTACCGTAGCTGTCCCACAGCTTCCCTGCCAGTACATGAGCAGTGCAGCCCCCCAAGCCAAGCCAAAGGAAACCTTTCCTCGGGCAGGGTAGGGGCTGGTGATCACCAACTGTTCCACTATACAGGATTCCCAAGCAACAAACACGTTTGTTTTCCTCATTCTCATGACACCTTTCTCATGGAGTGAGCTGCATTAGAGTGATGCACCAGGCCTGCTCCCCTGCCCAGATTATTCTTCCCCTGTGAGCTGGCGGTGCAGGACAGCTGTCCGAGCGGCTGGCCAGAATTCAGGAATGGCCGCTGAGCTAATCTCCAGGCTTTGCAGATGAAGGAGGCAGCAGATAACAGGATTAAAGTTTCCCGACCCAGGGTTTTAACAGCCCGAGAAGCGGGCGGAGGGGGAGACAGAATGACTTCTGTCATTAATCTTAATTGATTGCCAAGAGGTTTTTAATCTGGCTTATTAATTAGGAAGGTCCTTAACACACTGTCTACATATCAACATCAGATGCTCTTTTGGGACTTTGGGGACATATGGCCTATCTATATTTACATTCACACAATTTACGCATACATACATCGCTGTATGGGAGCTGCTCGCATGGGTAACGCACACGGAGCGCCGAGGAAGCGTTTGCATTCACACACTCTTCAGCAAAAGGGGATGGAAATGAAAAAACAGCTTGCACAAAGGTTACATTCCCACACGTCGAACTCACATACCTCTGTTAATATTGATATGCATATTAATCCAGATCAATTTTATGTGCCATTTATGTAGATTAGCGTTCAAATGGCATTCTTGGTTTGGCAGATTTAAGTGAGAGGTCCCAGTGTTCTTCCACAGTGACATTACATGTTTTAAAAAGTCTGAGCTGTGGTTCCACTGCCGTTTTGGAGGAGATCAGCACAAATACTTGATGTAACAGTCAGGTGATCCTGGAGATCAGTGACCAGAGTCAGAGAGGCTCTGAGATGGGAGGTGGTGACAGAATGAGGTGAACAGAACCAGGCTGGTTTCCTTGTCACTTCACTGGGCCCTGCTCCTCTAACCAGCAGTAAAGGCATGTGAGAACACCTTGGAAAAGCTGTTTTTAGAAAGTGAGTTTCTGTCTCACCTCACAGGTGTGGTGTCACCTGCCGTAGCTGTGGCAGCCTAAGCTTGTTCACTCACCCATGGTGAGTTGTTACAAACCTGTGGCAAACTGCAGCTGCTAGAGTTCAGAGGATGCTCAGATGCGCCCAACCAGGCCCTGCCCGACCTGGGGCTCTAAAGCCTGCAAGCAGTTGCACATGTTATTCCTTTCATGCACAACACTATCCAAAAGAGGGCAGGGGGAGGGGGCTGTTTTCTCCTACAGCTCTTGAAAAGTTAGGAAGAACTACAGCACACATGCTGCTGGATGTGACTGCTGCATGGGAGAGGCAGACAGTGGGGAGAGAAAAAAAATGATCCAAAATTATATTTATTGCCTCTGATCTTATTACTGTATTCCCATAATTCAAAATTACTTTTGTTCTGAAATCAGTTTTTGCACGTTTAAGTCCAGTCTGAACTACAGATCCATAAAATGTTGATCAAACCCCCATAGCACTTCAGTTGTTTAAATTTTAAACTGGCGAGGTGTTCCCCAGCCAGAACATTTCCTGACCATTGACTGTGAGCTGGCTGTGTCACGGCCTCCTGCAGTTTGAACACAGGCTCCAAGGAAGTTAATGCAATTTGCAGCGATGGTTACTGATGCTGCTCCCTGTCACAGACGGTTTGTGGGTGCACACGGGTCTGTCCCCTCCCAATCGCTCTGAAAAGAATTCTGTAACCTCTAGCAACTAGTGGGCAAATGCTGCATGAGATCAACCACTGCAGTTGAGGTGGGCTCAGCTCCTTCCAGCTCCAAGCCATGACAGGTGACCAAGGAAGAGGAGCAGTGTCCCTGGCCTGCAGCCTCAGGATGGGTGACTCATCTGTCTGTGAACACAGCCTTGGGGATGGGGTGACAGCCTTCCTGGAACAGTGCTTCCCTGCTGCAGCCTCCTGAGTGCTCTGGGGCTCAGTACTGCTCCTTTCTAGGTAATGGTTGTTTCTCAGACACATTTCTGTCTGCAGTTTTCTCCCACAGCCTTGCCCTGTCTTTATTACTTGGTCCAGAAGGCCACACCTGGCAGTGTAAAACAGTTTGATCCAATGAAAAAGGAGTAGATTTTCTTGGAGTTCATTATCAGATTTTCCAGTGAAACAACAGAAATTCTTTACTAGTGTGAAATGGAAGTTCCCTTTCTGGATGCAAACTGTGCCTGTCTGAGCACAGGGGAAGTGAAGGTGCAAAAGGAGCTTGTACCATTCTGTACCCAAGTAGATGGATCATATTTTATTTTTCATTATAGTAAAACACAGAACCTGCTAAAATCTGGACAGGCTGTAAAATGATGGGCAGAAAAAGCATATTATGATCCAAAAGAAAATTGATTATTTAGAGTTAAACATTCAGAGCAGAGCCCAAGGACTCTGAGGATATCACTCCATTCTGAGAAGGATGTTCCCAGCCCAGCCGAGCACCCCTGAATTAGGGAATTCCCCCAGAAACTCTTTGAGTAGTGCAACTGGCACCCCTCTTCCCAGGGCTGCTTCCTGCCTCCCAGCACTGCCTTGCTGCCCTGTTCCTGGCTCTGTTTGTCCCCTTGGGGAGCTGTTGGTGGCTGTCTTGAACCTGGAGTATCTCCCACAGCCCAGCCACAGGCCATTTGCTGTCTTGCCTTTACTAAAACAGCAGCTCTAGACAAAGGCTCCCCAGTGAAGTGGCCAGGGCAGTGATGGAAATGCCCCTCCCAGCCCACCTGTTTCCACACTGGAACTGCCATTGGTCCCCTCTGGTGACATTGCCATGCCCCCAGTAGGTGGTTATAGGTCATCAGGGCCAATCAGCTCCATGATTATGGTGGCTCAGTAAGGTTTTCCCCTCTGATAACAAAAAGGAAAGGTGTTTGAAGGATTAGTAGAATATAATGGATATAACTTTTCCATTGTACCTAGGAATCCGTGCATTAGAACTGTGGGAATTCTCTGAGAGAACTCTTCCTCTTTCCTTAAATTTTTCCTATGCTGATTGTAATTAAGGCCTTTTCCTTCCAAGCCAGCCACATGCCCAGCTGGCACTCTGTGAAGGCACTTCTCAGGGTATGTTTGATGTCAGTTTGCCCTGGTTTATAAACCCATAAATGCTCTGCTTAGGGAAAGGAGAGTGATACTAGGTTTTTGGCTAAAAGAAGTCAGGAGTAACAGTGTGTTGTGTCCCCCCCGCAGCAGGGAGGATGTGCCTTCCCGCTGGGCCATGGCCATACATCCCTAAATGCAGCGTGTCCTCTGGGCAGGGTAGCGAGGCTCTCCCGAGGGTCAAGCAGAACTGAGGCACATGTGCAGAGGTGATGTGAGCCCCAAGTAATGAAACAAACCCATAGCCAGAAGGGGGAAGGAGAGATGGCCCTGGTGAGCTTTGAGTACCAGCTGGGAGCAGAGGGTTGCTCATCCAGGTAAAGGGGTTCACACTGCATTTCTAGGGGATAAGAATGGGAGAGTTAAACTGTAAAAACAGTGACGAGGGCATTTGGTGTCAAAGAAGAGCAACATAAAACAGGTTTTCTCCCATCAATACACTCTTATTTGTTGTGGAGCCTAAGGTGCAGAGATTTCACCTCGTACGCAGACAAAAGCCAAGGCAAGTGAGATCTTACACCGGTCTAGGATGAGCTGCACAAACCCACCAGCATTTATCAAGGATTGCACTGCTCAGGTAGAAAGTTGTGGCACAGAGGCTTTGTTCTTGAGATGGCTCTGAAGAGCAGTTTTATGAATAACTGCGTCACCTACTGTGTTCAGGCTGAGCCACGTGCCCTATGTCACGTGGCATCACCTGTCAGCCAGGAGAAACACTGAAACTACTGATCCCTTGGTTTGTCCAGTGCATGCTCAGGGACAGCGTTTGCTGTGCCTTTGTCAAAGGCCGCTGTCACTGGAGATGGTCTGGAAGGGCCAGTTTGGTGCTAATGAGATGGCTGGGAGGAGGGAACTCCGCAGCAGCGGTGGGAAATGGGGCTCTGGACTCACTGCCACTCTGGGATTAGGGTCTGTCTGGCATCCTCCCGCTAGGGACCCTGTTCCCGCAGAATCCGTGTGTGTGGGAGCAGCAGGAGATGTGCCTGTTCGGAAGATGACAGAGCACGTGCACGAGGGTGACCTGACCAGCTCACACCTGCAATACTGCCATGCTGCCTGGTGCGAGAGGAAGGGCTGGGCTTCCTGTGCTACTAGGGCTACAGGTCTGTCTGTTTCCATGGTGTAAGTTCGGTCACACACACCCCAGCTTCCTGAGGCTGGTATTTTCAGATGTGCTACTCAGATCTATTTTAAGGGTTCTTCCCACTGCAGGTCTGTGATGAGCATTAGAGCTTTAAAGCGCTGCTTTGGGAACCTATTATCAGTAGGTATTAATTATTGAACAGTATACCTTCTGGAAAAGTTGTTTCATCACTGGAAAGTGACCTTGCTAGAAGAGGCAGAGGGAAAGAGAGGCGTATGGTGCCTCCTGAGAGCAAGTGGAGTGATGCATGGCAAGAGAAGACACTAAAGATTTATTGTCTGTGGCAAAAGAAACACAGATCTCTGCTTGTGCAGTAAATGTTTTTGACATCATACGCCATAAAGAGTGATTGGATGCTGTAGTTAAAAAGTGTTTCACTGAAGGGAAATAGATATTTTCACAGTGCTGTGTCTATTAAGCATCTAACTGTGTGGCTGCGCAGATAAGCTGGCCCTGAGAACTCCGGTGTTGGAGTTCAGGCAGTTCTCAGTTAAAAGGCAGCTGAATAATCCTGACAGAGGACACCACTGAGAATTTATCTGTCTTGGAAGAAGATCCCTTTTGACCTTGGCTGCTACAGGTTCTTATTGCCTGACGGCACACCACTGCACAAGTTCAACATCAGCACTGTTTGGACACCTTGCATGGAAATTTCATTTTTTAGCCTGGCCCTGGCCTTTTGCCTGGAATTTCTCTTTTTTCCAGCTGTTAGTGCAGCAGTGTGCTTGTCTCTGAGTGATACTGCGAGTTGGAGTTCTCCCTTTGCTCCAATAGTTTAAAAACCCCAAGAGAAACAGGCATTCAATTTAAAATAAAAGCTGGGGAGAAGCCAGCACTCAGGCTCACCTCTCACCCTGTGGCTGCCTCTGCCAGGCTGGAGAGCGAGGTGTGTCCAGAGAGCTCCTCGATAAATCATCATTAACTCCACGTGCAAATACAGCAGCCAGGCCCAGGCGCACAATTAGGCACCTAATTATGTTGAAAATGCAATTGCACACTTTGCTACAATGCCCCGTGGCCTCGGGAGCCGGCTGGGGCCCACCCTGGCCCAGTGAGGCACTGGAATGACACCTCTGGAAGGTGTCCTGTGAGGGGCAGAGGTGTTCACAGCACTCAGATGGGAGTCTGCCTAGGCACAGCATGGGTGTGTGACCCTCATCCAGCTGGGAAGGAGAGGGCTCAGGCCAGAGCACAGGTGTGTTATTTCTGGCTCTTTTTGATGCAGTTTCTTTTTCTTCTTTTCAACAAAGCGTGAGGGGAATACCCCAGCCAAGTGGGATCTGTGATTCAGATGACAGTGTATGAGTGCACGACTGACTGAAACATCAGCAAGGCTGATTCCAAAGGAACACAGAGTTTAAAATAACGCTGTCACTGTTCAGGGACAGCATTTTCCATGCGAAAATGTTTAATCTGGGAGTGTTGTCAATGCCATGATCCTAGGGGGGCCAGTTCAGCCACTGCTCCCACCAGCAGGGCCCACCCGAGAGTGGCAGTGAGTGACCTGGGAGCTGAGGCTGGGCAATGGGGGAACTGCCTTAGCCTCTGCTTTTCCCTGCACAGATGAGGTGCCACCACTGGCTTCAGTTCTGTTTACCTGTGCTGAAAGTTTTCAACCTGGGCTTGAATGCTTAGCAACCGAGCGAGGAGCCCAGTTCCCATTCGAGAAAAATGAAGAGCACTTGTCCCCTGCCTGTTCAACGTGCTTATGCATTTTCTTTATTCTAAGTCTTGTAAAACCAGCAGTCACTTCTCCTTGATAACGTGCTGGTAATTTCTTGGAAGGAATTTGAAGGAATTCCTCATTTGGAATTGAAACTTGCACTAAAAGCCTGAGCATAAGACTTGTTGGAGAGAATTTGCTAGCTAAGAAGTGAAGATACGGTCCTACATTATAAAATCATAGAACTGCTAAAATTACTGCAGTTTTTAGTTTTAAAATGCCTGTAATCTGTATAGTCTGAGGTGCTGCTCAAAGGAATGTTGTCTGTGTCAGGTGAGCCTCATTAGGTTTATTCTGTGAACACAGTGAAACCAGGATTTCTGTATGGATTCAGGAGGAGAGGCTGCCTGGGCCTCATTTCTATCCAGTTTCGCCCCACATGCCATGGTCAGGCCAGCAGCTGAGAGGTGTTTGTGTTTCATTTTGTGTTCACCACCACTACTTAATCCTAAGGAAAGCCATCATTTTGCTTAGAAAAATGCAGTTTCACTTTTTTTTGCAGTTTCTCACCTACGCTTCCAAACAACGGGTCCATGTCCCAAAATCCCACCAAAAAATCCAGCCCCAGAGTCGGGAATTGTATCTGTAGTTGGGAAAGCCAGTTTCACTGTACTTTGATCCAGCATAGGTGCAAACACAGGGTTATAACCTGGGTTAGAGACACACCTGCACTTGTAGGCTCTTGCATCCCTGTCTCCTCAGGATTCCCCATCATTTGTTACTATCTCTGTGACAGAGGAGGAACAGGCACTATATTTTCTGATTGTCACTACCAAGTCTGCAGTGATTTATTCCTACCGGCTCTAACTGAATTAAAATCTTAATTAAGCTTATGCCACTTTTTTCTTCATTTTAATTAGGAACAGCCAAATCACTTGTCTGGGGGAAGGAGAAAGAAAAAGATAAAGAGCAGCAACACTTTGTTCTTTTCTGTAGTTGCATTAATGAAGCTGTGGTGAGAATGTCCTTCCAAAGAGGTACCACAGGACTGGACAGGTAACACAGTATGGCCAGTGCAGTGGTACAGGAAACCTGAGTCTTCCACAGAAGAAACTTTCCTTCAGTGTTTCCTGGTATCATTTCACACCTAACTTCTATAGTCCTCACTTTGATAAGACACCAGGAAATGACCCATTACAGCGGTGAATTTTTGGTGCAGTCACAATGAAAACCCTCTGAGATCATCAAGTCTGGCCACTTCCCCAGCACTGCCAAGGCCACCCCTGACCCACATCCCCAGGTGCCACATACAGAGGCCTTGGAACACTTAATGGAGAAGCATCGCTTGCCTGTCCTGCTCCTGTTCCACCTACAGCAAACCGTACACAGACCACACAGGCTGTGCCTTGAGCAGATCAGAGGTTTGCACTAAGCTCTCCTCACTTACCAAATTCTGTCATCAGTGAAGTGTAAATCCCTCACTTTTAGCAGCAAAGGGATTTTTGTGTGCTCCTCTTTCTGTGCTACCTGTTCCTTTCTCCCCAGCCAGCCTGTCCGAAGGCTGCAGCTTTGCACAAGCACAGGCTGGCTCTTTGTGGGGAGGCCCTGTCTGAGTTCGTGTGCTCCTCTACAGGGTGGAAGATATTTTTTCCACACACTGTCCCACAGGGCCTGTGGCAGGGAAGTGGCCATTCCACCAGTTCCCCCCGTCTGCAGGGGAATGCACTTCCACCAGCAAAGCTGCTGTGGCAGGACCAGGGGCTCAGGTTTTCCCAGGGCTTCATGATGCAGGAACCCTCCCAGGGGGACGTGGAGGCTCTCAGTGCTCCTGTGACTCTCTTGCTCAACATTTGCATGTTGACATTTTCTACTTAAGAGGCCTTTTGGCATCTCTGGCATTAATTTATAATGCTGTGATAGCGAGGCTGCAGCACTGCAGGAACAGTCTTTACTTTAGAAAGACTTTGCTCTGGAATCTGACTGGATTCAGTGCAGAGACTGACCACATTCCAGCTGCTCCTTTTGGGATTTGGTGTGTTGGATTTTGGTTTGTTGAATTTTGAAATTTTTTCTGATTTTTTTGGCTAGATTTTACAAGTGTATTTCCTAATTGTATTTCCCAGTATCTTTACATTTCACATGTTCTAATGGAGTGTTACAGAACACTGCTGGATTTTGTGCACCTTCCTGTGTGAACTGAGCCCCAGGATTAGACCCCGGAAAAAAAGGGTGTGAATTTGTGTACTTGTTTGGCAGATGTAACTCACAGATTGAAACCTCCTCTGATTCATGCAAAGGTATAATTAGAACCAGGGGGTTTTACAAAAGCAAAGTGGGCTCAAAAGGGCCATTTATGTCAGTAAGGCCTTGCATGGGCAAAGGACAGACCAGCTGGATTGAATTTTATTACAGCTGGTACAAGGCCCCTTACAACATGCAGGGGTCATTTAAAAATTTTAGAAATCATTTAACTTCAATCAGCCCTTCAGTAACTGCAGTTAAATGCATGTAAGCCATTTGAGGACAGTTCACAAAGCTATTTTTACTCATTTAATTACACCTGTTTGAAAACATAATTTGAAATATGCAACTAATTACTATAATTGAACCTATGTTTCATTTTTGCCAGAGAAGTTTTATTTAGAAGTTTCTAATTTGCCAGTGCAGGCTTTGGTTCTGTTGTGCTTTCAACTCCAAAGAGCTGACATGCTCATCAGTGAAAGGATGTAGAAAAGGCACCAATCTACCCATGTTGCAATTAAATTCAGGCTTCAGTCCACGTGTGGCTACAGCTTTGGAAGGTAATTGTGCACACCTCATTGCTTTTTAGTTCTGAATGCTGCTGTGGTCATATACCAGGTAATTCCAGAGACAAGGTCTAAATTATCAGTGATTTCATAAAGTTTAAAATATCCATACCTAGCGGGAGGATGCCAGGGCACTGGCTCCTGCCTCCCAAACTGTGAGTTCCAGAGTCCTGGAAAAGCCCCAAACCTGGGGGGGAGCAGGGCGCTGGGCAGCCCACGGCTCAGTTCTGTGTACAACAAACACGGCGTTGCCATGGCAACCACGCTTAATTCGGTTCTGTAATAGCAGTGACAAACCCTGCCACTTTTCCCAAACGCACCACTTATCACAGCATTCCTACACCTCACCTCCAGTTAACCATTCCCAGCCATTTCCCAGCTCTCACACAGGGGCTGTTCCTTTCCTTCGTCCAGTCAAACTAATTTGATCCCTCAGGCAGCTCGAATCTCTCTCAGTGGGATAATTCAAATTTTCATCAAACCCCTTAGAACCCTAGTGTCCTCCTCCTGGTGGCATTCCCAAGTGTCTCCTCAGCCAAAAGGCAGGAGGCAGCTCAGAGGAAGGCTCCCGGTGAAAATGGAGGTGTTGTGCTGTGCCCACACCCCTGCCAGCTGGGTCAGGGCCCTCTGCAGGGTGCACAGCTCCTTTAGGGAGATGTGACTGTGCCCTTCCTCGTGGCCCAGTGCAGCCAGGGCTCAGGCTGGGCTCTGGGAGCAGCCCCCGAGCACACCCTGGCCGTGCCATCCCCCAGGCTCCCAGCCCCAGCCAGTCTTCCAGGCCAGGCAGATATGAAACAGTGGGGAGTGTGTTTCTTGGTGTTTCAGCACTGCTGGGTGGATGCCCACCCTGGCCTGGCCCTGTGCTGTGCCCAGCTGTGTGCCCCCCCAGGCCAAGCCATCTGCATTCCACACCCAGGAGCAAATCTGCATCAGCCCAGCCAGGACGGGAGGGTGCTGAGCAGGGGCCTACACCCGGCACATGCTGCTCCATCTCCTTTGGCATCAGTGCAGCTTTTCAGGAGAGGCTGGTTCAAGTGTTACCTAAGTGCTCAAGGCCAATTCCTGAATTAACTGGAGGAACTTCCTTCCCCATTTCCAAAGCTGACAACTCCTTCACCACCTCAACCAGGCTGTGTACAGCTCTAAGCTCTAGCCAGCCTTATCCATGCTTTAGTTAGAACCAGATGTTCCCTCTCTCCACAGCTCCTCCAAGTTATCTCCCATTCTGAGACTGCCCTCGAGGGTGCTTCCCCCTGCCTGGTAAAAAACTACAGAAACCCAGAAGCTTTGGATAATGAAGCAAACATATTTTTGTGGTGCAGCGTGGGCAGTTTTTTTTCAGTCTGCTGCTAGTTTTTAAATATAAAGTATAGCATATGTTTAACACAGAACATATGGAAAGAATGAAAAAGCAAATCTTGAATTCCAAGTATCATATTCTAAGTGGAAAAGACTCCACAGTGTGAAAGTGGTCATTCAGAAAAAAAATCAGAAAGATATACTTATTATATGTAAATACTTATAAACTTAGCTGTGAGAAGGACAATTCCCTCACTCTGGGCATGTCCAGGCACACACAGAGAGGTGAGTCCTGCTTTCAGAAGAAGGCGTGACTCCTTATCCTCAACGGGAAGGGTGCTCAGCCCGGGAGGCTGCTCAGCACCCCTGCCAGGAG
Organism: Cyanoderma ruficeps; assembly: GCA_008694505.1. Classification (NCBI taxonomy): domain Eukaryota; kingdom Metazoa; phylum Chordata; class Aves; order Passeriformes; family Timaliidae; genus Cyanoderma; species Cyanoderma ruficeps. The sequence goes on along the minus strand of VZDJ01000250.1, from coordinate 295,973 downwards.
CTTGTGTGCCCCTTCCGTGATGTCAGTTAGGCTGGGTAAGGCACCTTAAGTTTCTGGACAGACTGACACTGCAATGATTTAATTAATTTCTAAGCCAGATAATTCACTTCTAAATTCTTAGTACACAGTTATGTTCAGTAGTTCTTCCGTTTGTATTTCTCTTTGCTCTTGTACTTTGTACCTGCCTGTGTAGGACAGGTCAATCCAAACTTTCAGCTGGCAGTTCATGATCTCTAAGTCCACCCACAGGGACCTGGGTGCTGGAAGCAGTTCAGCTCCCTGCACAGGAATAGCAGCAAACACTCCCCTGTCCCATTATTGATGGGGAAAATTCCTGAGAGGCCATTTCACACACGAGTTTTTTTTTTACCAGCAGAGACCCTGAACAGAAGGGAAATGGGTAAACCAGCACGGCCACCTCTGCATTCCCTCCTGCCTCCCCCCCAGCCACATCCTGACAGAATCACGCACAGCTTGGGCCCAATACCACTTGGGCCCAGCCCTGCCCTGAGGGAAACGCAGTGCAAAGCCCAGCATTGTCCCCAAACCGTCCCCAGACTGCAGCAGCTTCTTGTCTCATGTCCGGCAATTTTTCTCTCCGCCAGAACACAAGGACAGGATGGAGAAAATTGGTTTGAATGCCACGAGACAGGTATTCTCTCTTATTTAGAGAGAAAGAACTCAGCAGTGGCAGGGAGGGGCCCCAGTGCAGGTCTGCGCTCCCCAGACCCACCAGCACACAGGAAGCTTCAGATGCTATCCTTACGGACTGTCCTCCTTCCCCCCTTTCTCTTCTCTCTCCTTTTGTGTGCAGTCCCAGATAACTGCCAGTCACTTGGCTGGGCTGGCTCACAGAAGGTGCAGCAGGCACAGATGGCACTAATGCATAAATGTGATCTAGTGAAGGGATGCCAGCACCAACCCCCAACAGGTTCCAAGGAACTGCAGTGCACTTAGAGGGATACAGGGATTGGCAAGGTGAAAGCTGAGATTTGCAAGAGCTCACTGTTCCCAAATCAACAACAGAACCCTACAGCAAACGAGCAGATTTCTTTATTAATTTAGCAAATGCACTTAATGCCACCATCTCTGGGTTTATGTGTAACAAAGCCCCTCCAAAGCCCTCACTCACTATAGAAATTAAACTGAGCGAAGGAAAAAGGGGAAAAAGACAAAGGTGGGAACTGAAAACCAGAACAAACTCAACAGTCTGCTCTGATTCCCATGGTTTTTGGAAGAGCTTCTGAGGGGAAACAGAGGCACAGAGGGGTTGGGAGTCAGGGGATCTGGACATGGTCTGGCAGCAACGGAGTAAATCCCATAAATACCCTGTCCCTCCTGAGCACTCAAACACCCCATCAAATCCCTTTTTCCAGTAGTCGTTGGTAATAGACATTTAGGAAAAATGCGCAGGGAAGGGAGTAAACTCAGCCTGACCATGTTTCCACAGGACATCTCTCCTGACTGCTGGTGAGCAGGGCTATCTCCATAGGCACATCTGTAGCAGTGACTTCTAGTGAGGAAAAAACATCTCAGGGATATGGAGCCTCCACCCTCAGTCCCCATTCCCAAGGCAGGAAGAGAGGACATCCCAGTGCACCCATCCTGGGGGCTCCCAGCACTGTGTGACAGGCCAGCTTGGGGGGCCAGGAAGGAGACCCCTGACAGAGCGCACCCTGTCACTGTGCAGTCCAGGGATCCTTCACATTCCAGTGCCATGGGCCTTAGGCAGCTGCCTTTAAAGGAACTAGTCCTGATTTTCAACAAGGCGCACAGGAGCAGAAGCAGCATCTAAAAATTAACAGAGCTGGTAACTTAGTGACACTGGCACCTGCAGGGGAGTATGAAATCAGAGAATGCTGCTGGGGAGTGGGATGCCCAAATATCTGGGAAGTGTGAATTACTAATCCCTTTGGCATTCCAACCAAAGCCTAACAATGTGCTGGAGGGTTTGTCTGCAGGAAGAAGAGTTTACTCTTGTGGTACCAGGGAAGCTGATGTGGCTGAGGGCTGGGGAACAGCCTGGCACCCGTGCCCTTCCTGGCCCAGTGCTTGGTGTCAGCAGCACTGAATTGTCACCAGTTATAGGGCTGTAACAGCTGCGTCACAGTGGCATCTAGAGGGCTGCCACGTGCAGTGTGTGTGCAGAACAAGAGTCCTGATGGGCTCTCCCTTCCCATCTGAAGTCAGAGCTAGAGCCAGAGCCAGTGGACACCACCAGTGCCCAGCCAAGTGGGCACAACCCCAGGGAACCGCACCCTCCTGCCGCAGTCTTGCTAGTCTTCCTCCGAAGAGCCCCCACTTAAGCCCTGCCTACTGCTTCAAACAGATTGACATCTTCCCACAGAATTTCTGGAGTGGATTTTTTGGTCATAGTAATTGTATGATAACTAGCTTAAAATGATTTCCATAGTGTCCTAAATACCACAGAACTGGGCTGCCTTCTCTCCTTACAAGCCTTTGCCACACGCCAGTCAGATGCTATATAATCCATGGGGCAGGATCCAAATGCTGTGCCACCACTCCATTATGGGCTCAGAACACAACCCTGGATGATTTATGCACATAAAGCCATAGAGCACCTGGGCCTTAAATCTCTGAGCCACCTGAAGAGTTTCTCTTCAGAAAGGCCCAGGTTAGGGAGTCGATCCGGAAAAGGACACTAAGAAGTATTCCTAAAGGAAAGGGATTTTTAGGAGAGGCCTGAGTTGAGGTCATGATAGAGTTCTGGTTTATCTGTTGCTACATCTGATTTCAGAGAAGGATAAATTGCTTTCTTCTCACGGTGTTTGCACAAAGGGGAGGAAGGAAGAATAATGGGAATGTTTAACTTGTGCTTTAGAGATGCCATCCCTAGGAACTCCATATTCTTTGTCCTCATAGAGAAAAAGACCCCAAAGCACTAGGATTTGCTAATTTTATGGTTTCACCAGGCTGATTCTTGATTCTATGAGACTTGAAGTGTGATGCCTCTATAGTAGCAGATTATCTTTCTTTTCTTGCTAAAAAGATGTACCGAACTCAGGAAGTTGGTTAGGATGCTGACATGAGGAAACTGACACTAGAGATCAGGCCTGGTGTCAGTCTGTCTAGAGACCCCCCCCTAACAAAAATGGAATCCTCATTCACCTCAGGGATTCATTGCAGAAGATTAGGGAAGAGCTCAAAGAGCTGACACATGACTCAGAGAAAACCTCTCCCTCGTTCTTCCCCACATGCTGCAGCGCTGCATGTGTGGCTTGCAGAGCTTCACCTGGAAGCATAAGTCACAGTCCAACCCCTCAGTGTCCCATGGGAGGAGAGGGAGCTGTCCCAGGGACAGCCTTGCACGTCACTGTGGAGAGGGCAGGAGATGTGTCCTGGTTTTGGCAGCACATGCATGAGCAGCTGAATGTCCGCGCTGGGCAAGGTGTGCACTGGGCCGCTGCCAGGACACAGAGCACCTTCCCTGTGGCAGTGGAATGGCCTCGCTCTGCCTTCCAAGGACTAAGGAGAGATGAAGGAGAAGAGCCCTCCATTGGCAGACGCCTGCAGTGGAACTGAGAACATGTCCTTCAGGAAAGAGACAGACCTTGCCAGGCTGGGGAGGTACTTCCAGGGAGGCAGCAGTGCTGGGAGAGAGGGAGGCTCACTGCCAAGGGTCAGGGAGAGTGAGCTAGAGCCCTCGCTCCAAAGGATCCATGCTGGAAAAACAGGGACTCTCCAGGCCATTTCCACATCCTTTCCTTTTGCATAAGCAATGCTTGCCTTGCATGAGGAAAACAACAAACTCCTGCCCTCTAGAGACAGGAGACCTCCAGCTCTGCTGAATAAAATATTTGCCACAACCTCCTTTTGAAGCAGATGCTACAAATGCAGCCAGTTTTATCTTCCCCCAAGGCCCACTGGCTGGCTCAGCAGCTCGGCACTCCCTCCTCCCGGCCCTGGAAGGCCGGCTCGCAGGAGAGGCAGCTTGTCACAACCACTCTGGGTCAAGGCAGGAGTTTATTTGGAGAACTGCTGAATACAGCAGCCACGGAAAACTTGGCAAATTAAAGAAATCCCTCCCTTTTCTTGCTACCCAAACCTGTCAGGGCAGGATGGCCAGTGCTCATGCCAGCCCAGTGCCAACTCCTGCCAACGCCGTGGCTGCCCACAGCCCTTTGCCATCTCCATTCCGCCTTGTCTACGACAGGGTGCAGGGCACTGGGACACAGGCGGAGTGCAGGTGGCTCTCACTGGGTGCCACAGAACACAGGGAGCTGCAGAGCCCCTGCACCCAGGTCCCACGGGGATACACCCCTGGTGACTTGTACTCCCAAGATGGAGCAACTGTGCTGCCCTGTCCACATACCCAGTTCCCATGTTAAGTGCTGCTCATGGGTAAAAAGCTGCTCTAATGGCATTTCTTCCAAGCTGCCAGCACACCAAAGGTATCCTTGGCTCCCAGGGCAGCAGCAGCTGTGTGTAGTTCCATCCATGCAGTGTGTATGAAGTGGGTGTGAGCCACGCCACGTGCCAACAGCAGCATTTCACACATAAACATGCCCTGCCCTCCTCAGTGCATGCTCCAAACAAATGTCTAAATCACAGGCACTGAAAAATAAAATCTTCCAACCTAGCATCTTTAAACCACCTCTTTGGAACCTCTTCCTGTCAGGTTTGGTTTGCTGGCCTGTGCTCCAAAATACAGCATTTATCAGGTGCGAAAGATAGGAACTATTTTTTAAAAACAACTTAGTCTTGTCTTCCTGCCCTTTTTTTCCTGCAGGTAAAGCAGGTCCGAGGGGTGGAAGGTGGCTGTGAGGTACCTGTAACTGTGCTGGCACCTTCTCCTCACAGCAGCCTTTTTTTGGGTTCCCTTGTGAAACCAGTTCCTGGACCCCAGACCCTGTGACCTTTGGAAGCTGACCTCCAGGACTGTGGGATTGCTGGGAAAGATCATGAGGTTCATGCACACACACTAAGGAGGTTACATTACCTAAATCTGATGAAAATACACAAATTAGTATGCCTTTCCACTGAAGCTGCTGGCAAAATTTGCTCAAGCAAAACCTCAAATTCTTGCTAGGGCCCAAACAGCACCATTCAGTTGTAGTTTCTTTTCATGATTTTGTTGTTACTTTAGGAGCCCTTTGAGCCCACACTGCAGCGTTCTCAGAGCTCAGACCTCACCTCAGTTCTGTCACAAGTGTTTCAGCCAGCAGTTCAGGAATTCCAGGGAAAAGCTGCCTCAAGCAGCTCCCGGAACAATCCTGGTGTCTGCAGCAGTAACACCAGTTCAGGGGCACATCTCTAAGGAGTTATTGCTGATGACTTGTGTGACAAAAGGTCCTTCTAGCAGCAGGTTGTCCTGTGAGGCAGCTGTCTGGGGGTTAAAGTCCTACTCCCACACCATGGCTCAGGGGTGCCCACCAGGACCTGTCCAGGTGCCACCTGCAGAATGGCAGTATGTGGGCTCTGCCACAGGTGAGACGGTGGAACCGGCCATGGATTTGCCTGACATCAGACACACCTGGGCAGAGAGGAGTGCTGAGAGCCCGGCAGCACAGCCCTGGCCTTGGTGTCAGCAGGATGGGAGGCCAGTTTCTAATGCCCACAATGCCCTGAGCTTCCCAGGGGTCTGGGACGAGGGATTACCACATTGTGGTACAAAGAGCAAGTGGGAAAGAGATGCCAGTATCCAGTCCCTGAGGGCTGTTCAGAGCTGCACAGGATGGAGTGGGTTAGCAGCCCTTCTCCACAGTAAAGAGTGATCTTAAAAAAATATGTAAACATTCCTTCTGCTGTACACTTGTCAGTGGGTATTTGTAGGGTGAATGACTGTTGTAACTAAAATACATCCCAGGCAGTGAAGCCAGGGAAGGAGTGGTTGGATTTAATGCCAGAGGAATTTTGGTGCCCGGATTGGCCAGGTGACACAAGCTCTAGGTAATGCTGCTTCTGCCACCTCTGGAACAGGGAGGTCACCGAGGGCCCTGTTGGACAGCAGGGTTTGGCCCCGCACAGGCGCTCTGGTTCCACTCCCACTGCCCAGGGGAAGTGCCAGGATCAATTCAGCAAGGAAGCAAGACTCTGGGGCAGCTGCTGCCAGGCACTGGCACCTCAGTGCCCAGTTTGAATCCCTCCCAGCTTTATTCCCTCGGAATTCCCTTTTATTGTCACCATGGCACGCAAGTGTGCAGGCCCAGAGCACATTGGTTATCCCAGTGAGCAGCACATGGGGAGGTAATGATTCTGAAGAGGTGTGGAAAGCAGGAAATGGCCCGTTGCCGTGCATGAGCAAAGAGGAAATTGTGTACACAGTCCTGTCTGATAGTGCAGGGGCTACAGGGAGGAACCCACTGCCCTCAATTTCAGTCCTTAGAGAGAGGCAAAGTGCAGGCTGGGCCACAGGGTGCATGTGAGAAGAAACAGAATGAGATAAAGCAGGTTCTTGCCTGCTGACCCAAACTGCAGCAGCAGCCTGCTCAGGCTGCCCTGGGGAGCTGTTGGGAGCAGACTGCTTCCCAGGGACACAGGCTGTGCTCACAGGGATGTGCCCGTGTGTGGGAAATGGATTTGTAGAGAATTCTCAAAGCCTGACAGAAGGCTCACATGGTATGCATCTGCATGCAGACTTTGAGATAAGAAACGCTGACTTAGCAGTGCTATGGAATAGGACAGACATTGTTGAGAGAGAAACGGAACTAGGAACAAGTTTCAAGCGATGGCCTTGCAAATAAGACTAGATGCTTTGGCGAAATAGAACTATGAAAGATGTATTGCAGTAAGACCCAGGAGGGGTGATTTTAGATGATTGGCTTTAAGGCATTAACAGCACTGTGTGGCAAAAGCTGAAAGGCCAAGAAACACTCATAATGTATTGTAATTAGGAAATAGTTTGGCTTCTGACTGTGATGGCGTGAATTACAACATCTGTACTGTCTCACCCTTCACATGAGACTGAAAATGGAACAAAAGTTTTTAAAACGTCTCTCACTTGCCCCATCTCTGGGTCAGAAAAGAGCACAATCCAACACCCATGGGGCATGGAAGATGCTCTGGTAGTGCTGAGAGGACGGGGCAACAGAAAAGACAAGTGTTCAATACATGTCTTGGGAGGGACATTATTCTGAAGCCCTCTCCTTCCTCATGGCTCTGCAGGCACCCATCATGGAGTGCAGGATCAATGCCAGTTCGCAAAAGGGCACGTGCCCTTCATGGGACACTGCCGCTGAGGTAGGAGTGCACAAGTCTCAGCAGTGGGTGATGGATCTCAGTCCTCCAAGACCAGGAGAAGCCAAGCTTTTAGGACATTGGATACCACATGGAGCAACAACTGTCCTGGCAGAGCAGCACTGCCAAGTGCTCCTCTGGGGAAAGCAGTTGTTGTTAGTCCTCAGCCAGATGCTGAACACATCAGCAGTGCCATCTATGGAAACTTTTCCCGTGGATACAACTACTTGGCATGCTAAAGGAAACACAGAAGGACATGCACTTGAAACCAGGCAGAGCAGCTCAGCCTGGAGGCTCAGTGCGATCACATCCCATCCCAGATCCAGCCTGCATCACCTGTCCTTTCTGAATTCCTGATGAACATTGAAGATGAACACTGGAAGAGCTCCAGAGGAGCCCTTGCCGTGTTCTCCTGCCCCTGAGGAGCCCAGAATTCTGCTGGGATCATGGAACAGCAGCATGTGTCTGCTCACACACACACAGACACCCCAAAATGCTCGTCACACTTGGCTCACTACTGTCAATGGCCAAGCTCCAGACCCACAGTGGACACTGTCCCAAAGTGATCTCTCCTGCCCCCTTGGCCCCTGCACTGCCCACAAAGCCTTACGGGATTGGAGAGGGACACGATGGGGAGAGCTGCTCCTGCAGGCCCCTCTTGGTACCCTGTTTTGGGCATTGCCAGGTGAGGCTCTAACGTGGGGTTTGGTGTGAACACCCACCCCCTGAGATGCCGTGCCCTGTGAGAATTTTTTCCACCTTGCCCTGTAGCTTAGATGCAGGAAGAAATTCAACAACTAAAGAAAGGGCTTTCATGTAATATAAAAGAATTCCTTCTTAGGCAAACCCCCTTGCCATAGATCTCTTTCCTATTTTTTGTTGCTGTTCAAGACCTGTCACATTCTTCCCCTGCAGTACCTCTGGTGCATCTGTGAGCATGAAGGGTGAGGTTTTTCATATTGGATGTGGTGCATGGAGACAGATCTCATATTCCCTACAAAGATCACCGAATGCATGCATAACTCATTTTTTAATTACTCTAGTGCTAAACCACTAATTTAGTGCAATTTCATACTGACTACATGTTGGTATTGTTAAGGTTTATGAGCCAGTGATTTACAAGGCATGGTACGTCAGAACTCAAATTGGTTGGACTGATGGTTTAATTGAGCACAGGGACACGAGTGTAACAGTAATTCCCCACACTAGGGTATCCTGGCAATGCCACCAGGATGGGAACGCATTGGTGAAATTGGTTACGTGGAATATACATGTTTTAACTGAGAAGTCCAAAACCAGACTGGTGAGACTAAGGTTTAGTAAATAGTACTTCTACTTCAGTAAATAGTTCTTTCTGTAAAGGTCAGATGAATCAGAAGAAGAATTTAATATTCTGTTTCTAAAAGCTGGTCTTAGTGATGGCACAGATATTGCTGCATGGGAGGATTTGGATGCCTTTCGAGGAAGTCCTCAGCTTTTTCTCCACACCAGTTTGCAGGAGACAGTGCTGTTGGTCACATCACGGATTTTCTAGTAATGAAAACCTGCAGCTCATATTGATCTGAGGTGATAAACCCCTAACAAGTGAACATCAGCCTTTTATGTTCTGCCTGCCTCAGTTTGCCAATCTAGAATGCAAATGGTTGAACTTTACACTTGAACTGACAGTGTGTTTGTTATTACATGTTACTGTCTGATGCTGACAGTGTTTAGAGACAGTATTTCTTAGGCCTCTGAGATTCCCCAGCTCAGGGCATTTTCCCTGCCAGTGACATGGGCAAGAGTCTGCCTGACCACACAACTGCTTTCTCTCCTCCCTTCTCCATGAGTCATGGAATATAGAAGTTGGGGGCAGAGATGTGGGAGATGAGTAGGGAACCAGAAAGGGCAGTGCTTGTTTGAGGTTCTCCTCTCTCCCTGCTCTGCTTAGAATCACTCATTCTGGCAGAAGAGCCATGTGGATATGGCACTTGGGGACATGATGGTGGCCTTGACAGTGATGAAGGAATGGTTGGAGTGGCTGATCTTAAGAACTTTTCCAGCCTAAAGTATTCCATGATTTATCTCTCTGCATCCCTTACATTTATAATACAGGTGGTGGCAGCCAGAAGTTCCTACAGTTCCTGTCCTCACCTTTTCACTGGCTTTATATTTCTTGAACAGCTGACAGAACCAGAACTGAAACATTAGGAAACTCATTGATGAGAACACTGCCCCTCTCGTGCCAGCCAAGACCCACTTGAGTCATGCCAGATATCCGTGTGCCATCACCCTCCTTGATACTCAGAAAAACTGGAGATCAAACTAAAGGAATAACAGGAATATAAAACCCATCCCAAATTTCATTTGGCAATTCCATAATCTCCCAGGTTTGAGCAGAAAGCAGTACTTTCCCTCCAACAGTGCATCTCTTAAAGCAGAAATATGGATTCAGAGCACAAAGCAGTGCTGCCTGCTCCAAAGGCAGCACTGTTCACGTGGCACCATCCTTGACAGATGCCCGTGACCAAAGGGAAGGAATTGCTGCTGTGCCAGAGAGCTGCTTGGAGGCAGCACACCCTACTCCAACACCCCATGACCCTGTGGGAGTTTAGGCATGTAAATGAGCTCCAAGTGAATAAAAAAGGTTTAAGATTTCACTGTTGGATTTTTTTCATTCTGCTACACTGAAAGCTGTCAGGATTCACCTGGACCCCCTTACAGATACATCACAAAAAACCCTTTTTCCTTCTGTGCACAGCAATTTACAGATTCTAGGTACAGAGTCTATAGATGCAGAGCTGGGGTCATTGCTAATAAAATGCAGTTTCGGATCACCAGCAGCTCTGCTAACAGTCACGTTTATCCGCGCTCACTGCATGAGGACCTGGCTCAGGGAAGATTTGGGGGCAGGATCTGCCTTTCCCATGTTCTTTCCTTCCCACAGTTAGATGAGTTTGGGTTTGCTCACTGCCGCTTGCCAGAATTTGTGAATTATGCTCACAGAAGGCCTGGGAGTGTCAGAATGTGTCGCCCGTGTCCTTGTGCTTGCCTAGAGCCTGCATTTGTAAGGCAAATGCGGTGCCTCACTCTGGGTAATTTCCATTAATTCTTAAAAGGTTTTTCATGGGTTTGTTATTTTCCCAAACATCTGAATTTCAATTACAACTTCCTTCTAGCATCCAGCAACCTCTGTCTGTGTGCTACTCCTCCAGTAACAGCTTCTCTCTTCCCTCAGGGACGCTGTATCAACTTTACTCGAGTTCCCTCTCAGTAGAGGAGAAGAAGCAGATACCAGGAGGAGAGACAGCCACATTGCCACTGTCCTACCCAGCTGAGAGAACCGAGCCCTTCCTCCCATCCCTTGGACCATCATCCAGCCTGAGCTCCGCAGGTTCCCGCATCCCTGCTCCGGGAGCCCACGTTCCAACTGTGCACTGGTGCTCTGCCCGTGCCCCAGAGAGCAGCACTGTCATGTGTGCCTGGCTCTGTGCAACACCAAAGGGACAGCACAGATACCAAAGATGAGAATGGTTTTCTATTTTTATTATTTGCTGTTTTTTAAGGACTACAGATTCTCAGGACGCAATGTGCTTTCAGCGGCGACGCAGCATTCCTCTGCTGCAGCGGAGGCAGGTGGTATTTACACAGGGACTACTCGCCACAGGCACAGGATAACAATTCCCACCAGGCTAAGCAGGCGCAGAGCCGAGTGCCTCAGAGCCATGTCAGATCCCCAGCCCTCGCCAGCTCCCTCCGTCGTGCCTTACGGGAACCTTCTGACTGGAAATCTTATCACTCTAACACTGAAAAGTGCACACGCATGACAAAATGTAGACAAGGATGCCTCGAGGTATCAGTAGCGAGCAAGACTTTGCCCTTTAGTTTTTGAAGACACCTTTCTTTCATTATGCACCCGGGACAGGAAGGAATTACTAGAGCGTTATTCCGCGGGAAGACAGCCTGTAAGCAGAGATCTCGAGCTGAGTTGGAGGGACTGATGCTTCAAGACCTTGACACTGTGGCTGGTGGTTTTTTCCCCTTCCCTGCATTTACAGTTCAGTAGCGCATAAAACATCATCATCTATAAACATACCTAGCAGTCGCAGGCTTGTGTGTTTCTTTTTTAGATTAAAAAAAGCAGTAGCCACTAAGCTGGTATCTCAGGGTTTTTTTCCCCCCGCAAATCTCCAAGGGCTCTTCAGCGTCACAAGCCAGCAACTCTCTTTGCATGAGAATTTCAAAGTTTAATTAATATAATTAAAGGCAACAGCAAGCAGCAGCCTGTGAAGATTTTGCTCATCTTTTTTATGCCTTTTGACATTGAATGACCTATTACTGTATGTGCGCTCCTCGGTGGTGGAGGGGGCGCCGAGTGTTGGGTACGATTCCGCAGTGGGAAAGACCTCTTCCCATCAATTCAGGAATTAAATTTATGGAAGCGCCGGCCATCACCAAACATCGACAATGTATGTATTATAATTTTTTAGAAAAACCCGTGTCGTGTCACGTCGACGATGCCAAATTATGTTAGCGTGAGCGGAAACACTGTGGGGGAGGAAGGAGGGAGCAGCTGAAGAAAAAGGCTCAAATGATCCAGTCACTTTCGATACTGTACTTCAGAGGCAGAATGGATATTCGAGTCGAAACCTGACAAAGCGCGCCCGCTTTGATGGGAACTGGTATAGACAATGACCAGTGGCTGGGTCAGTGGGATGTCTCTCTGCGAGCAGGGAGGCTTATCAAATGACACTAAAAATAAGTTCAACAACCATCACGTTGGAGGGGAAAAGGCGAACATTTCACATTTGGTGGGCACGAATGTGTGCAAGATGGAAAGAGCAATGCGGAGCATCCTGGGCTAATTATCTCCTTTGTGCTCTTCATTGGAATCGCAAGGGACAGAAATAATTCTCTTGGTCCACGTCCAAATCCGTGGCACTGCCCAAAGATGCCTTTACATTTATCCACTCGCTTACATCTTCTGCTTGAGTTTATTTATGTCACTGGTAGCCTTATCAGCAATAGTCTGCACATTAGACTATAAATAAAATTATTATCTGAGTTTCCGTCATTATTTCTGTCTTCTCCTCCCCTATAGCTTCCCCATCATTCCCACAGCTCATGCCTCCGTTTTCCAGGGCCACGGTTGACCCATGGTACTGACTTCCAGAGGCAGCCCGTGCACAGCGTGGCTGGGAAAGCTGCCGTAGCTGCACCCCGGGGTCCCGGCTGCCTGCGGCCAGGGAGAACCCTTCCAACACCACAAGGATGCCGCTCATGCCTTGTGAAGCATCAGCCACGCAACCAGAACCCCCGAGTGCCCACAGCGATGCCCTGTCACCGCAGAACCACAGCTTGGGTTGCACTGGCCCTGGGCTGGGGACGACAGACCCACAGAGCCCAACCAGCAAGCCCTTGGCTGAGCTGGAGCCCCTGACGAAATCTCTGTGCAGTCTCCAGCCCAATGCAAGACCAAGAGCCGACACTGGGCAGGACACAGGTGAGGTCCTGCCCTGCTCCTCAAGGTGCTGAGGCAGCACAGCTGGAAGCACTGAGCTCAGCGGATGCTAGGTTAGAACACAATCAGCTCCCTCTTACTTTCCCTCCATTTTCCATGTACACATGACACATTCCAAGGTGTCGCTGGAGCGCTGGCTCGTGTTCTGAACTGCACTGTGTAACAGGACAGCATGCAGAGGAAGAGGGATTTTCCCCTCACATTTATTTCCTGCCTCTCAAAGAATATTTGTAACCAACTGAGACACAGAAGTAGAAATCCACTGACCATTTCTGTCCTTTCTGCCTGTGTCCATTGAAAACCATGAAATGACTGGTTCTTCACAGAAAGGCTGATCCCAAGCAAAACTGCATTTTGGGTCTCTACACAGATTTTCCCTTCTAACTGGCACAATATCACAGCATGTTACACTTGGTATTTTGATGCAGATAATACCTGAGAGCTTCCTTATTACACAGTGTGGAATGTCCATCACAAATAATTTTGGGGGCGAGAGGCATAGGATAATACAAAATCCACAATGATTCAGATGACACAAATGAGACTTCCTTGGCAGGAGTGCTCAGAATGCCTGAGAGAACCCTAAAGAGCCATGTACAAAGAGCCCAGCAATGCCACCAAGCAATTCTGAGGGGCTCCTCTCACCAGTGAGGCAAGGGAGAATTCCTGGGAATAAGATCCTCAATACAACAAGGCTACGCTTATTTTATACATTTTGATAACAGCAGAAATGAATTGGCTGGAGTTAATATGAACTAAAAATTAATTCGGCTGTGTTCCCTTTCAGTGTTTTGATTTAACAAGAACTACAGCATTTGTCAGGCATGAACCTGCTGTGTGTAACCCGGGGGAGCCGGGTCAGGCTGATCTAAGGGGAGATGGAAGGGAATTCTGAGTGCTGCGTTGCAGGCTCATCCCAAGCCCTAGGCACTGCAGGACAGCCCTGGCTGGCTGGTACTAATTCCTGCTGGAGATTTTCCTGCAGGAAATTTCTGTGCTACATCCCTCTTCTTCTGATCATCCCTAATGTGACACCACAGTTCTGCATTTTGCACGCTGCAGTTTGTTTTACACACTTGACTCAGTCTCATCACACTGGAATGCTCTCAACACAGGGATGCATTCCCACTCCTGGGGATGCTGAGGTTTATCTTCGACCCCTCTCAGCTATGACACCTCATGCAGGACATGGGTTTGCATCCCTTTCTTGGGATTCTCACAACCTCCCAGGACACAGATGTCTGGCCTCTGCAAAACCCGTGTTGACATCAGACTGCCCTGGTCACTTTTGTCACGTTAATATGTCCTCATGGTTTGAATCATGCTGACAAATTCCAGGGAAAAAAAAAACAAAGTTGAAAGTTCTAAGTACAGGAGGTTTTAGAATTTTCTTTCTGCTGTTTCTCCTGCACATGTTGGAGGAACTTGGGAATTCTGTATTACGTCATTTCAGACCAAACCTCCCTTTCCAGCTGTGGAAGAATTGGCTCTTTTATTGGTCACAATTCAGACTGTGGGGAAAGGTCAAAGAAACCCAGTGAAATCAATGAGGGAAAAATCCACATTTGCTCCTCTGTCATTGAGTGCTGCTTCATGACTACACGAATCCTGCTCTGCTGCAGGATGGGTGTTTTCCTTAGTTCACTGGGAAGCAGAAAAGGCACCAGCACCACCTGCCTTCAGTATTCAGCTTGGGGAACCTCTCCTTCACCAGAGGAGCCACTGAGGGGAAATTTGGGAGCTCAGCTCTGTAGTCTGGGAGGCAGGACCTGTCTCTGACCTCCCCTCTATGCACTGCTGGGCATGCAAAATGGGCATGGCAGTGTGTCCCTGGGAGCAGGAGGGGCACAGGTGACGCTGCACTTCTGCAGATGCCAAACTCGGGTATGGCCAGAGCAACGTCCCCTTCCCGCCTGCCAAAGTGAGCGAGGGCTTGGCTGCTGTCCTCACCAAGGGCCAGGGCTCCGGCCCGTGGAGCTGCCCCACGGCAGGACACTGGGCAGACGGCCTCGTGTGGCCAAAGGGGTCGGCACAGCACTGCCAGGAAAAGCCACAGCAGGGGCAGCGTGTTGAGCAGAAACTTCAGAGGCTGCAGCGAGCAAGTCCAGGCAGTGCTTCACTTGCTAAGGAGCAGCTTCTGAGTAATTGTGCCGTTACAAAATTAACATCACAATTTCTAGGGAGAGCCTTATTAGACCTGGCATGTCCTGTTTTATTTCACAAATCTGTTTTGCATTGGCTCAATTAAAATTGTTATATATTTTTGGGTCCTGTATAGGTGCCATCTGTTTAACAGTGCAAGTGGGTCCTTGTGATGCGCTTGTAAATTTTGCGCTGCAGTATTTTTTTTTAATATAATGAAGGACTTCAGACGCAAGAAACTGCCTTTATTTGATAACTTTTTTGGGGCTTTAGCAGTGAACTCATAATGATTCTCCCTGTGTTACAGGAACGGCTTCACAGCCCACGGGAAAGCAAGACTTGATTTCCACGTTTGCACCAAAATCATATTATTTAATTCACACCTTTTTTTTTTTTTTTCATTTGCTTTCTCTGTCTGATTTTGTAAATGAACTTATTTTCCCAATCAGGAATGCACAGGACTGCTCAGCTGGGGCCTGTGGCTGCTGCTGCCTTCTGGGGAGCTCTGGTATGTACTAGTAGGGCTCAGGGGCCCACTGCAACAAACCACGGCCTTCCTCACTGGGCCTGGGAACAAACACACCTTCTGAGGTAAAAACCCTACCTGAAAAGCTGGTTGTACTCTACAGCACAGCTGAGCCCAGGACAAATCTCTGGAGGAACAGAATTCAGACATGGTTTTATACTTTGGGGGGGTTTAGTACAATTTTTAGGTCTGCTCTGATGTCATCAGCACTGAAATGCCATTCCTGACTCCCAGTGAATTATAACAAAGCCCCAAACCCAACCCACTGATTGGTTCTCCTTTAAAAGCACGATCTCAAATTCTGCTAAATTCTCCAACACACTGTAGAAGAAAAGCATCTGTAATGACACCAATCCTGCAGCATTTGTGGTGTTCTCAAGTCTGCTGCACAGTCAGTAAAGGGGCCCCAGGTCTCAGCATTCAGGTTCTCTACGTTGAGCTGCTTTGTTCTGGGTGGTGAATTGGGCAGTACCCAAAAAGCTCCCAGCTCCCTGCAGCACTGCTCAGCAGGACATTTAGGAAAACTTGTTCCAAACAGCATGCTGCTCCTAAGCTGCCTTCAGGGACACAGATGTACCTGGAGCACGAGTTCTGCCCATTTCAGGATATGACAAGACATGACTAAGTCATGGAGAAATTCCTCCCCATCACACCACTGGCGTTAGCATTACATGAAGCCCCACCTTGGCCCCAAGCACCTGCCAAGGTCCAACAGCAGCGCTCACTTCCCTGGACAATCTCCTGAGGGCACAGGGAGACCCATCTGCTCCAACTTGTGGCACTAGAGCAAGGATTTACCTGGGATTTAACACAGCACGAACCCGATTGCTCAATACCCTGCTGCGACAACGCGGACTACAGCGGCCCGAGACGCCTTCCCCTCTTTCCCAAAACCTCTGCAGGCTATCCACACACTATGTGGTTCCTTGGGACAGCTGCCTGGGATTGCCAGCCCCTGGGATAGATGGTGTCTACTGACAGAGCTGCAAGATGCTGATTAAATTATGTGCTTTGGCCAACCTGTGTGGGGAAAATTAATTTAAGTGCCAAGTGATGGGTTCAGCAGTGCCTTGTTGGAACAGAGAGGTTGGGCTCTGTGATGCTTCATCTCTTTTTATTTGATTAGGCAAATCAGGAAACAACAGTGTGAAATGCATTATTGTACTGATCTGATGTCCAAAATATGAATCTCATTAGAGCTCTGGCCTCGACGCTTTTGATTTGGTTTCTCTGTAAGCCGAGGAAGAGCAAGTAGGTCAGAAACAGATCCTTTTCAAATTACGTCAGAATATCCCAGTAACAAAAATCATACTCTGTACAGGCTTCAGTCCCTGGAACAGCTCCTCCTAAAAAGCATCTCCAAGCTTCTGGAGAAATTCAGTACAACATGTGCTAGGAATGGAGGAGATGCGCCAGTGGGAGGAGGTTGGAGCCAGAGAGAGTGATCCATTCACCCAAGTTCCCTTAGAGCTCTGTGGGGTGAGACCCTGGGTGTAGGGACACTGTGCCCCTCCGAAGGGATACTCCATGTCCTAAAAGGGGTTCTGCAGAACCACTCTTGATGAGGGTGCATGCTGTAGTGGTTTGGGGAGAAGGGAGGAACAAGGCAGGATGGATGGCAGGGTGCCACAAGCCCAGGGGACAGCCAGGTGCCATCCTGCCGTGACATGGAAAGGGGGGCTGTCCCCACAGGGCTCGGCTCAGCCCAGCCTGTGCCAGGGCTCCCTGCAGAACCTCCTCACTACACTGGGCCCTGCTCTGAAAGGTTGAACTCAAGGTCACTCTGTAACACCAGGGGAGAACAAACACACAGTATCGAAGTAAAACAACACAACGTTTCACTGCAAAGGGCTCTCCCAGAAAAGCCAGTGCAGGTATCATTTGGAAAAGGGTCACTTCACAATGCAGCCCTTCCAAATTGCAGCTCCAACTCAGAATTAATTATCCTTTCCCTGTCTTGGGTCTTCTTTTCTTCTTTGCTTCACATTAACTGCAGCTGAAATTATTTTAAAGCAATGATCTTGAACATCATGTCCTTCAGCTGGCCCTGAAAATCCATTTTCTATGGAAAGCATCCTTTCTTCTCCAAGATTTCTGAGAGTGTACAAAGCTCATCCAGGCTCTGGCTCTCTAGGGGTGTCAGATGCTTAGATAATACCCAGGTGTCTGCCTGCTGGACCAGCTCCAAGGTACTTTATTAGCATGAAGAAACCTATTTGGAAGCAGTTTAACTCCTTCAGCTCTCACGGCCTAGTGCATGTCCTGCAGCAGCAGACAGACAGCAGGACACTGCCTGTGCATGGCTACAAATGCAGGCTCTGTGTCACCACCACTGACTGCCACATCTTAAAGAGGAAGCACTGGAGACGTCCTGTCATCACAGCTGGAAAGATCACCTGGTGGTGTCCCACCTTCATGAAAGCAGAGGAGAATTGCAGGGCCAGCTGCAGACCACAGCTCTGCTGCACACCCCAAACTGCTTTGGAAAATCCCAGCAAGCCCCTCGTGGGAGCCATGCCCTCCCTTCATGACAGTAGCAGATGAGAGGACACTGTGGGGCCTGTTTTCCAGGCGTGACATGCAGCTCGGCATTCCCAGGCATGAGCTGTCATGGGATCCCAAGAAGCCCTTGTCCCTGGCACCAAGCAGGGCAGAGGCAACAGGGGCCTTTGCTGTACCAAGGCGACCTGGAGGGGCAAGGGGAACTTGCCCCTGATCCATCCGAGCACACACACGCCACCAGCAGCAAAGCCATGGAACATATCAGGATCCTGTCAACAACACACACTTCAAATAAGAACTGTGAGCAGATGCCCTTGGATTTCCAGGGACTGCAGGAAACTTCAGCTCCTGGCTCCAGCAACTTGCCCCAGCAGTGGCAGAATGTCTCAGCATGGTCCCACAGGTGACACCACACCCACTGGGACAATGCACCCTGCTCCATCTCACTGCTGAGATCACATGGTCTGCATCCCACCCTTTAACACGAGACATTTTCTTTGATTTCCAGAATGCAAAATTGGACTGTGCAAAAAAGACAGAAAACACACAATTCACAACCTTAAAAAATCAGTTCCCACTTAAAAAGCAAAGCTCCCTTTAAACTGCACACTGTGTTGCTTCAAAGTTTGCAGCAAAGGGCTAAAAATCTGAGCCACCAAGATACATAAGATTGGAACAAATGTGGTCCCAAAGGCTCTGTTTAAAGTTTTAAAAGCCCAAGGTTTAAGTTATTTGTGAGCTGTTTGAGGCCTTTTCTTGGACTAAAGAGGCAAAACCTTCCTTGAATTTTGGGGTGTTTCCAAGTGGCAGTTGGCAGCAAGGGAAGAGTGGCACTCAGAGCCAACTGTGTTCTCCTTCTCCATGCTGCTGACCAGGTCACAGGACAGGATACATGCACCTCCTCTTGGACATCACTCCCCCTTGAATGTCACAGCCACATCTGTGCAACCAAAGAAAACATGTAGTGCTGCCAAAGCATTACAGAGTGTATGGAGCCTGTGAGAGAGTGAGGTTCCTGTAGCTGAACTTCCAAACATACTGAGGAAACATGGATTTTGGGAAGAGTGAAAGGAAGTTCAAGCCCTCTGTAGAATGGGGCTCCAGAGCCCACAGCAGCTGACCAGGGAGAAGAGAAACTGTTAGCTCTCATCCCAGCTGGAGGGAAAAGCAGCATTATTGGTCTGAGCCACAGAGAGCAACCAGGGGCCAAGTAAAAGCTCTCACCATGCTGCAGCAGCATTTTATCCAACACATTTCCTTCCAAGCTCCATGTCCTTCTGCTCCCAGAGATGTCCCAGTTCTGACAGAGATGTCTCTGGGGAATGTCAGCTGAGGGAATGTCTCCTCCAACCCCTGCTCTCAGGGATGTCCCCAGCCCTTACAGAAGGGCAGTCACACTGGCTGGTGCAGCTCAAACCATTCACAGCTTCATTTCCCTGCCAGGACAGCACTGCACAGAGGGCTCCTCGACCAGGACCTGGACATTCCTCAGGTGAATTGCCCTGATGAAGCCAATGCTGAGTACATTGACACTGGAAGGTGACTCTTGTGTCCTCACAGAACATCTGGAAACCATGCTGGGACATCCATTGCCACTACAGCAAGGTCAGGCCCACCAAGGTGTCCAGCATCACGCTCCTTCTCCCAGAGGTACTAAAACTGCACTTCTCTGTTCAGGGGTGAAGCTGTTCCTCTGGCACGTGCCCCAGCTAGAGGAACTTCACCTGTAGGGAGGTGATGAGGACTATTCCAAGTGGCTGATGTGGCACTGGTTGTATACAGGGTGGCTGGTGGCACCAGCTGCCTGCTTTCTCCTCCAACCCTCCACACACCCATGGGATCAGTTTAAGTGAAAAAACCTTTACAGGACCAACGAGACTTCCCTGTTACTTCTATTTGTTTTCTGTTACACAACGACTTCTCCCAGCAGCTGAAGTTGAAATAGGACTGGCTTCAAAGGTAAACATTTCTCACAGCTTTCTCATCAACTATATTAAATACAGTCATAGCTCCCCCCACAATATTTTCTGTATTTGCTGAAGGATGACGTCCTCCTTGCCTTCAGTGTGTGCCAGATTACTCATAAACCTNTGGACCATATGCAACTGCAATTTACTGATGGGCCCAAGCTGTTTTGGTAGATACAAAATCCAAAGGGATTAGGGAAGCTCGAGCTGTGCTGAAAACAGAGCAGCAGCAGTGGGGCAGCTGCTTGCTCTCTTTGCTCAGCCTCAATTTAGGTCAGTGGACAAGAGCTGCCCCATGCCAGGCTGGAGAGCCGGGCTGACTGTGGGGGCAAAGATGGAGGGGACCC
Organism: Cyanoderma ruficeps; assembly: GCA_008694505.1. Classification (NCBI taxonomy): domain Eukaryota; kingdom Metazoa; phylum Chordata; class Aves; order Passeriformes; family Timaliidae; genus Cyanoderma; species Cyanoderma ruficeps. The sequence goes on along the minus strand of VZDJ01000250.1, from coordinate 275,792 downwards.
CAGCCATGGGCGTCTCTCCCCAAGGAGGGGCTTGCCCTTTTGTGGGGCAGGTGAGACCATAGGGCTCCCTGGGATCAGGAGCCTGGCTGCCATGCCCAGTGAGGAGCCCTCAGCTCAAAGCCAAAGAGGGGGAGCTTCCCCCCATCCCGTGGTGACCCCGGCCAGGCAGTGTGCCTTGGGGTGCAGCAGAGCACGGTGACAGCCAGTGGTGGCTCCAGCAGAGCTCCCTGCTGATGAGACCTGCCTGGTGGCCTGTCCAGAAGGTGGCCGGTGAGTGGCAGCTGTGTTCTCGTGTCCCTGTCCCAGGGAAGGATGTGCTCAAGGAGAAAAAGGACAGCTGGAAGGACCCTCTGAACCAGGGCCTTTCCCAGGTGAGGGTTCTGCAGCCCAGAGGTGCTCAAAGCCAGCCTGCTGTTCCCAGGCCAGCACCTTGGCTGCTTTCTCAAGAGCCTGAACTTGCACAGAACGTGAAATGACATAACAGATCTGCTGACTTGAGCATTGCCCATTTAACACCTGTCAGGACACACAATACAGCTGCAGTAAGCTGCTAATTACTCAACAGCTTCTTTGCTGCTGCGCTGGACTCTTCCTTCCCCTCCACAGTACCTTACACAAGGACCTCTGTCACCTCGAACAAAGCCGCTGCTTTTCACCAGAGAATTCCAAAGGTCTGTGGAGAGCTCCAGGGAATGGGGACCAGAGTGGTTGAGCACAAGCACCCCAAACTACCCCATATGGACAGGAAGCAATCCTGACTAGGGCTGCTGTGCATGGAATATCAAACTTCAGTCGTGGGAACCTTCTTTCCAGAATATTCCTCCACTGGGTGTAATTTGGGACTTCTCATCACTTAGAAGATGCTCATGATCAATATATAGCCTGACTGGATTTCCAGCTGTTGGAGCTTCCCTCCACACCAGAGTGTACCCCACTGCAAGGAGTTGCTCCTAGGGCTTGCACTCCTCGGCACGATTAAGTAGATTAGAGCGCCCATTATGACTTTCAAGTAAGAGTTCGTGTTTTACCTCTCATGTCTCAACAGCTGAAATGCACCAAAAAGCTGTGGACCTCTATCTGCTCGGCTCCAGAGGGGCAGCAGCGCTTGACTGCAAGAGCCTGCCCTGTGTCCAGGTCCCTGAGGAGGATGAGGCCATGCCACATCTCACTGGCTGCCAGCTCTGGCCCAGGGCCCTCGCTGGTGGGGACATCCCTTTGTGCCCACCCAGGACAGCCCAGGGCCTGCAGGGCTCTGTGCCTGTGAGCCCTGAACACCCAGCGACAGCTGCCAAGAGACTGAGCACAAGTGTCTACTGCAAGGGTACGATTGAGCTTTTCTGTGTATTTTACATTTTTTTTCTCCTCAAGTTTGTCACTGCTGTGCCCCAGAGTGACCCCGGACCCCCCACACCTTCCTTCAGACTCAGGGCAGGTGGGATGGAACATGCTGCTCCCTGCTCCATATGCCCAGATGTGCTGTGCAGATGGGTCTGCAGGGAGGGATGGGGTCTGGCTGCCGATCACTGTTTACAACTCTTATTAAACTCATTCTCCTTTCCTAATTATTATAATAGTTCCTGAAAACACCACCCGTGGACTTTAAATGTTTGATGTGCTCTCTAATGAAAGCTGTGGAATTATCCCATGCTCGCTGCCACATGGCCCACACAGCAACGGAGATGCTAAATAATTTTTAAAAATTTATAGTTTACAAGATGTATGTCCCATCTGTGACAATGCAGCAGCTCCCAAATGCCCTGAATTTCAGTGCATTAATAACACCTCTTAAAACCAACTGGCTGTGCTCCACAGGAAGGTTCAGTTATGACCCGAGGGGTGCGTGGCAGCGTACACATGTTGGAGACTGACCTTGTTGGGACTGAATGCCACTGAAGCACATAAATTCCATGGCCAAACCAAGTGCTTTACACCTCCAAGTAACGCACTGCTGTTAAAAGCATTACTCCAGAGAGAAAGGAGTTCCTTTCAGCACCTTTGCCAAAGCCCAGCCTAATGGCAGTCATGAAAACAAAAACCTGGTGAGTTCAAGTGCAGTATCCCTGGAACGATCGATCCCTGCGGTGAGATCAGGAGTCACTTCTTCCTCCTCTCCCAAGAGACATTCTCTGTCACAAGGCAAAATCACACAAACTGTGCCCAACTTAAAAATTGAGTTTGGGATGGGAGCCAGAGCAGATGGTTAGGAAAGCTAAACACCGCTGATTTATTTCTTACCCTTTATGCAGCAATATTAGAGACAATGGCCCTGATCAGAACAAATGAGAACAAACACGGGAATGCAGATTCAATAGAGAATTAACAACTAGCACTACCAGATTCCATTATGCTGTGATTAATTCTGAATTTGTGGCAGGATTATCAGCAGCAAACCTCTAGCTCTATCTAATAGAAACAGTGCCCAAGCATCCAGCCTTTCAGGACTCTTCAGTCTGCCAGGGATTCCAGCAGGAAAATGGTGTGGAAGATGTCAGGATCTGTGCTGTAAATCCAGCTGGAAAATGAACTTACTGTGCCTCACATCCACCCCACACCCCAAGAAAACATCAGAAAAGTCTGGACAGACACCAGAAGGAGCTGCAAGTCTCTGAGTTCAGGGAGACCTGAGGTATGTTACCTGCAAACATGAGGGACATAGCCACAAGGCTTTCACCCTCCCTTGTCTGGTCTCTCTGATGTGAGCACTGGCCTTCAGCCCCTCATTTCCCACTAGTCATACTGTGAGGCTGAGGGAAACACCACCAGGTACTATCCAACCTTTCTCTTCCCCTGCCATGGCTTCCTGAGGGCTCCAAACTCTGCTGCAGGACATAATGGCTTAAGTCACAGGGTGCCTCAGTTTGCCCGTCTCCAGCATACTACAGCCTCCTCCCACAGCGCTCCCCTCCCCTGGCAGAGACAAAAAGTGTGAGGCACTCGTTATGGCCTTGTCACCATCAGCATTCCTATAAACAGGCTATATAACACTTAACAACTGCTCCCCACTGTGCCATGTCACCCCTGGCTCACCTGTCTGTGCAGAGGACACCTGGCCTGGGAACTGCCGCCAGCAGCCACAGGAAATGGACTTGCTGATGAGGGTGTTCAAGGCCATTATTTCTGAGATGCAGCTGAGGTGGGACGCAATGAGTTCAGCCCTGTTTTGCTCCATTTCCCATAGCTAAGCACACAATAACAGCTGAATTTATACCTGGAGCTGCCATGCATGAATATCTCATTACAACTGCAAAGGCCTTTTGTTTGTATCAGGGCTGCGCTGTGTTAATCACCAGAGCTGGGCTCCGTTAATGACCAGCTCCTGTGGGAAATGGATGCAGCAGGTTTGGTTCCTTCCATCCCTGGCCCTCCATGATGCAGGAGCAGGGGGCTGCTGCCAGGCTGGGATTTTGGCTGGCACATAGTGGATTGTGGCTGCAGTCAATGGCGATGAATTCCTGCATGTCACCAGTGGAGAGAACACAGAGGTGATGTCATGCCCTGAGCTGTGCTCGGCACAAAGAATCCCGGTACATTACCACAGCCTGCCTCTCAAAGAACTGGCTGCTTATGGCACTCGATCATTCTCAGGAACAGGCATGAGAGAAAAGCCAGTAGCACTGGTTTGATGGAAGTTTCTCGGGATTTTTTTAGGACCTTGCTGAAAGTTGTGATTTGTTTCCTCCCACCTCCAGGCAGGGAAGCTGTTCTTTTCCACCTCTGTGGAAAAGGGCTTCTCTGCACAGAGCTTATTTGCCTGTGACTCCTACAAGGTCCTATCTCCCAGCTCCTCCAAAACATCCCTAAAGCAGAGCCAAAAGAGCATGGAGCAGCTGGGAGGAGGTGGGGGACATTTAAGGGTGCTTTCAAAGGCTACAAACAGTTTTTCCCTCTGGAAAGCTGAAGGCTTGGTAAAAAAAGGACAAGAATGAAGGCATGTGGGAGAGAAATCCAAACACAAAGAGCCAGGTGATGCAGTGAAATACCAGCACATGAAACATACAGATGCTTATGAAGTAACACAAAACTCCAACCCAAATGTGTTTTACAAAACCAAATCCTTAAAAACCCTCAGTGTTGTTTTTCCTTTCACAAACATTCATAATTTGGAAAACTCTGGGCTGGAAATTGCTCCAGCTGTTCATGCTCCAGGGGCTGTGGCTACAGTGAGTCAGTGCCACATGCAGGGACCTTGTGAAAACTCTCTGCAGAGCCCAGCAAGCAGCTGCTAGCACAGCACTGGGACAACACAGCAACTCTGCTTTTTGAGGCTGCTCAGACCCCCTCCTATGTGACCTAAACACCTTTCTCCTTCACTCCTGGGTTTTGGTTCCAGCTTAAGAGACCATGGAGCAAGACAAAAGCTGAAACGACTTTATTGCTCAGCCAGGCCAAGCAGGAACCTTGCCTGAAACTCCTCCAGTTTTCTGGACTTGTAGTTTGGCTCCAAGCTTGTACTGAGCTGTAGCCACAAGCTTGGAGGCAGCTCTGGGATCACCCAGAGAGCCAAGGAGTGGCTACACTCCGTGTGGGGTTATGCAGCAGTTACTACACCCAGGGTCACATCTAACTTGCACCCACAAACTGGCCTCCACACCCACATTTTGGAGCTTGTAATGCCTGAATGGCTTACCATGGAACACGAACACCTGCTTTAGCAATCTGTGGTCAGGAAAGCTTGGGAGACACAGATCCGGCAGCGCTTTTGGCACAATGGCAGGAAAGTGGTGGTTCAGAAGTTCAGAGATTTGACTCTTGAAAGGGAGCAATTAGTACAGCTCTTCAAAGCATACATGGAATGACGGGAAGAAATGGGATGTCTCCCTACAGCCTTTAGCAAAACCCAAATCTAACTCATGCCTCTATGAAAGTTCCTGCTCTTAGAACTGGTGCTAATAAAACTGGTGCCAAGATGCTGAGAAATGGCAATGGGAAATGTACTCTGAAGTGTTTTGAACTGTAAGTCAAGAGCACCTCTAGAAAGCGAATTCCCAGCTCACAGATCCAAAAAAAAGCTCCTCCTTCCTAAGAGGCAACAGTGGCAGCAGGACTGGGGATCTGCTCTGTAAAAAGGAACAACATGGCAGTGGTACAGCCCACGTCCCAACAGCTTCTGTCCTGGGTGCAGGGGGTCTCCTAGGGAGGGGTTCATGCTCTGCTGCTCCACACTCCCATCTCCTCTGTTCCAGGGGCAGTGGAATGGATTGAACGTGCCGGGAGAGGGGATAGTGACACATGTCTGCTTTGGCAGTCATCCCATGAGTGCTTTGGCCCTGGCAAGACAGCAACGCTCCAGCTCTCTCCTTTCCAAGGGGCTGTAGAAGGAAAGCTGCCCTGGGAAAGCCAAAAACATGGACATGAATGCAGGGAGAGCTCTGACCTCAAACCTGAGCTCTGATTCCACAAGGAAAATCCCACCGAAGTTAAAGAGAAACAGAGGTCACATTTGAGTGACACACAGGGGAATCCCACATCTGGAGGGCTTCTGTGGGGGCTTCAAGCCATCTACTCACTTTACACCAGACAGGAAACAGAAGCAGCAAAGGCAGTGCCTTCCTCATGGGTTACAGACTGTTCCAGCTCGGGGTATTCATCAACGTGCAATAAAGCCCTGCCTTCTGCTAGTAGGTACAGAATGCGGTTCCTGTCTTTAACCCAATCCTACGCACTGGAATTCCCCGTGCTGGGAAGTGCTGACCAGTCTCCTCTCTCTCTCTCTCCCCACAGGCACGAATGGCATTTTTGGCTTGTCACCCTCCTGACATATACGCAGGAGAAATTCTTTCTGCACAGAGGAGGAATGAGACGGGAGTAAAACACAGAATACCCCAGGAAATCTTGTTACATCCAATATAATATCTTTCTTGGGGTGGGAAACTTGCACATCTTTTCTCCAGTTTCTCTTTTATAAATATTTCATCTAACCAATTTTCTTCCCTAAGTACACTTGGATATCAAAATAAATGAAATAAATGCAGCTCTGCTGTAGGCTTTGGTAGAATCCCCAACAACTGTGGGAAATGCTGGGGAGTTGGCATTCCTCTTAAAAACCCCCCTTTTTAATTCCTGCTTACATGATTAGGTCCTGAAGCACAGATACATTCAATCACCACCTTGGAGTACCTCGTAAATCTCTGCTCAGTATTAGAGCAATAACAACACGAGGAACCTGAAGTGCTTTAAGCAGAATATTCCCATTTGCTGCGCTTTGAGCACTGAGCGTGCTGGCCCACCCCAGGGTGCAGGAACAGCCCTAAATTCCTCTCAGGAAAACTGGGCTGTGATAAGCGCCTGCCAGCTATGCTGGACATGGCACCCAGGCACCTGCACCATCTGTTTCATGGGCTGCCACCTCCGGACTCCTCAGCTACCACTGCTCCTCCTCCCTCCCCTATCTCCCCCAGCTGTGCCTGAGATCCCATGCCCTAAAACCACTCTGGAAACTGAGCCGGTTAAACTGCTGGAAGTGTCTGTATGGGTGATTCAAAATCCACTTCAGTTCATGTCAAATACAGCTTAAATCCTCATGGGTTTCTCCACCAGAGTGGTGGGATACAATGAAACCACTTTATACCAGCACTGCCTTGTGATCCAGTGCAAGGTGTTGGTACCTGCAGCAGCTCAGTCAGCCAGAGACTGTGAGGCAAAGCCACCGGTGCAGGTGAGAGAGGAGCAGCTTTAAAGGAAAGATAGAAGCACAAAACCTCTCTATGCTGGCAGGGGCACAGTGCATTCAGCTGCCAACTCTGCAGGTAACCACAAGGGTGAGTGGTTTGGGGGGACTGTTGGGGGTGCAGCACTGGGATGGAGGGTTTGGACAGCAACCGACAGGGAACGATACTTGGTGGTCCACGAGGAATTGTTTGATCTGACCAAAGACCTTGCCTGAAATGCTTGGCAGGTGTTAAGTGAAGCAGAAAAAATGTGGACAAAAATACACTGCATATTGGCTTGGCACTGAATGCCATTTGCAGTTTGGCTACATGGCTTACACGTTTACTCCCTGTGAATGCAGATGTGGAGCCCTGCTTCAAGAAAACATGGAATGCTGACCTTAAATCCTCACATCCAACTTCCAAACGAGAAACAAACATTTAACACTGATAAATTAAGTCAGCACTAATTCATTAAGACCAGCAGAAACACAAGCCTTGCCACAAACGATTCTCAACCAAAATTTAAAACCTTCTGCATGCTATCTGTGTGTGGCCAGCAGGCCGAGGGAGGGGTCTCCCCCTCTACTCTACTCATTTCAAGACAAGTAGCAGTGTCTCCTAATGCAGCCATCCCTGACGGCTGTTTCGAGATTCCTTTAGCCTCGTGCCTCAGCCCTGAATTTGCGTGTGCTCCCCAAGAGGAACCTGCCCATGCTGACCTGGCCCTGAAATCAAGGGCACTGGCAGGCTCCAGTGACAAGCACGGTGGCCACGGTGCCCTGCTCTGGCTCCCTCTGTGTGACAGCCAAACTCTGCTGGGCTGTGCCCATCACCCCGTCTGCCCTTCCCCATGGCCCAGTCACCTCCAGGGTGTGAGGAGCACCAGCCAGAGCCATGCTGAAAACCATAGGTTCCCAAGTGGCATTTCACACTGCGCCGAGTGCAAATGCTGCTGCTCCGGGATCAGGCACCCCCCTCACAGGTTCCCGGGGCTCTGGAGGGCCCAGCCAGCCCGGTCCCCTCATGCACCCTGCCTGACAAACCTGCAGTGGCTGTGACCTTGCCGCTGTACTGCGGCCACAGCCCCCTCGGGAGGAAGCGCATGGAACGGGGACGGCAGCCAGGAGCTGGGCTGTGAGACACGGAGCGGGACACGCACGGGGAGCAGGCGCCGCGCACGCATGGCCGGTGACCTGTGGGGCTCAGGCTGGCAGCTCCTCCAGGGCTCGGCACTTGGCAGGCTCTGCTCCCAGCCCCTTCTGTGCAGCCACGGGCAGGTGCCAAAATGCTGTCCAGCCTGCACGTGCTTCAGAGGGTGAGGGAAAGGTGGAACCGGGTTGCATCAGAGCCTGTGGACTACCAGGACTGTCTCCCAACACCTCCACCTGCTGTTACCTCACCCCATGGAAGGAATGCGCTTATCGCAGTAGCATCAAGTTCATAACCTCTTTCCTACCATTTCACACTGATTTTTTTTCAACAGAAGGTGGTAGTGAAGAACCAGGAAGGTTCCAGCAGCCTCCTCATGATGAGGCCTAGAGAAAAGGCAAGAAGGCACCATAGCCAGAACTGCACACTCTAATAAGTCACCAAACGAAGCAACTTTGACACTGGACACAGAAAGACTGGGGTAAAACATGGCAAATGCTTGAAATTAAGGCATATGAATGGCAAATACTGAATTTGGAGCAAAGAATAAGAATAGCATATGCTAGACTGAATCAAAGCAGCAAGACATAGACAAGGCAGAGGGCTGGGACACCCAGCGAAGTTTTCCGAATGGAGCTTACTAAACCTCCCAGGTGCCTCCATTCACCAGCACAAGTGTCTCCCTCTGTGCCCCAAAGCACAGCCAGTTGCCTTCTGTACCCTATGCTGTCTTTCGCTTTTAACTGTATTTTTGTAATTTTGTATTAAATTGTATTTTTCCTAGGCTTTGGCATCATCAATTGCTGCTCCATTGGACAGCTTTGCCCAACAACAGCCTGGACACGAATATGCTAACTGCACAGTGTGTGTGGGTGTTTAAAAACACAAAATAAAACTCAAACAATGGTTTCCTGCTGAACCAGCTCTGCATCCAGCAGCCTTTCCCCACAGCCAGCACAAACCCACTTTCACAGGAGGGCAATGCCCAGCCAGGCACACTCCAGCAGCCCAAAGACCAGGAGACATCTGGCCTCTGGAGTGGACTGCAAGGCTCTTACAGACCCATATCCTCACTAAGGGGGTGCCATCGGGGCACCTGGGGGGAACCTGGCATACTTGGCACTTGCTCCCAGTTTAAGCAACGTCCTCAATGACAAAGAATAGTTGCCATTGCAAATGTCCACCACTCAAGCTCCATTCACCTCCCCACGTGCTGGCCGAGGGCTGCTGGCACCGGGAAGCGAGCTGGGCTCCCTAAAACAAGGTTGCTTGCTCAGGGAGGGTTATTGCCAATGTTATTGCCATCCACGTATAAATATGTACATGGACCATCATTTTCTTGTAACAAATGGTGAAAGCCACTGCGGTGACAGTGAGGCAGCGCGGGAGCAAGGTGACTTTATCACCTACCCATGACTATGTTTCCCAAGCAGCCTCCTCACCAATCCGGAGCCCTCCGTGATCATTAGTTCCTGCACATGGCAGCAATGAAATTGTCCCTTAAAGTAAATCATTCAAGGATTTTTATAATCCGAAATAAAATTTTCTAATATTTTTTTCCTAAGTTTTCCAGGTTTAAGGTTTTAATCTTTTATTATTTATTGTGCAGCAGTTGTGAAGGGCATGATGAGCAGCGTGGCGTAAATAGTCATCGGTGGAGGGTCGGTGCCTGACAATGCTGCATTGAATAAATTAATATCTTTTCTTTTTCTCATTACTACATGTTCTCTCTGAGGGGGTTTGAATACAGCCAGAAAAATGAAAGAGTAAAACAAAACAAACTAAATCTGAACTTTGGCTTCTGGGTATTTTCCTGCCTGGTGGCTGAAGCTGCTGATAAATATTCCCTGGAAATGGTACTGAAGGAGGAAATGGCATATAGATATATTTTCCTTTCTTCCTTCACACTCAGAGCATCAAATTCAAAAGACAACAATTTTCTGCTGCTTGGGATGCAGAGTGTTCCTCTATTTCTGCACTCTCCAGGATTTATTGCTCTTTTAAACTACTGCAAACACAATTTAACCTTTGCTACCTTTACCTCTGGTCATTTCCTTTGGCCCACCAGAGCCTGAATTAATGCTAATCACAGCAAAACACTGGACATTCTCCTAACTGCAGGCTTAAAAAAAAATCCTTTTTCCACAGAAATAGACATAAAATATCTCATTAGACCAATAGCGCTACCAGGCACATTCCAGCCTAGAGTATAAAAAAATTTATGTTATGTATCATTTCTTTCTACCTAAATTCTCTGACTTCTGCAGCTCTGAGGTAGAACATCCTGGTGTGCCTGCAGGGCCCACTTCTCTGTGGCACAACAATGCTGTGAGTAGAGGACCTGTAGTGACTCTGTGTCACTACAGGATGACACAGTAATGCCAGGAACTGGGGACTCTCCAAACTGTACGCTGCAGGTGACACAATAATGTGTCTTGTTGTCACTGTAATGCTGTCCCTTGCTTTTTCTTGGAAACAATATCCCCTTTAATTTCCCTCTGCATCCAAACTGTAAAAATAACCATTTCCCAGGAACCATTTCCCTGTGCAAGAATCCTACAGTATTTCAATTAAAATCTCTCATCTTTGGACCATTTTTTTCCCGGACACCCCTCCGGTTCCACTCACAGCCGAGGCGCAAAACCCAATTAGTTATTAATTGAGGCATGTTAAAATTCATTAACTCTGCTTGTGAAGCTGAAACTGTAATTGTCTGCCCAGGCTTTTGTGCTTTCATGTCCAGGTAGAAGGTCCCACAGTTAATAGGATAAGGCAGGATCCCACCTCCTCTCTGTGCCAGACAGCCCAGCTCTGGCGCAGTGGGAACATCCCACTTTACACCGTCCTTGCAGCTGCCGCCTATCTCGTGCCTCAGGTCAACCAAGGCACATCTGGAAAGGGTGGGAGCACCAACAAACCTTGTGGAAATATTTTGCAAAAGGCCATTTCCCACAAGCTCGCCATCCTGCTGCAGGACAGTCCCAGCACTTTAACGTCTGAGAGCTGCTAAAAACACAGCTCAAGGCAAATCCAATTGGACACGTGGAGCGGCACCAAGCTGGCCTTTACTGCAAAACAAGCACGGGAATTCACTCCCATGTCAGGTCCCTCTGGCAGCCCCAGCTCTGGCAGCTGCACGTGCTGCTGCACCTCCACTGGCTTGTAAGGAACACAACCCAAATCTAACTTGCATAAAACTGGCTCTTCCCAACTGGAGCTGCTTTGGGGGGGGTATTTCACAGACAGCTCAGTGGAAGCAACTTCCCGCTTCTGGTATGAGCCCATTCCTTGAATGGGAATAATTTGGATTTAACATGGGACATGGTGGAATCTGGGCCCGTAAGCACCGTCAATGAAGAGGATAGGAGGAAATGGTGTTAACCAAGAGGAAAAATGGATGTCTTGCCCTGGATGTTTTTCCACCCCATGGAGCCAGGGCCATCAGGGGCCAGGGCAGGTCAGAGCAGAGGTGATGGAGCCAGGACTGTTTCCACTTCTTTTGCCCCACACACACATTCCCTGTTCCTGCAATGTGCCAGCCTACACATTGGAGCTGGCACAAGGAAGCTGGCTGGTGCCAGGAAACAAGTGTGGTGTAGATTATTTCCCAGCTGGAGCAGCGAGGGAGCCACAGAGACTCTGGGAGTTGCAATATGGTTGCTCGCTCCACTCTTACTGCCCCATGAGTGTGCTGGTGCAGCCCCTCAACCAGCAGCCATACAGCCTCTCTGCCCAGCACCAGCCAGGCTCTGAGGGCAGTATGAGGATCTGGATAAACTTCATGAGTTCCAGGTGGCAACTGGGAGACATTTGGGGAAGGATCCTTTTCTGTTCTCACAGCCAGAGGCAGCAGCAGCAAAGGAAAATGAAACTCGAGATGAGAGAACAGGCAGAGCAGTACATTTTCTGCAGTGCCCTGTGTGGGCACTACAATTTGTCAGACCATTCCACCTCACAGGGCACATAGACACAGAGTGTCTATTCCCAGAGACAGCCTTCAGAGGGGTTTCCTGCATCCAAACCCTGATAACCCAGCAGTCCCAGAGCTCCATTTGGACCCACCCTGACCATCCACCTGGCAGAGCCCCTGAGGGTTCCTGACTCATCCTGCCAACTGACTCCCAGCAGCACCAATCAATTCATGTCCCTGTGTGAGAACTCAGGGAAGCAAACACGCCCCCCATGAAAGCCAGGAAAAAAATGGCAGTGACCTCGCCCAATTTCTCACATGGCTCCATATCCATCACACCCATCCCATCCTCAAACACTGCACAAGGAGCTCTAATGCCAGTATTGATGATGCTGTCAAGCCTTCACAAAAGGTCCCTGACAGCCTTGTGTAAGGCAGAGATATGGGGAGCTCAGGCCATCAATAGCTGCAGAAGTCTCACACAGAAACCTCTACTCAGTGCAAGCACAGACTGCCAACAGCTTCTTTCTCCCTTTCCCTAATCTTGTGAGGATAAATGCCCACCTCCTACTCTGCTACAGATACGTTTATTTTCACAAGAGAAATCAAAACCATTAAAGACCTGTTTCTGTCCAGGAGCACCTGGGGCTGGGACCTTGCCACTCTCCCTTGAGCAGCAACTGAACAGGATACAGAAGATGGTGACAATCCACTTTCACTTCCACCTTTCAGGCTGGGAATGCCGCCGTGGACTCTCACCTGCCAGCACTGGGCCTCCCTGCCTGGGTCTGTGAGTTACCAGGCCCCCCACCCAACAGCCTTGCTCTGCCCAAAATCCAGGTGGCTTCAATACTTCATCAAAATATTAATGGCCATATTTTAAGAGAAACATTTGTTTTGCCAGAAGCAATGAATAATGCAAACAGCACCTACCTCAAATCATGACTATTTTACCTAGATCAGAGGCAGAGAGCCACCCTCTGATGCCATGCTAAAACTGAGGGAAAATAAAATGCCTTTGGAGCTCATGAGAGGGAATAGGTACAAAGGCACAGGGAATGAATGGCTGCTTATCAACAAAACATAGAACCAACAAAGCTCCGGGTCCCCAAACTGCACCAGCCAAAGAGCCCTCTATCTCCTGTGCCCCTGGAGCTTGGAATGCCTGTTTCTAGGAGAAACAAGTTTCCTGCTTTGCTCCTTTCCGAAAGCAGTGACCCAAAACCTCTACCATTAGTAACAATAATTAAAAGGTGCCAAAAGAGGGAGCGTTTGAATTGTTGCAACTTCAATGAAGAGTCTCATAAATTTAGTACGTATTTTTAACTTCTTTGTCAGGACATGGCTTCATCAGGACATGGCTGTTGAAGGCCATTTAGGACTCAGGGGATACTCTATGCTTTCAGCTCCCTCAGGAGCTGTTGGGAAGAAGGGAACCAAGGAAGAGCTGGTGGCTGCTGTGTAGTTTTACATATGCAGCCAGAGAAGGTATCAGTTTGTCTGTCCTTCAGACAAGAAAAAAACATCATCTTTTCTCTGAACCTTGCTTACCAACAAACACTAAATACAGCTTTTTTTAGCTGGGACACAGCAAAGACCCAGCAGCCCTAAGCTAAGCGATACGTCAGGACGGGCACTGGGGAGAAGTTCCTGTGCCAGATAGTGCCCAAAAAGCAGAATTAACCAGTGATCACAGACCCAGCAGACAGGAAGCACCCAGCAGCCTCTCCAGCTGAGCAAAGACAGGGACATAGGGGCTTGGGAATGCTCCCAGAGCCAATTCCTGACATCACACACAACTGGGAAGGCAGATTTGTAATCTAAGTCCACTTGAAGATAAACAGAAAAGCCCCGTCAGGAATCATAGCTTTTATTACACATGTTATACAACTCTTGAATCTACCTGACTTCTCTGACTGCCCCTTCCTGGTAGTCCTACAGCTCCCAAGGACGTCTCTGCAGAAGAGCACGTGGGGTCAGGAGGAAAAAGCCCTTGGGAAGCTCCATGGGCAAGAAACTTCCCAAAAGATGGGGCTGTGGGCTTCCCACTCTCCTCACAAGGACCATCAGCTAAGACCAGCTACCACTTAATGTTTCCCAGCTATAGACCAGTGGGAGCGTGTGGCGGGTGCTTGGAATGACAAGCAGGGCCAAGGCCTGCAAACACAAGATGTGGGCCAGCAGGTGGAGGCTTTCTGGGCCACCTCCAGCCTCCTGCAGTCCCTGAAGAAAACAGCTTTAGGAATCAACATACTAGTATTTTTGCCTCAGAAAAATATTTGCATCCAAGCACAATTTTACATCAAATTGTTCTTACTCATCATGACATTCCTGGGATCCCTTAAGGCATGTGCCCCAAAGAAGGTGTCTGTGCTTTTTGTTTCACATCTGGGAATTGCCTCTGCTCTCCTTTACCAGCAGCAGCTTTGTGCTATGTTTGCTTTCCTCCTAATTGCAGTCAGAAGAACAGGTTCAGGTCTCTGAACAGAAACCATCCAGAGCAAGGTAGCAGGGTTAAATCCACCCTGCACGGTAAAAGCAAATTAATCTAGGTTGATAAAGCATGAGCCTTTAGTTGCCAGGAATCCACTAAAGCCTGCAGAGATTTATTCCTGCCCTGCATTTCAAGAACACAGCTGGCCTGGGTCCCCCCAGCCCAACCTGGTTCCCTCCAGCTCAGCTCAACCTCATGGCACACGGATCCAGATTAGGTTTCTCAGACAAATGTAAATAAAGGGGTTTCTACTTACTGCTAACACTCTACATGCAAATAACAGTAAGGAATCTTTAATTAAGGCAACCTCTGGTGCATGGATTCCTCTGTCACCAAATTAAGACCTGGAGGGCCACCAGTCTTGCAAACAAGTGCAGATGTTTGAACAGCCAAGCAACACAGGAAAGAGTTCTATGTTCTACATTACTGCCTGCAATGTTCTTTTCCCACTTGTTTTCGTTACAGTTCTTTGCATACCCACAGATCATACTCACTTTCAGAATTGCTCCAGCCACGGACTAACCACATCTCCTGTGCCCATGCTTGCCACCAGGCACAGCCCCGGGCACCCAGGGGCTGTGCTGGGATGAGCCAAGGCACAGCTCAGGGTGCAGCAGCCCCTCCTTGCCCATCTGACACAGCAGGTACACGGAGCCTGGCACTGCCAGGGGCCTGGCACTGCCAGGGGACGCGGCAGCGACCAGCGCTGTCAATTGGACACCTGTAGCTCCAGGACCCGGGGAAAAAAAATTGTGTTTTATGACTAGGATCTAAAGCAAATTTTATTGGGAGCTTTTATGTTGGTAGCTTTGAGTAGTTTTTATAGAGAGGAGTTCTGAAAAGTGCCATAAAATTTTGCCTTGGGGGTTATGATTACATTTGTATCTCTCCCAAACTTAGATAAATAAAAACGACAGTTTTTACTGTAGAAGCTTAAAAGGTTAGAGTGGTATTTGGTCTGTGATGAACCTTTTATAGAGATGATGTTGTAAGAATTTATTCTTAAATATCAATAAAAAAATACAACTTAACACTTCTTGATAAAGCTATGGTGATTAGAAGAGCTGTCAAAGAGGTGGCAGCACTGCTGGTGGCTTTCTTCCTGCTCAAATCATGCTTTAGTACATTTTTGGTTGCTGGAAACTATTGACTAATTTGCATTCTGTCAGAGGAAAACTGTACTTTCTAAGGACAATGCTTTGTGGTGTCCCAGTGTTTGAGATGAGATTCACCTCACGGCTGATTTTGGGGTAAGCTGATACACCCCCCCTTTAGGAGGACCTTGTACAGCTCTGTCTCTTTACACTCTTTGCAAAAGGCAAATGAGACACGACACCTGATTTAGGCAGCCCAGCACGTGCCACAGCCCTGCCCCGAGCTCACCACATTCAGCTGCTCAGCAGCCCCTGCTCAGGCTGTGCCCCTGCCCCACACCTGCCCACAACTGGGGCACCTCCAGCCTGCACAATTCCCTTGTGTGATTCAGCACCTCAGTAACAGCAGCAGGCCTTTCCCAAGAGGCATTTCCCAAGGTCTCCTGTCCCAGACACTGCACCCACACTGACTGTTAGAAGGACGGACTGTCAGGACTGTCACAAGGCTACAGGGTGTGGGGTCCAAACCCTCCATGTCACAAAGAGGTCCCAGTTCCAGGAGCACTGTGCACTGGCTGAAGCAGGCACTGCAGCTGGTCTCAGGGGAGTGAGGCGCACGCAGCATTAACACGCTGATTTTCAAACACACAACAGCTTGTGTGAAAGTGAACACTTGAACAGTGTAAACAAGGACTGTTGATCAAGCCCAGCCATACTAGGATTTTAAATTTCAACAAAGAGTAGTAATAATCTTATTTTTTTCAGACAGAATGACTACAATTAGTGAGGAGAACTCCCTAAAAGCCTTCAGCGGAGCAGCTCTTGGCCGAGCACAGCATGGGCACAGCCACCTCCCCACCCAGCCTGACACCCCCCAATGTGATCCACAAGGCAGATTAAACCCTGCTCAGAGCCTCTATCAAATCAGGTGGTCTTGAACGCACATCTGAATGAAATCTTTGCCCACAAATACATTAACTGAAACAAACTGGACACCATCAGTAAGAAATCACACACATTGCAACAAGGGCTCACAGTGAACCAGGGCTCTGCAGAGCTGGCAACAGACACAAAGTAAAATGGAAATCACAGCATCCAAAAGGAGCCAACAAAGACACGAACACAGAAAGAATCTGCTTTATTTTTTTTTTTAAATCCCCTCCCTCTTACCTTAATTTCTTCAGTCCAATGCTGCTCTAACAGGTGCGCTGTTCTGTTCCAGTTATCAGGAAAGGTGGATGTCCTGGAACACCCTTGGAATCACAGTGTTTGCATCCGTTTGTGTGCTTCAGTCAGTGTTAATGTGTGTTTGTGTGCTTCAGTGGTAATCTGCTTTTCAGTGTGTTTAATGTGTAAATAAGACTGGAACATCTCCTACCTTAGCCTTCATCTCCTGCGGTGCCTCGTGGTTGTCACCTGGCAGGTCTGCCATGGCTGTGCCGGCTTCCCAGAGATCCAGAGGAGACAGCTGGGCTACGAGTCACTGCAATGCCTGCAAAAGGATGGTGCAGGGTTAGCCAAGCCACAGAAAAATGCTCAAACATTTCATAATGAAAAATCTTTCAATCAACACGCGCCTGAGCCCCGAAGACATAAGTCAAACGTGTCCTGAAACACCTTGGTCAAAATATAAGGATTCCCCAATTCACTCGTATCCACAGAGGACAAGTACGCAGGAAATGCACAGCCACCTGCAAAGCCAGTCACTTCCCAGCAATTAGGGATTGACCAGCCCCACACAGAGAGAGGGATGAAAAGCAAATGCCAGCATCTCAAAGCTCAGGAACTAATGAAAAATGTTTGCCTCCATTATTACCTGGGGACTTAAAGATACATGTTTTTATTAAGAACCTCATGTGCCGGAAGTGTTTCCGGGTGAAGGAAAGAAGCTTAAATCATAATGTAATTTATTTGTTAAGAGTATTCTCTTTAGGTCTTGCTACAGCTATTAATACTTAATTGTGTCCATGTAAGGCTTAAAAACGTCACTGACAATGACACAGAGTTTCACCCCAAGCCAAAATAAAAGAAACTCAGTAATTCAAGGGAGGTCTTTGTGTTGCCTTAAAGCGGAGCTGGCTGGTAGAACTTGAGCCTGTCCCCAGCTGAGGACAGCTCAGCTCTGCAGGCTGTGTGGGCCTGGCCCTTCACCTCCCCCAGACTCCCAGCTTCCTGCAGGCTGATCATCAGCTATGCCAGCAACTCCTGCAGGCACTCCAAGAGCACATTTCACATCCCCTGCCTGGCTCTGAGGACTGCAGCAGGTGGATATTGCCCACGGGTGAACAGGGTTTCAGAGGCAGTGGAACGTCGCCGGCAGCTGGAGGCTGAAGGCAACAAGCCCGATCAAAGGAGCTGGTGTTACCTGAGGCCATCCCAGCGCTGCCCCTCCAGAGGGAGGCTGTGTATTTGCTGTGCTCACAGCGTTCCTTGGGAGGGCTGGGGACTGTCTGTGCACGGGGCTTGGGGGCTGCCCCAGCACCTGAGCCCCCGGCTCTCTGCGGTGGAAACTGGGAGCCAAGGCAGCACACGAGGGAGAGAGGCAGTTTTCATCACCCCAAGTGCACAGGGGAAGGGGAGGCACCATCATCATCCTGCTGGGGACATGCCCAGAAAGAGAGAACTGAGAAATGCAAAACGAAACAAGTCAGCTGAAACAGGAAGCCTTCAGAACACCTTCACCCAGTTTTGCATTCTTTCTTTTTTCTTTTCCTTGAATAAAAATGTCCTGCTTGCCCCAGGTTTTACAGTGTTCGCGTGGCACTGGTGGGCAGCACCCTAAGCTCAGCCCTCAGACGGGAGGAGCAGAGGTTCCACGAGAGATGAGGCTGCAGTCCCAGCACCAGCCCCGTTCCAGAGCCCCAGTTCAGGGACGTGAAGGCTCAGGACACCAGCAGAGGCATTTGGATGCCACATGCCTTGTTTATCACAATTCTGGCAGAAGTGCTCACGCTCCACGTGGGTAGGAGACCGAGGAATGTCTTGGAGGAGGTGGGGGGTTCAGGGACCCCCAAGCCCCTTTGCTCCTCACCACTACCCCTGTCTCATTGCAGTCATTTTCCTCCTCATGGTCACACACACAAAGCATAAACAGGGGTTACCAGAGGGCCTCCTTATCCCACAGGCCATGCACACAGGATGAGGATAGCTTCAGGGAGGAATTTTTGCCAGCACGTATCTTTTTGCTGTTGTTACAGGTTGGCATCTCCACAGAGCAGTGAGAGAGAGCCAAGTTTATTACTACCCAAGTTTATAATTTACAACCTGCGCGACTGAAGGCTGAAAACACACAGCAATTTTGCAGGGTAATTCTGGGAAGTAACCATCCTGCAGCACCAATTATTAAAACCACTTGCACACAATAAAGCTATAAAGATTAAAAATATAGCACACTTGTCATTAACTATGGATGAAGTAATGTAATATGTATTATAGAGCAGCGCAGGGCCAGCCGTGCACTACGGCACAGCCCTGCTGAGGAGCCCAAACCCCAGTCCCAGACCAGCACGCGTTTTGTCAGAGCCCAGGAACAAGTTTGTCATGCAAAATAAACACAGATGTTCCAGCAGTGACTGCAGCTCGCAGGCAGGGCCAGGCAAAACAAGGGCTTTGGGAAGCAGGGCTTTGGGTGCTCCACTGCTACTCTGCACCCGCCACGGCATCCGCTGAGCTGTGAGTAACGCAGGGGGCACATCCTGCTCTTGGGCCTCATCTGCTCTGCTCTTCACTCTATCTGTTCCTGGATAGTCTGTCCTGAAACACCCAGACTGGCTCAGCATACGCTTGGGCCTAGCACATCTCAGTGCCACAGGCGCTCCATGTTTCCAAAAGGTCCCAAATTATCAGCATCTCAGGCCCCACTTTGCTGTGTCACTGCAATTGTTTCCATCCCCACCTGACTCTGTTCGCCACAGAAACAAATAATTTTCTCTCCTTTCATACACAGGAACATTCTAAGTATAGCATGCAGGTTCCTGGAACGTTCTGCAGGTACACACACACCTGCACAAGCACATGAACACACACTACGGCACCTCTCAACTCTACATGCTGTTTTACTATTTTCCTAGAGAAAAATATCGTTACTATTTCCTGGTGGAGAAAATACTTATGTTGGCTAGATCAAAGATCAACTGAAGTCATAGGGGAAAAAAAGAAAAAAGGTTTTATTCTGCTGGAACACGGTGATTCCCCTCCACAGACCTGCATGGGGGAAATAAACCACCAGCCACAGAGGTGACTCCCCTAAACCAAGCAACAGCTGGAATTTCCAGCATATTCAGTTGTGAATTTGCCTGGAAATTTGCATAAAATCAGCCACAGATGAGAGAAGGAGAAACACAGAGAAGTTAACTGAGTACTTCAAAATCATAACTGGGTGTGTGACACCCAGGACACCTGTGAAGATTTATTCTAAATACACTGAAAGGTTAAATTTGTGAAGTAAATTCCTGACAGAGCGTTCTTCTCCCAACCCCACTCCAAGCTGTGAGCCTGAGACACTGGATTATGCATTTCCAGTACCTATGAGCTGGGCACAGATAATCCATTCCCAGAATCTCTGAGCAGGTCTGCCCGGTTCATTTGGCACTGCAGACCTTGTTAGGTGTCATTAAGTGCCGTGCTTGTCTCTGGGCACTGCAGGAGAGGCCATTCGTTGGTGCGAGGCAGAAGTGGGGCACAATTCAAATCTGCTCCAATTTCACACAACCTGTGTGCACCCAGCACTGCAGCCCACTTGGGGTAGGAGGAAGGCTGCACAGCAGGGGAAAATGCTCATGACAAGTGTGAAAGCACAGGAAGGAGGCACCAGCATGGCTGGGGCTTTTGTCACACTGATCGAAGATGGTCTTTGGGACAATTCTGGCCTTTGTGGCCAGGAGAATCCCACATGGAACTGGGGTTGGCAGAGCTGCGACACACAGGTGCCTGAGTTAAGCACAGACTTGTGGTTACCTGTGGTCTCTCCTCTCACATTCCTAGGGCTCTACCTTTCCCAAATACACACAATTTCCAACCAAAACCATGTCCTGGATATGCTGTGCACATGCCGGCACAGGCACTACACTCTACCAGGCTGGATTCTCAGCTGAGGCATAATCAAGTTATCAGTTAATCAACTCAACTCTGTCAGGCAGTTTCACAGCAGCTGCCAACGTGGGTTCTTGGTTTTGTTATAATCCTGCACGTGTCCCCTGGACTGGCTCCTGCTGGTCCCTGTAGCTCTGCAGTAGCCCCTGAAAGGGGAAAAGGCCAGAGGCAGGTCCCTGGCCATGTCCGTGGGTGAGTCCCGTCTGACCCACGTGAGGACACTTGGGAGGACATCACCTTGCCTGCTCCTGGGGAAAGCCAGCCAGAGTCCAAACAACTGATCCTGATTCCAGGAGGCACAAGACTGCTTCCATTTTCTCCTTGCAGAGAAATCTGCAGCTAGCAGCTTGATTTTGAGCCAGAGCCATACATATAGATGAAATGGGGTCACCTCTCATTCCCAG